>PVJX010000099.1:0-404691 GCA_004027295.1 Dolichotis patagonum
CCTATTTGCATATTTATTTCATTTGATATCATTTCAGACATTTCAGGTGTATGGCTTCTTTTTTCTTCTATGTACACAGCTTCTAAGCTTTCTTGGGTAGGGCTAGGGCTTTGAGCCTGCCTTTTGGTCTTTCCTTTTGTCATTTTTCTATATTTCCTTACTTTGAGCGGTGTTCCAAAGCTTTCTCTGCATGTGTGGCAAATTACCTGTTACACCCTCAGTTCCTGGAGGGGCAGTGGCTCCCCCACAGGCTCTTGCCTTCCTCACAGGGTCCTAACTCCCCTCTGTGGGCTCCTGGCTCCCTAAGTTGTAAGGCGAATGCTGGGTGTGGCCACCCCGGAGCCTATGGAATCTCAGGCAGGCCAGGCCACCGTGCTTTGTCCCAGGCAGGTCTCCAGGAGGTTCCTTGCAAGTGAAGGGCCTACAGGTCCCAAAGAGTCAGGCCAGAATGTTGGTTTCTGAAAAGTTCCCGGTCCCATACAGACCTGGCCAAGATGCCAGTCTCCACAATATTCCCAATCCAAACAGCCCGGGCCACTCTGCGGGTCCGAGAGGTTCGGGTCCCAAAGAGACAGGCCGAGATGCTGCTTTCTGGGAGGCTTCCTGGGGGTGAAGGGCGGGGCTACGGGCCCAAACAGACCTGGCCCAGATGCCAGTCTCCAGGCAGTTCCCTGAGGATGAAGGGCGGGCCTACCAGTCCCAAACAGTCGTGCCGAGATGCAGGTCTGTGCAGACTTTCAATCCAAACAGCCCAGGCCACTCTGCGTGTCCGAGAGGTTCGGGTCCCAAAGAGACAGGCCACGATGCTGCTTTCTGGGAGGCTTCCTTGGGGTGAAGGACAGGGCTACAGACCCAAACAGACCTGGCCCAGATGCTGGTCTCCAGGCAGTTCCCTGCGGATGAAGGGCGGGCCTACCAGTCCCAAACAGTCACGCCGAGATGCAGGTCTGCGCAGACTTTCAATCCAAACAGCCCGGGCCACTCTGCGGGTCCGAGAGGTTTGGGTCCCAAAGAGATAGGCCGCAATGCTGCTTTCTGGGAGACTTCCTGGGGGTGAAGGGTTTTCCCTTTTTGTTTGAGACCAATTTAAATATAAATACCTATTTAAAACAAGAAAACAAAACCCCACTAGAGGACATTGAGCGCATCTTAGAAGCAGGTTTGCACCTCCCCCCAGGTCATGTGGGCTGCGACGCTGAAGTCATCCACTCCATCTGTGAGGCACCAGCAGGGTACAGCTCTTTCCCTCCTCTCTGACCTCATCCTGTCACCAGAGTTACCAGTGCATCACAATTCAAAGTGCACTATTACACACGAAGAAGTATTTTCTTTCTTTTCCTTCAGAACAGGGGACTGAACTCTGGGCTTTCACTTTGAGCTATGTGTCAGCTTGTTTTTTATTTTTTTTATTTTGAAATTAAGTCTCCCCAAGTTTCTCCATGCAAACTCAAAAAGTCTTCCTGCCTCAGCCTCCCAGAGTGCTGGGATTATAGACAAGCAGCACCATACCAGATTCAGAGTGCATTTTCTGTATTTTCTCTGAAGTGGGGAAAAAGCGTTTCTAATTTTTGTACAAGAATGAGTTAAGTCAGATGGTGGCACACATCTGTAGTCTCAGCACTCTGGGGGGCTGAGATAGAAAGACTGCAAGTTTGAGATCAGCCTGAGCAACTTAGCCACTTAGCAGGACTTGTCTCAAACTGCTTGGCTTGGTACTGAGCATGCTCATAGTTTAAACTGCAACTCTGATGGGTTCCCACTCTTCCTTAGAATGACCTTACACTGCACAAACTTTTCCTGGTCTCCTAACTTACATCTCCACTGGTACACTGATGCTGCTACGGATGGTGTCTTCCGATGCACAGAAGTTTTAAAATTATTTTGGGTTTAGCTCAGTGGTGTCAGTGCCTGCCTGGCAAGTGTGAGGTTGTGAGTTTGAGCCCCAGTACCAGAAAAATTATTATGAACTCCAACTTATCTTTCATTGCATGTGCTTTTGTTTTCCTAGCCAAGAAACCATTGCCAAATCTTGTATGAGAAAGATTTTCTTTCCTGTTCTCTAAAATTCTTGAGTTAATTTTTGTTTGTGATGTATAATGAGTCAATTTAGATTTTCTTCGTGTGTGTAGATGGTTTTCCCAAGTCCTTTATTGAAAAGACTGTCCTTGACTCCACCACATAGTCATGGTGCCAGTGTCACCATGCACCTGACAGCATGCATGCTGCAGTATCTCCAGGGGGCCTGCTTGTTCCTGGTCTGCTAGTACACCTGTCCCACCGTGTTCTGACTGCGTGCGTGGGTATCAGGCAGTGTGAGAGCTCCATGTACCCTGTTCTTTTTCAAGATCATTTGGTTATCTGAGGGCCCTCAAGCTTCCAAATCATATGGAAATAGAATTTTGTAGTCACAAAAATGCATTGTGATTTTGGTGGGATTGCACTGACTCTTTCAGCTTTGTTGGGTAGCATCGACATCTTTATTGTAAATCTTGCAACCCATGAACATGGGGTAGCTTTCCATTTATTTGTATCATCTTTAATTTCTTGGGGAATATTTTTTCAATGCATAACTTCCTTGCATCCTTGGATAAATTTATTCCTTGATGTTTTATTATCTTTTTGATACTGTCATAAGTGGGATGTTTGCTTAATTTTCTTTTTGGATTGATCATTTCTAGTTCATAGAAATATTATCAGTTTTGATATGTTTATTTTGTATGCTAGAACTTTGCTGAGTTAACTTATTGATTCTAATTTAGTGTCTTGTGTGTGTGTGTGCATGCATGTGTGTGTGTGATCCTTCAGGCTTTTGCACAGATAAGATTATGTCATCTACAAATAGACAACAGTGTACTTCTCCCATTAGAATCTGAATGTCTTCTTCTTTTGCTTTCTTTACTTTTCTTCGCTAGTTGCTCTCAGTGGAACTTCTTACACTGCTTTGGATGGAAGTGAAACTGGTTGTTCTGTCATGCTCCTGATCTTGGAGGAGTCATTCCCAGCCTCCAGCACTGGATACCATTGTAGTTCTGCCTTGTTACAGCTCTCTGAACTTGAGGTAGCTTCCTCATAGTTTGTTGAGTGCTTCATCGTGAAAGAATGATACTCTTTATCCAGTGCTTTCCTGACTCAGTTGAGGTGATATTTTCCCCCTTTTACTCCACTAATTGTGGTACACTGATTACATTCATTATGGTGAGCCATCCTTGCATTCCAGGAATAAATCTCACACAGGGTGGTATATGAGTTTTATATGTGCTGCTAAATCTGCTGGTATTTTCTTTCCTCAGAAAAGAGCAGAAATCACAGGAATATTGGTGGGTAAATCTCATCTTTACTTTAGTATCAGTAATTCTGGCCTTGCAGAGCGTATTAGGGAACACTCACTTTTTCAATTTTTAGAAGAGTTTGAGGACTGATATCATTGTTTAAATGTTTGATGGAATTCATCAGTGAAGCCACCTTGCTCTGGGTTTTTCCTTATTGAGAGTGTTTTGATTGCTGATTTGATCTCCTTACTACACACACACACACACACACACACACACACACACTCAAGTTGATTTTCCCATTTCTTTATGATTTGATCTTGGTAGATTGTATGTTTCTAGGACTATGTTCTCTTGAACTATCTTGTCCAACTTATTGGGATGCAGTTGTCTGAAGAATTCATAATATTATTTCTATAAACTCAGTAGCAATGTTTTATTATTTTCATTATTGTCTTCTCTGTTTTTGAATCGTGCTAAAAATTTCTGTCACATTCGTTTTTTTTTTTAGAAAGAAATGATAATTTTATCTATTGTTTTGGTAGACTCTTTAATCTTTGTTTTTATTCCTTCTGATAACTTCCTGAGGTCCATAGTTAGGTTGTTTGGATCTTTTCTTTTTTAAATGTAAGTTTCACAGCTCTGAATTTACAGCCTTTGCTTTACTCTGTAAGCTTTGGCATGCTATATTTTCATGTTGTTTTGTTTTAAGATATTTTATAATTTTCATTATAATATCTTCTCTGCTTGCTGAAGAGAGTGTTGTTAAACTTGATATCTTTCCTCCACGCCTGGTTTCTAGTTTCATTCCTTTGTGATACTGTTTTGGATGGTGTCAGTCCTTTAACCATTTTACATGCAGGTTATTGTGCAGAATTCTTCAAGCACTGTAAGAAGCACGTGTACTCTGCTGTCGCTGGGTGAAGGTGCTGTGTCTGTGTGCCAGGCCCAGGTAGCCCGTGGAATTTTTCTTTTCGTCCATTTATTTGTTTGATTTTCTGTCTAGTTGTTTGGTCCCTTACCAAAACTCCAGTACTACAGTCTCAGGCTAGTTTTGTATATGCATAGCGCCGTATTTGTCCTTTCAGCTCTTTCCTGTCACCTGCTCTGTTTCTGCTACTGTTTTATGGACTACGCTTCGCCCGTCCTTTCATCTCAATCTGTGCCATGCTCCGAACCCCACTCGAGCCTCTTGTTAAAGGGCACACTGGAGCCTTTCTCCCTATCCATCTGTCCGCTGTGTGTCTCGCTCGGGAAGTGTGATGGTTTACTCTGGGCATCGGTCTATCTGCACCGAAGCTCTCCCGGAGACCTGGCCGGGCGGCGCTCCCAGGGGCACTATGCCCGGGTTTCCGTGGAGGAGCCGCCCGGGGCAGTCTCCCTCCGCGTGGGAGCGCACCTACCTGGCTGGCTGCCCACGCGCAAGAATCCGGCTGGAGCTCTGCTCCTTCCTTGGTCAGCACGAGTTTAGTCTCTGGGCTGTAGACTCCAGGCCTTGCCCTAGCGCCCTCTCAGGTTCTCAGGCCTTCAGCCTCGACTGAAATTACAACCCTGGCCGCCGGCTCAGAGGCTTCGCCAACAGGACCGAGGTGCTGCTGGCATCCGGGTCTCCTGCCCAGGCAGCCTCCACCTACTGCCTCAGCAGCCTTTTGCTATTTGCGCGTGTGCATGTGCACGTAGCTATGTGTCTACATCTAGCTCTCTCTAGCGAATCTCTGTCTGTCATACTTTCACTGTGGGTTACTGTGAGAATGACATGGAATACCCTAGATTTTTCAATCTCTGCTAAATTGATATCCTCATAACTTAAATCACTTGCAGAAACCCTAGTTCTTTACAACTGCCCTCAGACTCCACTCCATGTGACTGGTGTTGCAAATTACATCTTTACATATGTTTCACTAGCATGGATTTATAATTATTATTATAGCATTTCCTTTTAAAGTTTATGTGAGAGTCAAAAAGTACAGCTGCAAAGTAAAATTATAACGATGCTATTTAAATTTTTAATATATTTTTCATTTTTAAATTAACTTTTATATTATTTATTTTTAATGTATTTTTCTATGCATTTACCTTTATCAGAGAATTTATGTTTTCAGCGAGTTCTGAGTTATCCTGTAGCACCCCTTCCTTTGAGTGAAATGACACCATTAGCGTTTTGCTTGGAGCGCACTTCATGGCAATGAACTCCTTCTCCTTTCGTTTATCTGGAATGTCTTAATTTCTCCCTTATTTGAAAATGACAGTTTTGCTGGATATAGAATTATTGCGATGTCTGTGCTAAGAAATTCACTTCCCGTCTGTCCTAGGCTCTTGTACACGGCAAGTTACTCTCCTTTTAAGATTTCTTTGCCTATGATTTCTCTACAGTTTTTATGTTAAATTTATTTTCTTAGCTGATAGATAAGACATAACAATTGCATATATTTATGGGGTAGTAGGTGGTTATAATATATGTGTATACATCATATAATGTTTAAGTCAGGTTAAATATACATATCTTCTCCACAGTTATCACTTATGGTGAAGATATTAAAAATTCTCTCATTGCTTTAAAAATATGGTATATTATTATATCTAATCACCCTATTTTGCAATTTTGGCATTATTGAACTTCTTACTCCTACCTCAAGGCTTTTTATAATTTGATTATAATACGTCTTGGTGTAGGTCTCTTTGGATTATCCTTCTTAGAAATTTCTTCATTTGTATAGGAACATATATCTGTTGATGACAGAAAGATTCTAGATAATATTTCTTCAAATAATCTTGACAATGCACATTTTACCCACTTAAGAAGGTACCAAATTCCCTTGCAGCCTGCCGATATTTCTTCATATTTTTTCTTTCACTTTTCAGACTTGGCATTTTCAAATAATAGGGCTTCAAATGTGCTGATTTTCTTCTGCCTGAGATCTGCCTTTGAAATTTTGTAATAACTTTTCCTTTATTTTTGTATGTTTTTAGCTCCAGATTTGTTGGTTTTTTTTAACCATAATTTCCATTTCTTTTGATATTCTCATTTTGTTCATAGTGTTTTCCTGATTTTCTTTAGTTCTTTGTATATATTCTCCTTTAGCAATTTGAGCATATTGAGGACTGCTAAGTTTTTGCCTATTAAAGGCAATACCTGTGTTGCTTTAGGGGTAGTTTTGGAAAATTGTTTTGTTCTTTTGATTGAACAAGGTTTTCTTTTGCTTTGTTTTTGCATATCATGTTATTGCTTTCTGAAAACTAGGCACTGAAAACATTTCTCAGACTAGTTTCTAGAGTTCAATTTTTTTATGTTTTGAACTTTAAAATCATTTTTTAGTGTGTGTTTGCAGTACCTGCAGTTTCCAGTCACTTACCTGTACAAGCTGCAGCTCGTTTCTTTCTAAAAAATTCCTTTCTGCTTCCCACCCCCCTTCTCTGACTCCTCCATTTTTGTTGATATTATTAATCTTAGCTCATGGTTTGGCTGTAATGTTTGCTTTCATTGAGGCTATTCGGTTCCTGTACATGGGTCTTCTCTTTCTACTTATTTCCTCTTCCCATCCTCCTCACCCCTCACCCTTTTTTCCTTGGACCTTTTCCATAGTGAAAGAGCTCAATCACTTTATCCCCTTCAACCTACCCTTTATTATTCTCTTTGTCTGTGCTTTGCTTCACTAAATGAAAGATACCATAAATTTAAGCTTGTATGTCTGGTTTATTTTACTCAACATTATATTTTCTAGTTGTGTCCATTTTCTTACAAATGTCTCAAATTTGTTCCTGATAGCTGACTAGTAGTCCACCTTATATAGATACTACACTATATTTATTGGTTGTCTGTGGATAGTTATGCAAGCAGCTTCTGGGATTTAGCTATTACAAACTGTGCTGCTGTAAACGTGGACGCGCCTGTATCGCGTCGTGTGTGATGTCTTGTGCGCTGACATAGAAAATCCTCATTACTTCCCAGCCTCTCCACATCAGGAACATCCCACAGTGGGACTAGATAGTTTGCAGTCATTTCCTGGCATATGTTGCCTTTGTGAGCTTTACTTTCTAAGATACTTTCCCCTGAACACACACCAAGTAACTACTTTAAATGTCTTAATTTGCCAAGAACCTCAGCCCAGTTTCTTCATGGGGCTTGATAGGTTCTACAGTATCGTCTGTCCACAGTCTCTTACCCAGGTCCCTGCAGGAATGAATCACCCTGAAGATTTATGCCTTGGCACCTGCCACTGCCTCCTAGGATGTCCACCAGCCTGAGATACAAACTGTGACTCCATGTCCTGCTCAAGCTCCAAGTTGGGCTACCAGACACCAGTGCCTCGGGCAGCCAGCAGGCACCGGGAGCATTGCAAATATGCCCCGCTGGGCTCCACAGGAAGTGGGAATCTGGCCACTTCCTCCCAGCCAGGCCGTACCAGGAAGACAGTGAAGTGTGTGTCAGCAAAACACCCCCAAATCTCCCACCATCTGGCTGTGAATTTTTCTGCCGACAGGTATCCCCTTGATTGCAGCTGATCTTTGAATAGTTTTCAGAGCTCATGTAAATTATTTTACTCATCCATAGTTTTTATTAGTGTCTCTGTGGAGCGATGAGGGTGCGGAGTTCCCTCGTCTACCATCTTACTGATGCCATAGCTGTGTGGCACTTACACACGGTGCTTGCTCTATAGAAGCATTGATATTATCATTGCTATACTTTTTAAAGATGGGCACATCTTTTCTTGCTTTTCGGAGGGCAGTTAGGAGGAGTAGCACTCGGAACACACTGGAGAATTGTGACTCTAGAGAAGAGGGGTAAGGCTTTGTAACAGCCTGTATTGACCCTTGGTTTTCCTGAGGAAGTTACCAGATGGGAAGGTGACCTTAACTGCACCTGTTTCACAGTCCGGAGTGGAGTGTGCAGGAATCAAGCGATCGCAATTAGACAACCCGCAAAGCTGGGTTTGCTTAAGGCAGGAAAGAGTTCACACTGCCCCCTGTTGGTGGGGAATGCGAAAGACTGACGCCGTGCTCCAGCTGGACCGGTCACAATGTGAGACACTGCGTTTTAAGATCCTCATTGCTCCAAAGCTACCAAAAATCAGCTGCCAATCTTTCTCAATATTTGTAAGAAAAGAGTATTTTTCAGACTGCGGAGGAGGCCAGGCAATGAGTTTTTGGCTTTTGATTCATGAGCTTTGGGTTTAGGGCTGTGTGAAAATCACATGAAAATCTCTTGTTCTTTTATACCAGCTTCTAAAAGTGAAAACAAATATGCTAGACAAAAACCGAGTGGATAACACATAGCTTTCTCTCTCTTTTTAAATAAATGATGAAAAATGTTTAAGTCCCAGGGGCTGCTCTCTCCTTTACACCCAACTCCGGATCCCTTTGTCTCCCTTATGACACCCGGTAAGGAGATGTGGACAAGTGACACACCTTCATCATGGTGAAACATTTTCCTAGTCTAGTTAAGAGAGACGCATGTTTGCCTTTATTCTTAAGGTCCCCCAAGGTGCTCGCAGTGTAGCTCTCCCAAGGCAGCTTCTTCCATGGCGTTCATTGTAAGGCTGCTAATGCATGGCTTTCTGTCCTTTCTACACATGTTTTTCTTTTATTATATTTTCTAGAATTCAGTTAACCATGGTTGATCAACATCTTATTTAGGGCGATTATTATAGATGAGAAAATAGTTGAATTCTATGCCAGGCTTCTGTTCTCCCAACCAAATAATTCCAAAGCCCTTTAACATTTTACAACATGCAGTCAATGCTCGGTAAATATTGATCCAATTTTCCAATACTCTAAGCGCTTTTAACTAGGAAAAGGACTTAAGATCGGGCCTATATTTGATCTTATTCATTCTGCTGCTAAGCTGAGATTATGACTCTCTGGGTGGAGCCCGGCCCTGCCTTTGGTTCTCTCACCAACTGCAGCACAGAACACTTAACACACCCCCACCGGCTTCCCGCTCTTGATGCGGCTGAGCACCCCCACAGCACCAGTGATTCAGACCTGAGACGCAGAGTCGGTGAACAGGTTAGGGATCATTTCTGAATTCTAATAAAATTAAGATCAAAACAAAATGGAACTTGACTTCCATGAAGATCTACAATTTTGATTGCCCTTGAAACCAGTGAGCCGCAATTTGGACCTTTGGTATGAATTCTTGAAATCCTAAGGAGAGTTGGCAGCTATCAGGATCTCTGTTGGGAATGTGGTTGAATGAGATGGCCTAGAAAGTCCCTTCCAAATGTAAGATTATATGACTCAGTGAAAGCACAGGGGAAATAAATTCTCTTTTCCCCCATCAGATTCCTGTGTGAATGTATTTCCTTTCATCTATGTCCGGAATATCACATTAACATCAGCACTTGAGGCAGTCCATGTGTTTGAATTCAAATGTAGACTCTGTCCCTAAACATCCATACTGACTTTGACTTTCTTTCCTCTCCATCTATAAAACACATCTCTGTTATTCGTGGACATGCAAGTCCCTCATCCACAGCGAGGCTGATGCCACGTGGGGCCCCAGTCATCGTAGGGACACGTTGGGCATCTGGAGCTGGCGTGTGGCACCCTAGACAAAAGGGTCACACAGTGCCCGAGCTTCCCAAGCTGCTGCCCCATGCCAGCCCGCAGGCTTGAGGGAAGCCAGGGTCGTTGCTCCAAACAGCAAAATTAACAGCAGCAAAATTATAAAATACGTATCCATTTTAAAGCAATATATATCTTTGGCTTCTTTCCATGTTTGGCACTTGTTTGTCAGAAGAGAAAAAATATCCTTCTGTGGAAATTAAATAAATAAGTTATTTTGTATGGAAAGGAGAAGCAAAGCAGTAAATAAAAAAAACACTTCTTTCCCCCATCAGAGTTTAGCATTCTAGCATCTGATCAAAAGTTCTGAGGTGTCTCTCTCTCTCTCTCTCTTTCTCTGTCCCTCTCTGCCTTAAAATACATTAGAAATCTGGGTTTTAAAAATGCACACAAAGAACAAAGCCTCTTCATGATTACATTTTCAGTCTAGGCACCACCTATTTTATCTGTGATGAAAGTCATGGGAGAGTTTTTTGTTTGTTTGTTTGCTTTTAATGCTCCAAGCTTCCTAGATCTTGGGTATGAATTGCTTTGATTTGTAAATGCAATTCTACTAAGCCTACACTGAGAAGAAGTCATCCTTGAATTTTATTCAGATCTAGAGCATCTAGTCCGATGATTTTCTAAACTGTTTCCAGATATTGCTGAAGATGTTACGTGTTCGGCTAAGATTTCCTGGCTACTGTAGTTCAGGTGTTTGTGACAAGTAGCAAACCTATATACTAGTCTTAACTTCAAAACCCTTTCCTTTTCAGCACTGGAGACTGAACCCAGAGCCTAGGCCATGGTAGGCGGGCATTCTGCCACTGGACCACATCCTCAGACAAGCCTTAGCCTGTACACTAAGTAGCTTTGGAGCTATCTGAAAACATTACCTAGAATTTCAGTGAAAGACTTTAGTCAGGTACGGTCTCATACTTGATAGGGGAGCACAACAGAATCCACTGTGGGTAATGTCTCATTTCATCTCATATGGAGAATTTTGTAGTTAAGATTGAGTCTTCTTAAACTAATGTGCTGTGCTCTCTATTTTACTAGCCTATCTGCTACTATACTCTAAAAGCCGCTTAGGCTCCAAGAAAATAGCATCAGAGTGATCAACTTGCCATGATTTTTCTTAATTAAGAAGAAAGTAGATGGGGAATTCTTATAAAATATGTAAAGTAAGTTATTATACATATGTATGTGTTTACATTTCTCTTGAAATTTCTCTGTTGCTCATTAATTTCTTTTCTATTCTTGAGCATCATTATAGCTGCTTTACACTGTTTGTCTGCATCAGTCCTTCACTACATTGTTGGGGCTGGTCTTCCTGGATTATGCTTCTCATGATAACAGGCTACACTTTTCTGTTTCTTGGGAGTCTGGTAATTTTAATCACATTCTGAACAGTACAAAACTGTGGCTGCTGTTCTGCTTCTTTGAGTGTATTGATCTCGTTGTTGTCTGTGTTTCAGCAGAGTTTCGCTGTTCAAAGCGTCCATCAGCGGTGGACAGCGGTAGAGCGTGCTGTTCAGTCCTGTTAGACAGGACTGGGTTGTTTGTAGTCTCCTCCGTGGAGCAGGAGTACAGGAATCAGTGGAAGACTCGAGGAGACCTTTAATGCAGAGTGCAGACTCCCCCACCCGCCACAGCCCCAAACCCACCGTGGATATCTCTTCCCTGGAATGTGCTGTGTTCATTTCCAGCTCAGCCTTCTGGTTCCACAGCCATTGACACTGCAGATGTCCCACCTGGGTGGGCTACTCCATTCCACGCTGGCTGGGGCTGCTTTAGGCAGAAGTCCATGAAGAATTGGGAATTTATCTAATGTTACTCTATTTTCTCTTGCTTTTGTTGGCTTTCAGGTAGTAGTCTGCCCAATTCAGGGCTGTGCGTCAGGTTTTTTTTGTGCAAAAGTTATTCTATTAGCACCTACACCTACTCTTTCATTGCCAAAAACAGGAAGTAGGTTTTTAAAAATGGATTTCTCTTAGGAGTAAATTTTTTTAGTTATTTATGAGTTCTATTGCACCATTATTCCTATATTACATACCTGTGAGATTAACACTCTTGATATGAAAGTGATAGAAAATTTTATATAGCTTACATTTTGAGTACACATGACATATGTATATATATGGTGTTTAATATTTACTTCGTATGCATACACTAAGTACAGAGAACACATATACAGCACACTTTTAAGAATACGTGGCAGGTATTCAGTGCTTTATTCTGTAACCTGGACTGGTGAGCCAGGTCCCTGATCTGAATGCTATTTTGTCAGCATCGCTGGAAACACACTGGATCCCAGCAAGTTACCTAGGACGATCATTCTAGCTCGGGTGCGACTGTCACCCCTCTTCTCTGCCTGCACAGTCTCCACTTCTTCAGAGTTGCGATACCATTTCCTTCGTACCTGTGGAAGTCTGGTATGCACAGGGGTGTTAGTCTGGTATGCGCAGTAGGAATGTCTGAGTTTTTCTGTGTCTGTTTTAAATCTTAGGACATGTCCTCTGGATTCTGAACTAGACAGCCTTTTAGGTCTCCTTGGTCAGAAGCAGGTCACTGCTATCTGCTAGGAAATTTGTGATGAAGGGAAATGGGGTGACTCTGACTGGCCTCGTCCAAGGGCAGGGGCTTATTTAGAAGGAGGCTCTTTGCAAACATAATTATTAAAGACCTTGTTGAAAATTATCCAGGTATGAACTTTAAATCTCAAATCAAGAGAAAATGGAGGGCACAGAGAGACACAGAAAGGCAGAGTGTGTTAAGACAGAGGAAGAGATTGGAGTGGAGGTACTGTGAGCTGAGGGATGCGGAGACCACCAGGACCAGAAGAAGTGAGGGGCCACCTTCTCTAGAAGGCCCTTTCCAGACCACAGGATCCCACGGGACCTGGACTTTGGGCATCAATTTGTCTTTTAGATGTGCTCCTTTGACAACATTGTCCCTGGATGTTTGTACTAAAGCACACTGGATTCACAAGTTAGAGATGATGTTAGCTAACAGGAAAAGGATTTAATAGATGCTGTAAAATGCAATTGAAGCCTATATTTCCAGGTCAATGTTGTCACTAAATTTGCACAGAGTATGGGCCAGAATTAGGACGACCAGTGGCTGCTTTTCCTGTTAGGTTCATAAGGCCACAAGTAGGTGAGAAATCCACACCTTCAAAGAAATGTTGGATTTTGCAAAAAAACGTTTCTTTCAAAGAGGTGCCTGTGGCGATCAGTGGTTGCAGTGATAGCCACCTCACCCCTGATCGGTGTGCTAGTCATGAGGACATCAGCTGCCACAGACAGCAAATGGCACTGCTGGGAGACTCGACAGTTCCAGGTAAAAGTGTGTCTGTCCATTAGGAGAGATGAAGAAGAAAACACGTTTAAAAATTAAAAAAAAAAGGAAAATTTGAACTTAACTGATGAAGGCTGGTCACAACTGAGGAAGCTGACCCACAGACTCGTGCATCAAACTTGAATTTGTTCAGTTGATGTGTTTCATCGTCTGGATCTCAGAGCTCTAAGACTGTCCTTCAGCTGTTCTAAGCTCCCCGATCTGTGACACATTATCACCACAGCCTTAAAGTACAGTAATAAGCCAGAGTTTTTCAAATTAAAGGCCACATTCAAGCTTCCTTCTCACTTACTGATATAAACCGTGTCGGCCTCCTGCACGGCCACACCTGTCCATTTACCCATGGCCCCTTCCCTACTGCCGTGGTAGAGGTGAAGGGCTGTCACAGAGACTATGACCAGCAAAGACCTTTGTACTGGGTGTCATTTTGCAGGAAGATTTGCCGTTGACTTTTGACTTAGAACCAGGCGTGCGGTTCGCCTCCTAGGGCTAAGGAGAGGGGTAGTGTAGAAACTCCTCACTTCTCCACACCTGAGCAGAGTGACGTTCCTGGGGCAGGGGGAGCAGGCGGGATGACTTCAGGCAGCTGAACAATCATGGACGTGTAGTGACTCAACATGAAATGAGCATCATAATAATCCAATCTTTGCTAATTATCCACTCTTATAGTTTTAATCTAGGGAATTCATCAAATTTGCAGCCTCCCAGGTGGTTTTGGTTCTTCGTACAAATTGTTGGTAGTGCTGTATTTTTGTGTGTTAATAGATTATAATTTGACAGTGGATATAAATTGTAACATTTGCCATGATTATCTTGTTCCTGAGAACTGTGTTCCCAAAGTACATGTCACAACATTCCGTTCTGTGGTCCTGACTTCGGGAACGAGAGCTTCCAAGATATGGGATGGAAAACACTGTGAACTTCCACAGTGACCTCTGTCACCAGCATGGCACAAGTTTAAACAAAGCTCATAGAGTGGGTGTGAGGGCCCACAACACCTTACATGTCTGGTCAAGTGAATTTTGACAAACAAGCTAATTTAATGACTAAAGGATAATTTTTCAACAAATGGTGCTGAGACAACTAGGGACTCACAATAAAAAACGAATTTTGACATTTGTCTTACACCATATACAAAAATAATTAAAGTTAGTTATTGAGAAATACGACAGTTAAAATGCAAAAATTTGTAGAATAAAACATACAAAAAACTTCATGGTCTTAGCTTATGCCCAGAGTTCTGTTACGGTTGATACAGTGTGTTAACTTGAGAAGTTTAGAAGTTTAACTAAGAGACTCAGCAGGCGCCAGGGTTCTTACTTTGTAAACATCCCCATCCTGTCAAAGAGGATTTTGTGAGTGCTACACAGCCCTGGGGTTGGGGATGAACTGTATACAATATAAGGAAGGAGAAGAGGCTTGTCGTCCCCTCTTCTGCTCCGGTTGCTTTGCTGTCTTCTTCTACCTTCAAATGTTGCCCCTGGGCCATGCCACCCAGCTTTGGAGCCAGCTGACTATAGACTGAAACCTCCACAAACTGTTAGCTAAATAAACCTTTCCTTCCTTAATTTTGGGTATCATGTATTTTGTCCCAGCAATGAGAGAAAAGTAACCAAGACAAGTTCTTAGGTTTGATTACAAAGGATGATTTCTGAAAGAAAAATATGATAAATTAGACTTCTTTCAAAATTTAAAAGTTTTAAGCCACAAAAGACATCATTAAGAAAAAGAAAAGACAGGTATCATCTGGGAGATAATATTTGCAAATTCTGTAGCTGATAAAAGATTGGAACACAGAGTATAGAAGGAATACAAACAAATCAAAAGGGCAAACAATTCAATTTAAAATTAGATAATGAATTTAAACAGTCACTTATCCAAAGGAAATATTTGAATGGTTCAGACACACAGGCAGTGTGCTTAATATTACTATTTACTAGGGAAATGTACGTTGAAACCACAGGAAAGTGCCATTTCAATAAAAATAAAAGACAAGACAATAACAAGAGTTGACAAGACTGTAGAGATTCATGCTCACTGCTGGTGGATGTGCTTTGGTATGGATACTTTGAAAAGGAGCTTGGCAGTTTAATAAAAACATAAACCTTACATATGATACAGTAATTCTACTCCTAGGTATTTTGAATGAGAGATGAAATCATAGCTATAAAAAGATTTGCTACAAAAGTTCATAGCAACAGCAGTTACACCAGAAGACAACTGATGACAACACAAATGTATATCAACTGGTAAGTGCTAAAGAAAATGTGGTATTCCATACAATACACTAAAAAGAAACAAACTACTGAAGCATGCTTAAGTATAAACGAACCTTGAAAAAATGCTGTAAAAAGAAGGCAGACACAAGTGACAAAATGTGCAACTCTCTTTCCATGAAATGTCCAAAGGTGCATCTATGTAGAGAAAAAGGAGACTGGATCTTCCGGGGCTGGGGGTGGAGACAGGGAGAAGGGGACACTGGGAACGAGGCTCTTTATCGATACTGGAAAAAGTCTCCCACTGGATTGTGGCGCTAGTTACACAACTCTGAATCACCGATTAGACTCACAGTGGAGAGATTCACGGAATGTAAATTATGCCTCAATTTAGGGCCAGGGATTTAACACAGTGGCTCAAGCACTTGCCTGGTAAGTGTGAAGTTGTGAGTTTGATCCCCGGTACCAAAAAAAAAAAAAAAAGAAAGAAAGAATTTGTACCTCAATAACATTGTTGAAACATAGTAGAGAAAGGTTTACAAACAATGGTCAAATGTCTCACTTTTGTTTGGTAGGAAACAAATGCAAAGTGAAGACTACCGAAGGTTGTGAATATTGGTATCTTGACTTGAAAACTGCTTGCAAAGGCCTAAAGAGAAATGAAGTGTTTTGCTCTTGTGAGAGTTTCAATCTCACCACCACTGTGCCGTCCCTGGTGGACCACCAGGTGTCCCGGCCTCTCCTGATGGAGTAAGCAGAATACAAAGGCAAGGAGCCTATTAACGGAATGAGCAGGACACACTTTTCAAGCTTTTCGCTCTCTGTTCCTTTCATCTTCACGCTATCCTGCAAGGTGGATTGAATGGATATTTTTGGCCCCCTTTTAGATCACAAAATCAAAAGTGCTAAGATAAAAATCATGTCTGGCTTTTTAAGCAGTCTTGGGGGCTCCCCTCCCTTTTCCTCCCGGGCCCCGTCTGTCTCTCTGTCCTCCTCATTGGCCTTCCATCGAGCACCCGCATGACAGTGACATCTCGGCTTCACTGTCACCGAGAGAGACCAGTCAGGCTGTGGTGCTTAAGCCCATCTTTGCTGCAAGTCTACCCCAGCGAGTGTAGACATCCAGCTGGAGGATGGTCCTTTGGGCCAGGAAGGAAGGGATACTTTGTGCTATTCATTTTATTATTTTGCAAGTCACCATCCCTTTCTCAAATTCGTTATTTGATTTGAATTTGATCCTGTTCTCCAGACAATGAGCGATGATTGCAAGGTGTAAGAGCAACAAGGGCAGCGGCTATTCAGGAAGGATGTAGTAAGGGGCAGGCAGCGTGGGGAACTCTACTTGGGTTTTCACACTTCCTCCTCATTCTGGTTCTGCAAAGCAGACTCTGTCACAGCCACCGAGTCTGAGTTTAAATCAGGCACAAGGGTGGGGCTGCCGTGTTCACCACAACTGTTCACAGCAGCCCAGCAGCCTGACACACGACGGCTGATGGATGAGCGGAAAAGAAAAGTGCGGCACAGGTGCTCCGCAGAGCACTTTCAGCCTAAGAAGGACGAAGGCCTGTTAATCACAGCATGGGGCTGGAACTGAAGGCCACTAGGCCAAATGAAATAAGCCAGGCGCTCAAGGACACGCACCGGGTCATCTCATTTGTGTGTGAACCAGAGTGTGGCTCTCGTGGAAGCCGGGAGCAGAGCATGTTCACCGTGTCCCGGGAGAGGAAGGAGGCTGGGGGCGGGCAGAGAGGCGGGTCAGTGGGCGCTGGGTCAGGAGTTCTGGAGTGGACCTATACTGGAGAGTGACTGCAGGTGATAATGCACAGTGCATTTCAGAAGGCCAGAAGAAAGGCTTTTGAAAGTTTTAAACACTAGTTAACTTGCGATAAATGTTTGAAGAGATAATGTGTACTTAACCTGGTTTTTGTGTTGTATAATATGTATATGTAACAAAACATGTTACCCCACTGATATATACAACTTTTTATATATCAGTTAAAAATGAATTTAACTTATGTGACAGAGAGAGGATTTACCCCAAGCCTGCCTGAACTTGAATCTCACGCCCACACCCTTGCCCAGCTCTGACTTCCTGCACTTACCTCGCAGTGTGGGCGAGGGCACTGGAGCTGCGTGGCGTTTCTTGGTGTTGCTTTGTAGTCTGCGGCTGGGGGTGGGTCCAGTAAGCCTCTATCTACCATACAAAGGCCTCCAGACACATCTGTGTAAGAAAATAGTCCTTAGGTTATAGACTGACACGACATTCAGTGTTATGATAGAACATTATTAGGCTGTCCAAGGTTTAACGCATTCTCCAGGTATGACGCCTGTGTCTGGATGCACCCCCAAAGCCTCGCACAGTCACAGGTGGGGCTTTTTCCAAGGTGGCTGGGCCTTGAGTGTGATGCTGGGATTAAGAGTGTGTGATTACTCAGTCTGCTGATTGGCTTGGTGCTACCCTAACCCTGGCAGCCTAGATAGAGAATAAAAGGGGCAGGAAGACACTGCTAAGGTCCCTTGCTTGCTTTGCTGACTTCCACCTGCCATGTATTGTTCTCCTCGGCAAAGCTGCCCTGCCTTGGAGCCAGTCGATTATGGACTGAATATTAGTATTAGAGAAGAGAGCTTGCGTGCGACTTCTGATTGTTTTCCAAACACTCACCTTCACCCGTGTTCCTCTCCACTGCCTTCCTGCCCCTTTATTCCTCCTTCCTTCAATATGTTTACTTCAGCAATTTGTTCTTTGCATGACACAGTTAAAAGGCAAGTTTTGCAGTTGTTATATATCAATCAGTTCATATCAGTTTAGTAAGAATTGAGGTGGGTTTGTGAACAACAATATATGAATCCAAGCAGCCAAGTTGATAAATTTGAAATTTAATTAGCTGAGCTCAGGACCACTTGTGTACAGACCCCTCTGTTTCAGGGTCCAGACAAGTGGCCTGAACTAGAAAGTTACAGAGTTTTAAAAAGAGAGAATCACAAAAGACGTCCTGCTGGAAACAGTTTAGCTCGAATCTTTCATTAATTTTTGGTTGACACCTGTATCCTGCTTCTTTTGTAGAGCAGGTTGATTTTTCTTCTGTGAGTACAGCTCATTCTGCTTTTCTCATGGGATGTGTACCCTGAGTAATTTTCCATTTTCCTGGTCAAATATGGGGCACTAGTTAAATGCAGGGCTCAAAATGGCATCAGTTATGCCAAGCTACAACAGAATGAATCTACATCATTTTTGTTAAAAACAATCGTATATTTTATTGTCTGGGGTTTTCCTAAAGTGTTTAACCAGAATCCTTTGTGCGTAAAGATTCTGAGCTTCCACTTTTGCAAATAATATTTCATTGAACAAGTTTTATAAATGTCTTTTGCATATATCAACTTTTTCTGCATGACATTTTCCTAGAAGTAGAATTCTTGGATTGGTGGTGCTATGGATTAGATAGAAAATGTTTCCCCAAAGTCTCTGCAGTACAGAGGCTGGGGCTTTTGGCAGCTGATTGGACCGTGGTGGTGACCAAGGCCTCGGTGGACTAGTGGACTGTGCAGCAGGCAGCAGGGCCTGGTGGGGAAAGGTGGCTTGCTGGCATGTAGCCGGGAAGGAGCAGTCTTTGCCCCTCTCTTCCTTTCTTTCTTGCGTTCCTGGATTCCACTGGTCAGGCAGGAAAAGGATCTCACAGAACTTCTGCCTTGGAGCCAGCCAACCATGGGCCAAATGCTTTGAAGCTATGAGTCAAAACCATGAGCTTCTCTTTGGATTTATGGGTCTGGGTATATTTTCCCAGGAAAGTGACTAACAAAAATGGTACATTTTAAGTAATTTTTTTTGTTTTTGTTTTTGCATGTGGTGCTGGGATTGAACTCATGGCTTTGACCCTGAGCTGCATTTGAACTTTCATCTCTTTTGTTTTTGAGACAGAGTCTTGTTAAGTTGCTAAGTTGTTTAGCCTGGGCTAGAACTTTCAGTCTTTCTGCCTGTTTCTAAAAGAATCCAAAGACATTACCGTAAGTTATTAGAAAAAGACAAATTTGGAATAAGAAAATTCCTTGAGGAAATAGACACATACCACATACTAAAATCAATAGTCATCTTTTTTAAAAAATAATTTTACTTAAAGAGAAAAAAAACCCAGAATACAGGATAGCAACAATACAGAATTCCAAGGAAAAAAGGAAAAGAACAACAACAAAAAAACCTAAGAAATTATTACTTGACAAATTACATACTGAATTCTTGGAAATAGTTGTTCAAATTACAAAGTTAAAACATGTAAAGTAGACATTCAAACAGTGAGACTGTTAACAGTTCTGCTCCACGATCTGACAAAAACAACAATATGGTCATCCATCTTACCCATTCAAATATACATGCAATTATATCAAAAGAGTAAAATTAAACACAACAAAACAGAACAAAGCAGATCACAAGAAAGCAATGTAAGAGACATAAATTTCAAAACTAGACAATCAGAGATATTCACTCTCTATCATATTGACTCTTGTTTTCTTCCAAATAGTCCTCCATATTGTCACATACAGGGAATTCACATGAAACAACATAGTATGGAATTGATCTGAGCAGGACGAGGAGGGCATTTCAGGTCTTCAACACCAGACATTAGGGAAGCCAAGAATGGCTGTCATAGTGTCTCTCATTCTCCTCAAAACAGCTGTCCATACCTTCATGTGTGTTGAACTTAAGCAAGACAAAGCAAGCTAAAATTACTTTGAACAAAAAGTGATAGTTTTGCTGGATTTCACATCATAATAGTCATCTTATATGTTGATACAGTTATAAACTAGGAAGCATAATGAAAAAAATCCCAATTTACATTTTTCCTTTCTTTCGCATATTCACACGTGCACGGGCGCGCGCGCGCACACACACACACATGGGCTATAAAGTGCATCTTGGAAAAAAATGTCAAAGAACAGCATTCAAGTCCTGAAAAAAAGTTGGAAGGCAATTGCGTTATCACTTTCCGTCATTTTGTGTTTTTTATTGCCTAGAGACACCCATGGTCTCCTCATGGAACGAAAGACAGTCTCACCCCTCAGGAATCACCAGGGGTTGGGGTGTTCCATGTCAGGGAGTGGGGACAAAGGTCACCTGCACACCTCCTGTGGCATCGCACCGTGCCGTCCTGTGTGCAGTATGTCTTCCCTTCCTTCTCTGCTGTCTGTGTTGTGTCTTCCAACTTCAGGGAGTGTCTTGTGCTTTATACAGCACCGAAATTTTCACAGGTTAAAATGGGACTTCTTTTATATTACCCCCTCATCCCTTCCTCCTTTCTTCTTTACTTCCTTTCTTGCTTTTTTCTTTTGTGTTCTTCCTTTCTTGTTACTTTCCTCCCTTAGTTGACTTGACTTGAATAATATATGCATATCCATTATTCTAGTAATCTGGAATTCATGTATCTATTCTACTCTTCAAGTGGATATATATATATATATATATATATATATATATATATATATATATTTGATATATATATGTGTGTTCTATATATTTGCAATTTTAATAATTCTGTCAACATCTACAATATCTGTGTCTTCCTCTTACATAATGATACAACATTCAGTATTCTTACACTTTCTGCTACCCTCTCTGACAGACTTTACCACTGTGAACATCTGGCATTTTTGTTCCAGATGGTTATTTTATACATTTTTAAAACATTAAGTACCAAGAATTATTTAAGCTTAAATATAATTTTTAGTGTCTTACTTGATTGTCACTCTTTTTCTTTGAATTTTCTCCATTTTGTTTTAACTTTATTAGATTTTCCTTACATACTTTTTTTTTCTGGGGGTAAAACTTCCGAGACTATGCAGATCCAAGAGCAGCGTCCTGTCCTATCCTTAGTGCCCATTGGACGGAGCATTAGCTTGGGCTGAAAATAAAACTCTGGTCCACTTTCCCGTGCAATCCACTTTTACTGTTGAAAATGTAAGACGGACCTTTAGTCTCCATGTCCTGCGAGTAATCCATCACGGCTGGGGGACCTTCTTATCACTAGTGTGGTGTCCCGATAACAGCGCCCTGCTCTTTCACTTGCAGGGCTTTGCAAACCCTCTTTTCAGCCTGAAGATAGATGCATTGCTTCAGCTCTGCATAAATTTCTTCATTTATTTGTGCTCCTCTTTCTTGTTCTCTTCGTTCTCTGGGACTCTTCCCCGTAAGTTTCTCTCCCCTCTGTCCATCTGCCTCTTCTTCTTCCTTAGGACTCTCCGAGGAGGATTCCAGGCCTGATCGTGCTGCTCACTGAGCTGCTCTCTGCTACACTGTGAGAGCTTAGTGTTTATGTTACTTTGAAGATCATATTTTTTATTGTAACATCTAGGGGTTGTTTTCTGTTCAAGGATTTGATATAGTTTAGAATGATTCTAAGACCATTAAAGTAGTTTAACCTCTAGCTTTTCTTTGGTCTATTGAATGCATTTTTACTTTTATTTTTGCCCCAAGAATTGAACTCAGGACCTTGCACTTGCCGGGCAGGCGCTGTGCCACGGAGCTGCACCCCAGCCCTTTATTACCTCATTATATGTGCTTTGTCCTTCAGGCGATGAATGAGTGCCGTCTCCCCGCCTTCCTCACGGTTGGTGCTGTGTCCTTCCGACTGTGCTGCGCTCACCACATAGGCTTAGACAGCTCTTACTGTGTCCCTCAGTGGGGTGAGTCAGGAGGGCGTGGCTGGAGCATCTGTCCCTTTATGCGGCCCCAGTCCTGGATGCAGTTCCTTGCTGCCTCTTTGGCCCAGTGCCCGCAAATGCAGTGCAGACACCTGAGGCTGCTGCTGCGTCCAGCGGAGAGGGGGCCACAGCGCGGGATGGGCCGGCAGAGAGGTTGAGTCGGGCTCACACATGTGTCTGCAGCCGTCTTCTGCACATTTTCCTACAGATGTTCCCTGAGAAGCCCTGGGATTCCCCGTTCCACAGGCGTCTCTTACATTTGCCTCACCTCTTGTTGACTTGGTGTCACACTTGTAGTTCTGAGGCCACCTTCGTTCTTTTGTTTAGAGAATCAATCATCACATGCTTTCCTCTGCTTCATTGGTTTTGGGGTGTGGGAAAGGGTCACCCTCCCCAGCACAGGGTCACTGTCTCGCCCAAGTCTTAGCCTTGTCTGTTTCCCATGGCTTTTCTCTAGGAGCAGGGTATAGAGTTTCTAAATCTTTGGGGTACAGAGTCCTTTGTGTCTCCTTTCCTTGTGGTCCACTGACTCTACTGTCCCAGGTGGCAATTATAAGAATGTGGACAATTTAGCTGCCTCCTTCCATGGAGTCAGGGCTGGGCGATGTGTAAGGCGTGTATGCTGAAAACATCTCAGAGGGCAAGGTGTTCCCCGGGGAGAGCCTGGGGCACTATCCCACAGACAAGGTGGCAACTGAACGATTCATCAAGGAGAAAGGGCATTTGAGTCGGAGACCTTGAGTTCTGTCAGGGCTGTGGTGTGAGGGCCAGCCCATGGGGCAAGCGCAGGCCTGCACACTGCAGAGATACTGAGGCCGTGGTAGGTGGGGCTGGCACTCGTGTCTCTGGCAGCTTGGGTATTGGAAGGGAAAGGGGGGCCGTGTGGCCGAGTGTAGCAGGTCTTTGAGGGAAATGCACGCCAGCACTGAACGTCTTCCATGGGACTTCACTGTGGACAGACCCATGTCCATGATAACACGTTCATACTGTGGGTCACAGTGCACAGGAGGACTGGAAAGGGGGTCTCGAAAGTGGGTGGAGGAAGCCACTGCCTGCCCAGGTCCTGCTCCTCAGCACCTCTGCTGACGCTGCTGATCGCAGCTGCTGTGGACAGCGGATGCAGTGGGCTCCTCCCTTCCCGGCTCCTGGCTAAGCACAGCACTCAGTGACCCACGCGCAGCCTCTCGAAGCCTGGTCTTCACACGGCATCAGTTAGCTGTGCATAAATGTGGATTTATGGTCAGAAATCTGACATCGTGTGAATGTCGTGTGAGACGGGCATGCTAAAACCCCAAGCAATTATTAGGTTTTGGTAAAAAATAAAAAAGGCATGAATATAAATGAGCCAGAATTGCTAAGCCCTTCTTCACACTTCCTTCCAGGTGTGAGTAACTGCAAGGGTTAGGAATATTCAGCCACTCTCGGGTTTCCCATAGAGTGTGACCCTGGCTCCTCGGAAGGATCAGATGAGTTCAGTTCTATTATTATCCCCACTTTACAGCTGAAGAAACTTTGATGATTTTAGTAACTGGTACAAGGTCACACAGCTAGGAAAAGGTGGAACCATGCCACAAATCCTTATCACGTGCTCCTGCATTGTCATAAGTATTCCTCGATCCCAGACATACTACATCCCGGACCTCAGACACGGGAGCTTAGGAGCTCTTAAGAGGCGGTGCTGATTTTGGAGAGCGCATCTGTGAACTCCACAATCCAGAACCCTCCAGATCGTCAGAAAGCTTACTTCGGGGGAAGGAGAGCTCAGAGAAACCGTTAACTCTCTCAGAATTGGAACTTTGAGTTTAATGCCTGTCTAGACTTCATTCAGGGTAGAAGTCTATCAAAACAAAAGCTTTGGAGGAGAGAAGGTCACAGCTCTCGCACTCGCTGACTCACTGTATGTCATCTTTCATGGCGCAAGTCAAAAATCTGCTAAATAGAGAAACCAAAGCGATGCCACAAACCGCTCCTAAGCTTTCCTTATGTCTTTTGTCTTGAAAGTGATCATATAAGCAATGAGCTTTTTTTTGCTCTTATTGTAGTAGATGCATTTTAAAAAAAATTTACAGAATGAACTATGTCACTAGTTCTGCAGTTCACCAACTACTCAGTTCTTGATTATGAATTTCTGACTGTATTTTGCGTATATGTTTGTATGTGGTTGAACACATCGGTGCGTGCAAGACACGGTGCATGTGTGTTTAGAAAACATTATTTATAGCTCTTAGTTAGAATTTTAAAAACTATACAGGCTCAGTGCTTTGTTTTCAAGTGTGAGCAGCTGAAATTAGCTCCCTCTTACACCTTGTTGAAACAAAACTCCAATATGCATAATGCGCTGTCCTCTGCGTGGAGTGGCGAGCGAGGAAGGGGGTGGTTAATCCTCTTCATGGGGATGAATTGGAAATTGAGCTTTGCCAGCGAAGTTAGAGATAATTTCCCATCTTCATTATTTATGGAAATCAGTTACTTTATTTTAATTATCCTGTGCTTGTATCGTCCACATAAAATGCCTTTCCTTTTATTGAAACTGCAAATAATTGCCAGGAGAATTATTCATTGTAAAGTGGAATCCAATGTTTTGATCTCTAGAAAGCCTATTAATAATGAATGAGGATGGTATTTATTTGTTACAATTCCACAAATGGAAACTGAAGAATGACTCTATATTCCTCTGTTACCCCCTCTGACATTATGTAAATAAACTCACACCAAGAGAAATGCAAAAATGAGAAAAAAACAGCAGAAGAACCAGGAAACTTCCTTTTGTCCTTCCCTCTATAAGTAAGTACCTACTGTGGGGAGAGCACTGTTGGGTGAAGTGAGGTGGGGAAGTTAAGCCGGTTTGCTTTTCCGGAACATAGTAAATGTTTATAAAATCTTTGGCATTCACAAGGGAGCTACTCTGAGGCTTTCATTAACCTCTATCTTCATGAACCTTCCTATTGGATATAATTTACTACATAAGGTATAATAAAAATATAAGTGGAATATAAATGACCCACTTGGACACTTAATGGTTCTAAAAATGCAAGTAACTTATAAAGCTATTAAAATAAATCTGGCTACTAACATCAACTCCTGTGCTTTTATTTGAACAATGTTTGCACTGTTCGGGCACTTGTTAAACAAGTTTCAAGAATTGTTTTTCCCAGTTTTCACATAGGACATGTGGTGTAATCGTTCATATTTGAGCTACTGCAGAATCTAATGCTTCAATTTTAATTTTTATTAAAAAGAACAGCAGCAACAACAAATTGCTTCCCGGCCAAAGCATCATTTGATCAGATTCCTGAATTTCTCACCATGCTCATCACTGGAATGTTGGCAAGCCTTCGTACTGGGAACTTCCTTTCCTTCTCTAGGCCTCTGGGATCAAGCGAGTTTTGCTCTCTCAGCGTGTCCAGCGACCAGCAGAAAGATGAATTTGGCAGTGTTCACCCAGGGCTTTCCAGCTGCTCTTGGTAGCTGTGGGAGTCACTCTGAACTGCAGCTTCCAGGTACTGATTCAAATTTTAGCCTCAGCAACATTAAAACATAACATCATGAAATTCAGTGCCTTTATAGGGAGCCAAACCCTGCTTCTACAATCACAGATGGGCAGAGTCTAATATAGGTGCATGGTCATACAGAGCACAAAGGACGGATTCCCAAAGGGAAGCTAGAGATGAACCAGGTAGGTTCAGCAGCTGCAGGGAGATGCAGGACGGCTATGGGATTTTTCCAGGTCTTTGATGATGGTGGACTGGGGAAGGCAACATGTACAGAGACATTTTAAGTGGCGCAGACAGAATGAGCAGAGCCATGGGGGAGGTAGGGTGTCTCTATGCGGGGAACACACTCCCAGCTAACTATAAACACAATTCAATGTAGAGAATATAGGAAACGCCCGTCTTTCTCCACAGTGAACCCTAAGAGTAAGATCCTCAAAGAGGCAAAAGCAGGAGGTTTGCCTTCCCGCGGGGAGCAGAGGGCAGACTTCTCTGTGGAAATGCTTCTGGAGGACGGGGGAGGAGAGGCTTTCTTGAGAATCCTGGCCAGCAGGCTGCCCTCACAGGAGCTGCAGTGTGAGTCACAATTCCTGTGTGGCTTCCACAGGCCCACGGCAAGATTTTAAATGACACCTGGGCTGGTGAGACTCGGGAACCTTGGCAAAGGAATGGAAATCTTTATAGAAATGTACTTTAAATCTGAGTATCACTAAAATTCCACAAATTTCTAAGACGCACAGCTAGGCAGACCACTGTGACCAAAAGTCCACACTCACAGCGAGGCAGAAAAGGAGTTGGCGAAATACTACTGCAGTTTTTCAAAAGCAGGAAATAAAATACTTATGACAGTTTTGCTCACAGTAATAGAAATGGCCACTATAATGCAATTAAGGACCAAGTAAACATAAGCAACCAATTTGTTCAAATACTCAAATTTCAAAGAATTATTAAAAAAAAAAAACTAAGAGTAAATTTCAATGGCTAAAGAACAGATTAGTTTCAGCTATGTAAAGAATTAGTAACCTTGGAGGGAGACCCTGACACTACCTGTGCTAAGAATGTAAAATGACATTTGCAAATGTTTTTGGCTTGTGGTCCTGTTTGTATCTTAACAAAATTTTATAGCACCCTTAGAGCAAGTGAAATACTTGACATTTCTTTTATTAAGGGTTTAGAATCAAGCAGTTTAATAGTTTTTTGCAGGCTGTGTTTTCCTCATACACTTAAAATTCCCTGTAAGTTCACACTGGTTTACCTGCTGTTCTTTACCTCCAGTTTGGGAAACATGGACATGAAAGAAAAAACAAAACAAAACAAAACAAAACAAAAAATGAGATGTCAAAAAGCAAAGCGACTTCAATATAGATCTAACATATGTCTCACTGGACTTCCAGAAAGAAGAAAAGGAAAGGAAATGAGAAGCAAATTTTCCAAAATTAAGAACAAAGTGATAGATTAAGGAATCACAGCAAATGAAAGCAGGATAAATACAATAAAGTACTTATCTAATCTCATGATATGAAAACTGTAGGACACCAAGAGTAGCGAGACCTCAGTGACACAGACTGAGAGCTAACCAAGGGAGAATAGTGAGTTTGTGATTAAGAGAGAACCACATGGATTCTGCTATGCTTTCATCCTAACATTTTCCAGTGTGGTGTGTGAGGTAGTGTTTTGATGTAGAGGCATGCAGTATATACAGCTTTGTATTTTTAAATAGCACAGCATGGCAGTTTTATTCACTTATCTAACAAATTATTGTTAAATAGTATTTACTAATTAGCAAATAATTTTTAAGTAAATGAATAACATCTATATAGTAGACATCATTCTAAGTACTTTAGGAATGCTCACTTATTTAATATTAGTAACAACAGGTAGTTATTATTCCTGTTTTTCAGATGAGGACATGTAGTTTTCTGTGAATTTTAAAGCTCATAAATATCAATTGAATGTTGTCCTTTCTCTTACATGTTCATTGACTTAATTCTTTCATTATAAATGGTTAGAAGTGAAAATGTTTAGGACTCACTAACTTACTTAAAAGTACTGATTATGTCAGTTAATCTTCAGGCAAGATTTTACTTTTCATTACCTTTTCGTGGTGCTGGCGATTGCACCTCGCACCTTGTGCACTCTGGGCAAGCGCTCCACCACTGTCCAAGCTTTCACCTGTCAGCATCACTATCCTGCCCTCAGGAGAGCTTTGCCAGACTAAGCAGAAGAACTAATTTTAGAGTGTGATATTCTCTGGTAATGTTTTAAGAGGGTTAATAAATTCGTCTAAATATGTGGTGATTATAATTTCCTAATTTCCAAGTGCATTTGAATGTTTTCACATGTAATATTAGCCAGCTGTATTTTTGTTTGTTTTTTATCTTTGCTGATTTTTTCTTGGTATTTGTTGTTCTATGAAAGCAGTGCTGTACAAATCTTCCCAGTGTGTAGGAAAGGCAGTTTTAGATGTCATCTTTGTGACATATATTCCACAAATATTATTTGATAGTTTAAATTTTGGGGGGTATTTTTGCTATGAAATGAATTGTGTGTGTGCCCTCTTCCTTCCTTTCTTCCTTTTTATTATATCACGTATTTTTGATCACTATGCATTTATTATTCATATTGATTTAGGATGATATTCCAACACATGCGAACACAACACACGGGTCAAATCCATCTTCCCTGTTTCACTTTCCCTACCACCCTTCCCCACCTCTAGTAATCACGATTCTATGTTCAGCTCGACTTCTGTTTAGCTTCCACGTATTTACAGTAGCTAAGGTGTGCCTCAGTGGATGCGTGGGGCTGGGGATTTAGCTCAGTGGCACAGCACATGCCTGGCAGTGTGAGGGCCTGAGTTTGGTTCCCGGTGACCACCCCAGCACCCTGTGTAAACACATTCCACTTTCGGAAGCTTATTCAGCCATCAAGGACGAATAGAATCCTCCCACTTGTAGCAAAATGGTAGGATTGGGGGTCACTATATTAACTGAAATAACCCAGACTCTGATGGCCAAACACTGCATACTCCTTTCTTCTACTTGCAAAGGATAAACATCCAGAAGTGTAAGAAATGTTTTGGGAAATTTTTCAAGTCAATAACAAAAATATTTAATTAAAAATAGGCAAAATAACTGAATAGACACTTAAAAAGAAATACAAATGGCTGGCAAATAGATGAAAAATGTTAAAAAATATTGAAGAAATGCAAATCAAACCTATCAGAGACCCTTGCCATGGTGCCAGTTATTGGGGACCCCTGCAGTGAGTCCCCAGTCTCCTGCCAAGTGTGAAGAAAGAGCAAGAGACAAAATAGATGTGCAGGCAGAGATCTGGGGTGACCAGTTGTTTTCGGGGAACAAAAGGCCACGAGGTACCCAGAACTTGGGAATTTATTCATTACATCTTCGTCGAGGCCAGTGTGTGAAGGGCAGGGGGCATCTCCGGGAGCGGTGGTGCCTACTGTGGGGGCTGGCAAGAAGAACGAAGCATTCCCGCATGGAGGAGCGCAGGGTGGGAGCGGTCATTGCCCCGGGTCCCATGGTCTCCTGCAGGTCCACTCTTGCCCTGTGAACAGCGCAGCAGGCAGTAGCCCTGGGCTTCCAACCAGAAAAGAGGAGGAGTTTCCACATTCCAGACTGACCCAAAGGGCAAAACAAGGACAATCTTTGCACATCTGCTAGGTTTGGTTTATAATTCATGGTCCCCAACACAAACCCACAATGAGATACCATCTCACCCTAAGTAGAAAGACTCTTCTCCTCCAGTTTGCATAGATTATCTATCCCCCAGCCCAGGTTAGAGAAATAGTCAACTATGTTATCTTTAAATGATTTAATGTTTTATTATTTTAAATTTAATTCTTTAAATCATCTGGAATATTCTTGGCCATATGTAGTGATGTGAAAGTTTATTTTCCAAACATGTCATTCTGCCCGTAGCTCCAATTTCTCCACTTCTTTGTTTCCATTCTAAACAAAACTCTTACAAAGTTCTTTCTGCTGACAGACTTAAAAGTTTCTACTGTCTCTTTTTAGAATCCCACGCACTCAGCCGCTAGGTCCCATCTGCTCTCCGAAACACCCCTTGGCAAGGGCCCCAGTGAGCTCCACGGGACTGGATCCATTGGCCGATGCCGAACCTTAATACAGTTTGATAGAGCGGAATTTGCTCCGTTGGTCATTGTACATGCCCCGGTACAACCTCCTACCTCACTGCACTTCCTGCCCTCTCTTCGGCCTCCTCTTCCTCACGACCTGATCTACATGGCGGGCTGGCCCCAGGCCTCCGTCCGTCCATAGACCTCAGACTCTACCCTCACTCTTGCCTTGATCTCATCTAGGTGCATGGCATTGAATAGACTCTGTGTTTTTGTGACCGAGTTCCTAACTGTCTTCTGGCTCTCTCCGCTGAACTCCAGCATGCGATGACACTGCCCCAATAGTCCCACCCAGATGGCACAGCTGATGTGTCATATCACACTGAGTTCCTGATCTACGATCCTGAAGCTGCCTCCTATGGTCCCAGATCAGCCAGTGGACACTGTGTCCTCCATGTGCTCAGGCCCAGTGCACTGGAGTCACAAATGACTCCGCTCTTCTCACCTCACCTCCACTCCTTTGCTAAGTCTTGCTGGTCTACATCTCCCGGCCTCTGCCCTGATGCCTTGCTCTGCATATCACACTTCAGACTGGCCTTGTCAGTTTTACTCTTCTTTTTCTTTACAGTCTATTTTAATAAAGAAACTGACATGTTCATTTAACAGTGGAAATTAAATCATGTCGTGCCCCAGTTATCTCTCTGGGAGTTAGATCTGAAATTCTTACAATGATCCAAAAGAACCTCCCTGGCTGTAGCCCCCTGGGCCTAGTTCTTTAAGCTTCCCTGACCTTGCGTATTCCTGCAGGAGGGCAGGCCTGGTCTCCGTTTGGCTCCTAACCACGTCGCCATGATCCTGCCCTGGAAACTCACAGTGGCTGTGTGCCCCAGGAATCTCTCTGTGAGGACATTGTGAGGTGGCCCACGTTTACAGCTCCTTCAAATCTTTCCTCCAGATTACCTTCTTGGTGACACCTTCCTCACCTTCCTATTTAACTGTTTTTCCCTCTGTGCTCCCATGTCCCATCCACCATGCTACCCCTTCACCTGACGCATTCTTATGTGTGTCCTGATCTACCTGGAAGCATATTTTATCTTTCCTTGGTCTTTCTGTCAATTATCAAGCCTGTGGAGTTTGACTTAATCATTTAGATTTTATAGAACAAACTTCCTGTCCAGACCAAGCCTTCAGAGTTATTCTTCTTTTACAAAATGCCCTTAGTTATTCTTAACTGTTTTTGCCAGTTTAAATTTAGAAGCACTTTGGCATGTTATAAAAGAAGAAAAGCCAAGTTGAGTTTTTCATTAGGATTTTATAACATGCAGATATTCATTTGGAAAAATATGTTTGCATTATTCACTCATTGTTTTTGAAATTGTGGTATGTTTCTCTATTTTTGTAAATCTATTTTTGTAATTCTTACATACTTCTTACTAAAGTTATTCCTATATAGTTTAGTCTGTTTTACACCTACTGTATTCCATTGTTGCTGATTTTCCATTATATTTTCTCAAAATATTATTTCCAGATAGATGTTTATTTATCAATTTGTATGCAGGACCATTGGCTGGCTATCTTACTAGTTGCAATAGGTTTTCAGTTTATTCTCTTGGGTTTTCTAAGTAAACATAAGTGATTGGTCTACCTCCTTTTTATTATTTAATTTATTTTCTTGTCTAACACTTTTGCAAGTGTGCACCACCACACTGAACACGCTGTTCTATTACTTTTAAGGGGCATTTGAGTACTTTCCCCCCATTTTGATTAAATTTTCAGAATGTAACTGTAATAGAATCTATGTAGTATTATGTTTAAGATATATTTTCTAAATTTTGGGGGGCCTATTTTCATTTCTACTTTTGTCTATTTATATTTTTTCCACTTTTCTTACTACTTTTTGTACCTCTTGGCTAATTTTTGTTAAATTTTTCCTTCTAATGTAAAGCTTTTGAGGTCTTTACCCTACCATTTTGATGAATTTTTTCTTCATTTCCTTTGGTACCTAAAAGTCCAGCATTGATCTCAGTTTGTGTTTACCTTATATATTTTGGGGTGTTTTTCTTCACTGATTATATTTTTGTTCATTTTTTTGAAATTAAGGTTCTTATTTTCCTCTTATTGCAGTGTTTCAGAAAATGTCACTCATACAAATGATGCTACTGAGGATTTATTGATTCTTTTTGTGTGATACAGTGCATTAAAGCTTATAGTGTCTGTGGTCCCTTGGATTTGATGTACTTCTCTAGCTGTAGTGAAGAAACGACCCTACCCTGATGTAACATGCGGCCTATGTAATTCCCTCACACTGAATTCTACTGTAACTGGCAATAATAGAACCACAGTCTTTAGTTTCAGTGATCACGGAGCTTTTCCTCATGTACCCACATGTGACATGCCAGGAAGCATCCTTACCTAAGCGAGAAAAGCTGTCCGCAACCCGGGAAGAAGCTGAGACCCCGCGACGCGCTGACGCTGCTGTAGCCGTGGTCCTGCCGTCGGCAGGGCTGCCCCTCTGTGGGTTTCCTTTCTCAGCGCCGCCTTCCTGGTCACCTCTGAGTAGGGCTCTGCGGCCGCCTTGCATGTGTTGAGGGTGGTGCAGTCTTGGGGCTCCTGGATTGGGGTGGGGGTGCCCCCACCGCTCTGGGTTCATCCCGAGAGAGTCCCCGAAGTGTCTCAGCCTTGTCCAGCCTCTCACACTAAATAGAGCTTCAGATTCTATGCTTGGGGCATCATTTTGTGCATTTTTTTTCCTCCAGTATCTTCATAGGCATTTTTTGAAATTTGATGTGATAACATCTGGAGCTGATGCTCTAGGAAAGAGAAAAAAATTTAAAAATATACTGCAGTGCTTCCAAGTAGATGTGATGTACGCATCTGTTTAGTGCTATGTTCGGAGAATTCTTATCCAGTCAGCGTGCAGCAGAGCGCTTACCTAGGAGGTAACTTCAGTAATGGGAGAGAAGTGAGTCACAGCCTCTGAGGCTGGGAAGAGAGCGAGAAACAAGCTATGGAGATAAATTAGGGTGCAGATTCTCACCGTGGAAAGGGGATGAATCTGTCAGAGTCCCCTCTGGACTGGAATGGACCGGGCATCGTGTCTGGGACGGAGGTGTAGGGAGGACCAGGTGAGCACTGAACTTGAGTGCTGACAAACAGAAATATTTGCTGTGTTGTCGGAGGAACAGCAGTTTAGGAAAGAAAAATATTTGTAGCTGTGTAAGAAAAGCTCTTAATTTATGTTGTGAAGGAATATACATGCAAGATATAAGACACAGTGGAATAAAACTGATGCACTGAAGATGAAATGTTTGAAGAAGTTAGAGTCAAGGAGACAGCTGTGTTAGTGCTTCTTTTACTCTTCTCTACACATTTCTGAATATAGAGACAATTTTCACAATGGAAAGCATGAAGAAAGAAGCTTGGGGTGATGCTGTGCGGGGTGGGTGTGTTCCTTGAGGTGTCCACATGGATGCTGGGGTGCAGAAGGAGCCATGGAAAGGAGGAGCTCTTAAAGCCACTCTTATTATATATGATATTTGGCATTTGAATCCTGGTGCTATAGTAACAAACTTTGGTCACTAATGAATACCTCAGCTAACTATCTTATAAAGTGAAAACGCTGTTTGGACTTAAGGGTTTGGGTTGTCCCAGGGGGATCCACCTCTTTGGGCCTCAGGTGGGGTGCCAGATTGCAACCAGGGTCGTGCAAGATACCTCATGGGCTAGAAGCAGAGGGGAGAGAGAAATCCTGGAGTCCTGCAGTTCTCTTGGAAGGCAGCCTCCAGTGATCGTGGGTCTCTCACGAGGCCCCCTCTCCTGAAGGTTTACAGCACCCCCAACAGTACCACCCTGGGGACCAAGCCATTTTTTTTTACACAGAGTCTTGCACTGTCGATCTGGCTGTCCTGAACTCATGGTGATCCTCTTGCCTCAGTTTCTCCTTCCTGAGTGCTAGGATTACAGACGTGCACTGCCACAACCAGCAGGACCAAGCTTGTAACATGTGGACATCCAGGGGCAGTCCGCGTCCAAACTCCAGCAATGCTTAGCTAGCGGAGTGCTCATAAGGATGAAAGGACAGACTGGGGACAGAGCCCCGGCACACTCACCTGCACAGCGGGCATGCAGCAAGTGCAATCAGCTTTCACCACTACGAAGGAGGGCTGAGCTCCAGCCTCCCGGGAGCAACATGGAGATAACCTGGGAGAGCGCAGGCGAGTGTGGCACTTGTCAGAGGTAGTGAAGCGGGTCCCTCTCCTTGCAGCAGCTTCTCCTTAGTGGAAGGACAAAGAGGAGACAGTTCTATGGTTTGGAGGGGCCTGCTTTAGGGCAGTGTATCTGAGGAGGACTGACGGGCTGGGGTGACGCTGCCGTATGCTGTGATTTAACACTTCAGGATGGATAGATGGACCCAGAAGGTGATTTCATTGTTGTGCTGGAACTGAATCCAGGACCTTTTCAGTAAGCTCTATCTCCATCCCTTCCTACATGTTTAAAATTTTGAAACAGGGTCTTGCTGAGTTGCTAAGTACTCCAGGCTGGTCTTGAACTTGCGATCCTGCTGGCCTCCAAAAGTGCTGGATGACAGGCATGCCCCACCTTGCCTGTCTAGAAGATGCAGATTTTGAAGTAAACTTCTAACAATAAACAATTCGATGATCCCAACAGAGCAATCTATTCTTCTAAGAAGGCAGTTATCTACCCAAATGACGGCAAGCAATCTATTACTGAGATCGATGAAGTTTCAAGAATTTCTAAAATAATGGAGTTATATGCAGCTTCAACTTGGTTACGCTTTTCTGAAGTATTAAAGTCATGTCAATGAGTAGTACTAAATGCAGGTTGAGTATCCCTTTACAAAATGCTTGATTCCAGAAGTGCACAGATTGTTTATTTATTTAGGTTTTATAATATTTACATATGCAGAGTGAGATGCCCTCAGGTAGAACCCAAGTCTAAACACAGAATTCATGTGTGTTTTATGAACACTTGTGTACACATAGGCTGGTGGTACTTTTCCACATTTTTAGTAAGTTTATATATGAAACCAAGTTTCATGATATTCAATATTCCACTTGTGACATCGCGTAAGCTGTCATATGTTTGGTGTTTGGAGCATGTTGTATGTTGCTTTTTCAGAGTGGAAATCTCAAGTTGTAGGAAGGTCAGGTTCTGTCAGCTGTAAATTTCATGGCTGTCTCTAGTTGCAGTTGAAAGAGGAGATTGTGGTAGGGATCGTTGCTATTGGAATTTAGCATTTGTGGCATTTTTACCACCTCCACAATGGATGCACATATAGTTTAGCAAAGTTGATAAAATTTTCTGGCAATATATATTAAAGACATCAAAATAATCTTTGAACCACTAGTTTTACTATCAGTGATTGGGTTCATTCTGAATAATCAACAACATAAATAAAAGATGCACAAAGATGTGTATCATAGCACTTTTAGGATAGAAAATCTAAAGTAAGCAAAGTGATCTTGAATGGCAAATGGAAAAAATCTTAACTGGGCTATGGGATGGGATGCTGTGTGGAACTAGGGTAAATTGTGTTTTAGAAAATAATAATGATGTCAGAAAATTCACCACAGGCAAAGTAGAACTGTGTAAAATTAATACCTATGTATTAATTGAAGTGGAAATAGGCAACATATCACATGTGATAACCTCAGGGTTATGAAATTGCAGATGAACTTTATTTTCTTGAATTTTGTGGATTTTTAACAAATATGTAAAGTACACTGTTGTCTTACGAGAATACCCATGTTATTTTCATAGTAAGAAGGAAATGCTGGCAGTGGTGGTCTAGGTGCCCTGCAAGGAGAGGAGGGGTTGTGTATGTTTGTTCAGATAGCATGTGTTGTCTCAGAGGGAGGAGAGCCCAGCTGAGAACCCTTGGAATAGAAACACCGGAAGGATCCAGAATGGTTCTGGCCCATTACCTGTTTTATAAGAGGGACTCACAGGCTTAATACAGGAAATGACTCCTTCTGTGAAGAAGTGACCCCCCCACCCAGTGCTCTTCTGCCACCAAGAACAGAGATCCGCACAGTCCGTTCGTCTCTTATTTATTGCCCTTGATTTGTTATTAGTTATCATCCTTATCAGATCTGTTTTGTTTTGTTTTATTTTATTTTATTTTATTTATTTATTTTGCTCAGGGAGTAAAAATCTTTCAAGAACCTCTCCTCAATCATTCTTGTTCTTCAGGTTAGCAGCTCCAGTCACCCCTTCTTGCCAGTGTGAGAGAGTGGGAGTCTAGAGAACCTCAACAGTTTGCTCAGAGAGCCACTGGAAGGTGGATTCTTTCTGCTGACTTCCAGTGAGGGAAGACTCCTGGTGTTGCTAGGCAGCTACAGCCTGAAGGCAACAGGTGTGCAGTTAGCTGGCAATTCATCAGAAGTCACATAACTTTTTGCCTACAATTCAATTGCAGAAACAAAAGACAAGAATAATAAGGTAGAACAACTCCAGAGTGAAGCAATTAAAATGATCTAGGGGAAGATTGAGTACTGAGGAAAAAGATTAAAATTCTTCTGAATGGAAAGATAAAGTCTTGGAGAAAATGAATGTTTGTAAGATAGATTATGAAAGACAAATAATCCATTTCTCAATTCTAGAGCGCACGTATGAAGGTGTAATTTGAAATTTGAGAGAAGTAAGACGCAGAGTGGAGTCGTCCTGGCAGGAGCTGCAAAGGAAGTAGAGGCGCAGGCATTGTGTACCCAGCGACTAACTGCACTGCCGTCTAACAAGCCATTGGAGCACTGTGTTCTGGTCCCACTGCTGCCACCACTATTTGAATGCTCTTGAACTAATTTTTTAACTCTAAACCACAGATTCCTGGGTAGACTCAGGAGTTGGATTAACTGGGTTTGGGAATACTCTCTGATTCTGAAGGGTTTTACTCTGTTTTCTATTATGCCTTGTGCTGGCGGCATGGGGTCTAGGGTGTCAGTGTCAGGGGGTGCATTTTGGGGAGGTGGAGCCTGGTAGAGAGTAATCAGGCCAAGGGTGCTGTGTTCTCAGGAATGTATTGATTTTGCCTCCAGGGCGTGGGTCAGGCATGGTCAGAGTATACTAGTGCTCTGGAGAGGAGCCTATGATAGGCTAAGCCTTGCTCCTCTCCATCTGGTTTCCTTCCTTGCACAATGCTCCTTTGCTCACTCCTCCCTCCACTTCTCACCACCTCGTGATACAGCCAAGGTAGCCTCTCCATGGTGCCAGCATCATGCTCTTAAGCATTCCTGCCAGTAGACTCCTGAGTACATAGGCCTTGCTACTTTATAAACCATGAGACAGGTATTTTCTTATAACAACACAAAACAGACTGAGGCATTCTGTAGCACAGAAAATTATAAAGCCTCCTCTCTTAATTTATTCTTAAAATATACAAAATATATTCTTAAAATATTGAGAATGTCTAAATTAGGTTGCCAATGACCTAGTAATTATTGGAACATAATCCATATTTCCCAACAGGACGCTGACCTAGCACAGCTTCAGTCCCTTTTCTTAAGCAATGATAGATGGATTGGGCACAGGTCTAAAGCAATATTTAGTATCTGTGGTCTGAGAGAAAAGCAGCCTAATATGGCTTTGAGAGGATTAAATCAAAGAATTGTAGAATTTTGCTCTTACCTCTCTTACTACATTCCTTCATGCCTAACAGTGATTCTCAAAACACATTTACAGCAAGGCAGATTCCTGATACAAGACTTGCAGGTGAAATCAGTGTAGAGCTAAAGTCCTTTGCAGGGATGCACACGGGCACACACACACACACACACACACACACGACTATGGATTCCAATTTCTATTGTTTTCCCATTATGTGGCTTCTACTGGGGACCACAAGGTAAGATCTTCCCTGGAGCTTTCTTGAGCTGTGCTGAGGGACAGTGGTGAGGGACAGTGGCTCCACTTTCTTTTGGTTTAAGAGCCACAGAAGCTGAGTGCTAGAGTTTGGCTGTTCGGGGAGAGCTGTGCCTAACTGTGCAGCCCAATCCCGGAAGAGAGGAGCTCTGGAAATGAGGTGCCTGGAAATGTGCCTACTTCAGAGTAAATATGAAATGCCAGATCACAGGCTCCGTCAGAGACACATACATTACAACTGCTGAACTAGGAAAGTAAAACCACTTTGATTAACACAATAGAAAACAATAGCAATTTGAAATAAGAAAAAGAAAACATAAAAAAGATCCCAGAAGAATATTGAGTATGAAAAATGTAACACAGATTTTTTAACAGTAGATGAGATATATTGAATGATTATAATTGAAAAACCTGTTACTTTACTGTAATAATATACTAGGCAAATACTTAACACAGAAGAAAAGATAAATAATGGAGTATGTTTTTTAAATGTTAAGACATGTGAAGAATAAAGGTGGGCATGCTGATATTTGGATAATTGAGATCTCAGAGAATTTTTTAAATAATACTTTTTGGAAACTAAAAAAATTGTAGACAGAGAAGTCTTAAGGAATATAGGAGAGAATAGAGAAGACCCACGCCTAGAAAAATGATATTTAAGAACATTGTTTTCTGAGAGAAAAATTTAGAAGCTTTCAGAGGGGGAAAAATAAGAAAAAAATTAGCAGTATTCTTTGATAGCAACAATGGAGGAAGGAAAAGTCTTGAAAATCTAGAAGCTTACATATACCCAGATTTTCACCCTAATATGGGGACATGATAAAAATACTCCTTTGAGTTGGCGTAGTAGCACATGTCTGTGATCCTAGCGCTCTAAGAAGCTGGGAAAGGAGGTTTGCAAGTTCAGATCTATCCTGGGCAACTTAGGGAGGCCTGCTCAAAATAGAAGAATGCAAGAAAGGGGGTTGAGGATGCAGTTCACGGCATTCAATCCCAGTACCACAAGACAAAACGAAAAAAGTACCAGTTTTATGTCTCAGAAATTCCATCAGAGCTGAAAAGATTAAATAGATTTTATAACAAAAGGCAAAGTCTTTGGAGTTCTCATTAGCATTATATGAAATAAGGGCAATCAAATGCCTTGGTATGATTTTTTAATTTATTTACAAAAGGAAAGGTAAACTAGGACCAAAAATCTAACTCTAAACCTATCCAAATGCAATATGAATTAGCCATTTGGTAGGTAGCTATCTTCAGTTAAACTTATGATCTGTATAATGTACATACCAAATTTCAAAAACTTATGGAACAAGTGAAATGTCTCATAAATACATTAACTGTATATTGAAATGATAGATTGAATATGACACATTTTTATTAAGGTATAGATAGTCTTTGCCTGTGGTGGGTTATGTCTTGATAAACTCATCATAAATTGAAAATATGTTAAGTTGAAAAATACACTTAATACTTACCCAGCTGATAGCCTGAAAACCCTGTCCTTCTCCTCGTCCCTGGGAGCCACGGTCACTGCCATGCCAACATCACAGGGAAGTACTGCACACATACCCACAAGAGGAAAGAGACCAGATTCAGAATTCAAGGGTGCTGCTAGTCTATGGCTGTTGTTTTCATCCCGCTGTAAAGTTGAAAACTTAAAGTTGAAACAAAAAATCAGGGACTGTCTGCATATAAGTAATGTAATGAGTTCTTCTACTTTGTTTTATATGTCCACTAGAAAATTCAAATTTTTACACATGGCTTACATTTGTGGAGTTGGGAGGAGAGGAGACTAAAGTTCCAATCTTACTATATTTAGTCCTATAGCTTTCAAAACAAGGCACTGAAGACAAATAAATAAAAACAAAACAAAAATAAGATTACAAAAGAGAATTAACAAAAATAGGGAAAAATCCTAAGATGTTAGAAAGTAATTAACCATAAATATGTTTGGGTCAATTTCAGATTTGAAAACAAGCACTGATTGGATTAAAATATTCAGATATTTACAATTGATGCACAAAAGCATGAAGATATAAAAAAGCTAAAGTAAAGAATGGAAAGTGCTTTACTACCCCAGTAATCCTGGTATGATTGTATTAATACCACGAGGAAAAGATTTAAAGACCAGAACAAAAAAGCAGGGTTGAAGATGGAATCCTCATTCTGTAATGATTAATGCTTTGAAGTTACTAAAATTCTAGAAATTTTGAACACACACTAAAATAACTTTAAAATATGTGGAGGAAAAGGTGGTAAAGCTATAGGGAAAGTTCACACCCCAAGGCAGGTGGTAATCGCCTGTCTGTCAATAATTGACAGGTCTCGACCTGCTTGCACAGGGTGAAGGAAGAATCGAGCAATGTAAGCAAGAACCTGACCTGGTTGCCCCGTAAGATTATTCTCAGTCATATTCTCAGGAAACAAGGGAAACACACATCATGTATATTTGGCCACGCAAGGGCCTCAATGACTCTCAATATTGTGCTATCGTGCAGGTTATACTTATTGTTAATTTAAAAGACAAATTTTAAAGTATCTGTACAAGTAGAAATGCAAAAAACATTGATAATTATATTGTGGATTATGATAAAAATTATAAAAATGGAAACTCATAGTTAAGTAAAAGTTCTCCATGTAAAAACTTGTGGAATTTGCAAAAGTGGTACTTCAAAAATTTCACAGCAATAAATATTATAATAGAAAGGCAGGGACTCTCAAAACAAGTGAGCATACTGTCCAGCCTGAGAAGTGAGAAAAAGAATAATAGAATAAGCATGAAAGACAAAGAAGTAATAACATATGGCCAATTATAATGGAAATCAATAGTCAAAATTTCCTAGAAATAAATACTATTAGAATAGACAAACATCTAGTGAAGTTAAATAAAAAGAATACCATAAGCACACACTATTAAAAATGAGGAGTACAAACATAAATGAAGTTGAAAATTTAAGGATATGAGAATCTTTTTCATAATATTACACCATGCTTTCTAGAAACTTAGACCTAGTAGACAAATCCCTGGAGAAAATACACCTCGCCACAATTCATTCAGGAAGGATCAATCAATAGACTCCTAAGGAAGGAATTGAGGAAGAAGTTAAGAAACTTTCCAGAAAGGAAAGAACAGGCTGATATGGTCTGTAGGCAAATTTATAGGACAAATTAACCTAATTTTGCCTGAACTATTCTGTAAATAGAAAATGAATGAAAAGCTCTCCAATTCCTTTTGAAAGAATGACATTACTTTAGTAAAATCAGATGAAAAGTAAGGAAATGAAACCTGGGTTAAGAATTACTACTTCATTTCATTCTGGAATATGGAAGCAAAGTTCTGAAACAAACATTAGCAAATTGCATCCTGCAATGTATCTGAAAAGGAAAACAACTCCATACTATTGCACTATCAAATTGAGTTCATCTTGATTGTTAAATACTTATTTATTATTAGAAAATTCATAAGGTGGGTACAGTAGTCTCTCCTTGCCTATGTATTCATATTTGGAAGTTTTAGTTACCTGAGGCCCAAAATTATTCAGTGCCACAAGTCTATATTTTATGAATTTTAAGTTTGGAAGCTCTGTGCTGAGTGGGCCTTGGCACTTGAGGGTCATCTGTGCAGCTGTCACAGGCTTGCAATGAGGGAAACCTTATTTTACTTACCGACGGCACCGAAGAGCAGAAGTAGGGATGATGACAACTTGGATGTTCCTAAGAGAAGCCCTGGCGTGCTTCCTGTCAGGAAAAAGAGTGGAAGTATAGTAGAAGATTGCGGGAGAAAGAGAGAACAAGCACACATTCACATAACCTTTATGACAGTATGTTGTCGTCATTATACTTTATTGCTAGATATTGTTGTTAATCTCTCGCAGTACTTTTTAAATTAAATTTATTTTAAGTGTGTATGTAAATATAGCCCTTGTATCTGTGAGTTCCATAGCCATGGGTTCAACCAACCCTAATCAAATACATTTAAAAAATTGAGTGTGTGCTAGACATATACAGATATTTTTCATCTTTATTCCCTTAACAATGCATTTTAACAAATATTTACTTTGCACTTAGGTGTGTTAGGTATTACAAGTAATTACATTGCTGGAGGTACATGGGAAGATGTGCATATGTTATATGTAGATGCTGTGTTTTATGTAAAGGACTTGGGCATCTGCATGTTTGCACCTTGCATCCCGGGGAAACTTCGATCAGTGTCCCATGAATACTGAGGTGTGTGTATGACACAGATGGGCCCAGGCTGTCTTCCACTCCTAGGCATCCAGTGTGGGTCTGGAGGTCCTGCTCCACATCAGCTGACACAATGTCAGAAACCCTGCGCACACGTCCAGGAAACATTTAATAACATTCGGATCCCACTGATAAGTCTGAAAAAGCTATTAGGATGTTAGGTATACTTGAGAGTTTCTTAAACCTAATAGGAAGAGTATTAGTCAGGATTCTCCACAGGAACAGAGCCAATAAGATACATATGTATCCAATTACACGTATGTATAACAGGCATGATTTATCATAAGGAACCGGCTTGTGTGGGCTGCAGTGTGGGCCTGCAGCCTGAGAAGCAGAACCAGCTCAAGCTGCTCAAGTCAAAGACTTCCTGCTGGGGAGCTTCCTTCTGCTCGGGAGGCTGGTCTTTTTTTCTATTGATCAGATGAGACAGCTCCTGTGATGGTGGGCAGTCTGCTAACTCACACCCCTCCACTTTAAATGTCAGTCACATCCCAGACACCCTCACAGAAACACCAGAATAATGTCTAACCCAGTATCCTTTGGCCAGCTGGACACAGGAAGTGGCCATCACAAAGAGAAGCTGCTTAGTTCTGTTTTTGCTGCTGAGAAAATATCTGACACTCAAAGTTAGAGAAAGACAGGCTTATCTTAGCTCTGTTTGTAGTGGTTTCAGTCCACAGCTAGCTGGCTCCAAGCAGGGTGGCCTGGTAAATGAGGGCAGGCAGAGGCAGCCAGCGGAGAAAGAGCCAGCAGCAAGTGATGGCAGCAGCCACCCTCTGTCCCTTGTTTTCTGTCAGCACTGCGCACCTCCAGGGTGGCTTTTTCCACTGTCCACACCCAGAACTATGCCGATCAGTCCCAGCATCCACATGCTCTAGATCTGGCCACTTCTGAAAAGCCACACCCGTGACCACATGGGGCTTTGGGGTATGTCTGGACACAAGCTGTACAGAGGGTAAGATACAAAACCGAAAACAAAAGAACCAGAGCAAACATGGTGCCAAATGGGAACAGTTTGAAATACTGTGTTTAAAGTTCTGGCAGAGGAGAAACAGTCCATGGTGCTATAGGCACAAGACAGCCAGCAGCCAGGCAGTGAAACAATCCCCCTTTCCCTTTTCATCCCATCCAGGCCACAAGCCCCAGGGTGGGGCTTCTGTTTTCAGTAAATCCATCTGGTCATACCCAGAACTGTGCTAACACAGCACCAGACTGACTGAGTTCCACACACCCTCAGTCCCAGTGTCACACACTCTAGATCCAGCCAGCCTCGAAAAGCCCCACCTATAAGTCCATGAGGCTTTGATGGGGTGCCTAGATACAAGCCATAGCAATTTGCAAGATATCCACAGAAAAAAACCAAAAAACTAGACAGCAGTATTGAAGAAGGGCAAAGAACTTGAAACACACACTTCCAAATGAAAAGGCAGCATTATATAGTAAGAGAGTCTCAAACATGCCTAGGGATTCAATACATTTCAATCGAAATATCAGCAGTATATTGAATGGATCTTGATAAAATATTTTTTTAAAAATAATCTGTATGTTTGAACAAAGGTTGAAAGAGATGACTATACCAAGACACATGCTGTACTACTAGGATTTGTAAGAAAAATGTGCTTATTGAAACAAGATAGCATTGGCGGAGGGATAGAGACACTGCTGAATGGGATCGAATAGAACGTTCAGAAACAGCCCTGTGGTTTCACCCGGCATTGATGCAAGGTGGAGATGTCTCACCAAATTACTTAGAAGTAGGAAGTTAAAATGCTGACTACTGAGAAGGAAAAACATAAAATTAAATCCCTCCTTTACTTGATAAACAAAAGTCAACTTTAGATGAATTAAATCCTTAAGAATAAGATTTAAAAAACTTTGATCATAGAAAAATGTGAGAATATGTTTTAGACCACAAAGAACTATATTTCAGGAGTTAGACAGTACTTACATGGAAGCATCATGTGTTTAGTGTGATGCTGTTCATTACAGCAAAGCCTGGGGGAACCCAGGGTCTTGACCAGAAGAACGGCCAGGAAGAGGGCAAAACAGCTATAGTAGAGGACATGGATGGGTCTTAGTAATATACCATCGAATGGAGAAAAAAACCACTTGAATCATAATGTATAGCCCAGTATGTCCTATAATCCTGCACAAAAAAGCAATGGCGTGAGAATCATGGGATTAGCACATGATCTCCTTGGGTAGTGGCAGTAGGCATAAAGTACCTCATGGTTAGATTTTGAAGATGTTAGATCTTTATTATAAAGGTCTTGTATTCTCCTTTGGTGCCGAGTTCATGGTGCTTATTGTATTATTAGAAATAGATGTCATATTCTTAGTGGTGAAAGCTTTTCCTTCTGTCTAATTCACCACCTTCTCCTTTCAGCTAGGGGCTTAAACTAACAGCAGACCTTACTGCTCATAGTTTTCTGGCTCTGAAATTCAGGCAGCTTCTAGCAGAGACGGCTGAAGCTGCTCTTGTGCCTGTGGCTTCAGCTGGAGACGGAAAGCAGCTGACCTCACGTGAGGATTGTTGTCGCTGCAGCCCGTGTGCTAACTTGTTTATCCTAGTGATGCCTTACTACAGAGGAAGGAAGGCAACTTTCAGTAAGTGAAGGGCTTGTTTGGATCTAAGAGAAACAAAGTAAGATGACTATCTGGGTTTCACGTCAAATGAGTTTTGGGCTTAAAACTCTGTTCCCCATTTCCTGTCAGCGGCTGAGCCTACCTTCTGCCCTGTAGTCTCTAGCACTTTGTGTAAGGGCTCAGGAGAAAAAAATAAATAAATACAAGTTTGCTCATAGCTGCCGAAGTGATGACTGTGGATTTCATCTCTGACTTCAAACAAGGGCAAGTAGTGGGAAACGGAGGGCCAAGCTCCCGCTTTCCTTCCAGGGTCCCCACGTCACAGCTAGTGCCCGCAGCGTGGCTGGCGGTCTCGGCTGGCTTACATTTACACTTTGGCCGGCATTTTCCGCAAATGCTGGTTCTTTACTCCACGGTGTGGGCTCACTTGTGAAGTCCATCTTGCTTCCTGGAACGTGGTACCTTTTCCTTGAAAATGTGGGGTATCACACATTCCCCTCAGCAGCAATTCATCCTTTATCAGGTCCTGGAGACAGTCCTGCTCTCCTGACCTCAAATTCCACTTGCACTCAGAGGACCCGGGGAGCTCCCCTAACAAACTCTGGACCCCACGTCCTCTCCTGTCTTAGCTGGGTTCCAGTTCATGCTGCTTTTTTCCTACTTCTGCATCCACCTGGTTCAAAGATATTATTGTCACCAGCAATTACCAGTCACTGTAAGCCCTTTTGTTGCTTTATTGAAGGCGCATGGGACATGCACATAGAACTCACTGAGGCTTCCAGGACACAGTAGTATTATCCTGGTATGATATCTCCCCATGCTAGTTCTGGTTTTCAAATAATACTATATTGAGGAATATTAAATGTCCGCTTAAAGCCAAATTCCAGTTACCTTATAACCCTAGTCCCTGAGCCCTGGGTGTAGCACTGAACAACGCACAGTCTGTCTAGACTCATTCTTTTCAACTTGCTGATTAGAACCAAAATCTCCTAAGGCTCCCTCACCCTTAATCCCATGATCATTACCAAAGATAATGATAAATGATAATGTTTCAGTGTTAATGAGGGAGCAAATAGCATGTTAATGACGTTTGCAGATGGATCTAAATTAGGAGAAGTTGTTAACACCAATGAGGCCAGAAAGAAAATAATAGAAGTTCTGAAGAAGTGGAAACATACAATAGGAAAATAGGAGTGAAAGCAAACTGAGATTCAACTGATATAACATTTACTGTTGGAATGAGCAATGACCTCATTAAAAGAAACCAGCTACTATCCAGGAGACCCGAATTAAGAAAGGAACAGCAAAGGATATTTAAAGGGGATCTTCTCCATGGCTTGAATTAATTAACACATTATGCTAAAGACTTCTGGAAGTATCTTTGAATCTGTGACCAATGTTGTCCTGATAAATATTTAGCTATTAGACCTCTAAGAAATAAAAATCGATGTGTGTGTGTGCACTGGATCATTATAACATTTACTTACACAAAGGGCACTCTGGCTTGAACATGATGTGTTTCCCACGGCCCATGCAAGTGTAAGCTCCGAAGTGTCAGTTTTGGGGTGATGGGGAAATGGGGCCTGGTACATGGAATGCATCACTGTGGGAGGTCGCACAGGTCCCAGAGGACTGCACTGTTCCTGTGGAAAGGGGAGGAGCCTGGCACTGGCTCTGAGCCTCTCTTCTGCCTCTGTGAGTCGGTCTGCGCAAGGCTGCGCTGAAACTGAACAGATGCTGGTCCAGGCTTCTGAGCTCCAGAACTGTGAGCCGAGAAGCCGCTTTATGAGTTTACTAACCATCCTGGCTGTTCTGTTAGCATAACACAAAGCAGACTAAGACAAAACATATTATTTACGAATACTGAATGTATATCACTCTTCACTGTGAATTCAATAAAGTTAATGGATTCTCACAGGCTACTTTTGTCCATGTTCACAAAATTCACATATCCATGGCCAATCTCACAGCGCAGTTCTGCTGTGGATGTTGGTTGATATATTCATTTACACTGAGAAAGATGGGAGTAAAACTACAGAGATGTATACCAGAGCTTCTGTTCAGTCAGGACTGAAACACTTCTTGAAATAATGTTTGAACTAGATAATAAGTTTTGAGTGAATACTCACAGTACATTTCCACAATTCACAATATGCCGATTAAAGACGTGATAGACTTAAATTTAATCTCTATTAACACTTTCTCTGTGTGTTTCTTAAGTGTAGAGAACTCATGAAACAGCTGGGCATTGGTCTGTGGCGTGTTCTGATCCTTCCGGTACTTTAACTGTCACCAGCTTCGGGCTATGGATGTGCTTCCAGTGAGCATGGAGCTGGGAAACCTGCAAGGTCACTGCCGCTGTAGAGTGCTGCCACCACTGGAGAAGAGTGACAGTAGAATGAGCACCTGATGACTTTTGAGTATTTTTAGCTTTAAAAAATATAATTTATGCAACTCAAAGCTTGCATAATTCAATTTTATAATAGTTGTGTTTAATAATTGGCTTATACAATTTCCAAATATTTAAATTAGGTCTGATACCCCCGCACATCATTGTCAATGACCTTATGACTGGGACTCAGGCTTTTTGTCAGTTTCTGGGACATCTTCAGGCTAACAAACTCAACCTGTTCATCTATTTTCTCTCGGCTGTGTCTACAGTCTCCTCTTCTACTTAGACATGCAGCTCAACACTGGAAAGTCATATAAGACTCCGTCTTCTTCAGTCTAAAAAGCATCAGTCAATCTCCAATTCTTATTTATTTTGCTTCTTAAGTAACTATGGAATGTTTGTTTTTCTTCCCTGTTCAGTTCAGAGCCTCACTGAGACTGGTCTGGACTATTTCTGCACTGGCCTTCCTCCACAGTCTCTCTGTCATTTTAGCTCTGCTCTCATACACCGCCTGCTCTAAAATGGAGTCCTGAGAGGCCAGGGCAAGAAGACTCAAGTTCAAGCCCACCCTTGGCAAGTTAGCAACTTAGCAAGACTGTCTCAAATTAAAAAAAACAATAATAATCAATAGAAGGGACTGGGATATAGCTCAGCACAAAGTCCCAGGGTTAAATCTAGTACCACATAAAACAGACACAAAAACAAAACAAAATGAAAACCTGGGTTCAGATTACTACAAGGGTTGGGTGGAAACCAAGCACCTTGCAGCAGAGAGTAGGGACGTTTCCCTGAGTGTCCTAGCGATCTCCTACTATTCTCTACCTTGCTTGGGATAGCCTGGCTCCTCAACCACACTGCTGACAGTCCCGTCACAGGCAGGGCTCTTTGTTCAGGCAGCACTGTCTGCTGAGTGTCTCACTCTGCTCATCAAGGCATTTATGCTTGTCTCTTGAGAAATAATTCAAATGTTACCTGACTGTCTCAGTTGCTTTTCTCTTTTCTGAAACAAAATACCTGATGCCCCAAATTAAGGGAAAAAATGTTTATTTAACTCACGGCTTGTAGAGGTTTCAAGCCAGAGGTTTAATCTGCTTTCTCCAAGGCAAGGTGGCACATAGCAGAGGGACCATCCTTCCTAGTGGTGAAAGACAGCAAGAACGATGAGAGGAAGGGAGGGAGACAGAGAGAGACAGAGACAGAGGCAGATATGAGCCTCTCCCCTCTTTCCTTATGGTGCATCCAGTCTACTGGGATTAGAGTGGTCCCAATCCAATCAGGGGACAGGTTCAGCAATAAATCCACCCTTAATCCCAGCACCAATCCCAGCATTTTACTATGAATCAATCACACAGTCTAAATTCGGGTACTTCTGAAAAAGTCTCTTGATTTATGAGGTTTTGGGGGGACAACTCGACACAAAGCATAACACTGACATTCTACAAAGAATTATCTTCACACCGAATCTCTATTACTATTTTAAAAATATTTTGCTTAAATCAAAAAACAGTGCACATGGAGTTGGGAAACACTGCATTCACAAAGCACCTCACGTAAGTCACAGAAAGCAGAGAAGACAGGGACGGTTTGCCCGGTCTCCTAGTGGCAGGGCGTGGGTTTCGGAGTCCACATTCCAGGGCCTTGCTAGCTCTGTGATCTTGGGCAAAGCGTGTAACCTCTTTACACTCTGTTTCTTCATCTGTAAAATGGAAACAAAGATGCTCCCTGTGTAAGGAATAGGGCCTCCATGGATAAAGGAGGAACGTGGGGCCTTGGGTGTAGGTCAAGGCAAAGTAACGGAGTCTGGGATGCTTAGTGGTTCTTGTGCAGAAGCATGATGCAGTGAAAACATTTTAAACAGATTAGGCTGGATTCTGTATATGTGACTGAAAAAATACCTATTTGGGAATTTTATTAGTGTAAACAAATACTGAGGGTGTTGAGCTGAATTGTGTACTCCTAAAATTTATATGCATAAGTCCTAGCCTGCAGTACCTGAGTTACAAATATATGTGGAGACAGGGTCTTTAAGGGGGTAATTAAAGTAAAATGACCAGAGTGGTGGTTCTTAAGGCAGTAGATGTGTGTCCTGTTTTAGAATTAGTGACCAGGACACAGACAACATGATAGTTTGAGGACACAGCAAGAAGGCAGCCATCTGTAAGCTGGAGGGGGTCCTCGGAAGGGCCCACCTTGCCCGCGTCTTGATTTTGGCCTTCCCGTTCTTCTGTGAGTAATTCCTGCTCTTTCGGTCTCTAGCCCATTGCATTTGTTCTCACAGCCCCAGAAAACCAGCAGACCAATCAGAGGCAGGAGAGGGAAGCTGAGGGGCATTGCAAAGGGATCTCGAGGGGGACGCACGAGGTGCTGGAATGTGGGGGAACTGCCTGGATTTGGGCTTCAGCTGATGCAGTGTGATGACTGTGGGCCCCATTAGGCCTTTGTCCCTTTCAGGAAGTGAGGCTGATTACTTAGTCTCCGCCAACTTCCACCTTCACTGCTTTATCCTTCTGTCCTTTTTCAGAAGTCTGCCAGGGTCTTCACACACCCCAGCAAACTTGCTTGTAGGATGACTTGTTCCCTGCTTTACACCTTGCCTGAGTCACTTTCTCATCTCAGGGACTAAACGGCTGGCACCCACCACTTAAAGGAAGCCAGGTTCATTCTGGTGCATGGCTGCAGCGGTCTCAACTCATGCTTTGTCAGTTCAAACCCAGCGATGCTGGGACGGGCCCATCAGAGGAAATCTGCGCTCCTCATGGGGCCAGAAAACAGCACATGGAGGAGAGGCAGATGGAGAAGTCTGAGAAGCACTGCTCCCAGTAACTCTCGATCCTCAGCACGGTCCGTGCTGGGTCCTGGAGGTTGCCTTGTTGAACTGAGTTTTGGAGCAGGGATTTCATCAGATGAATTCCCTGTGTTGGTACCAAGTTTTCTTTGTTTTCGGATCATTCCTAGCAGTTGATGTCATGCCAGGTCCCGAGTCTGTGTGTTTCCAGAATCGCAGATTCTCCAAGGTCATGATGTCACTGCCAGCCAGAGATAGAAGGCACAGGGAGCCCTGAGTGGAAGGAGGGAAGGAAAGTGCTTTTCAATGGCACAGTCTGTTCAAATCACCGTGCTGCTGAGGCGGGGCAGAGTCAGGGACCCGGGACTGGTGGATCCAAGCTGTTGACTGAGTTTCAGGGGAAGCTGTGGAGGCCTGGGAATTGTTTCCGTCTGTGGGTTGATACGGGGTGGATGCATTTCTAAATGCTCAGGCCGGGTGGCTTGGAGATTTATGTATAGCACGGGTTACTTCAGGAAAGTAATTCTGATTTATGTTTGATACCACCATACATGAGTACCAGGGTACACATCTACAACTCCAAGAGCCAACTGGACCTGGTTTGATGTGTGAAGGGAAGAACCGCCTGAATGCCAGCCAAGGCAGTGTTACCAAGGATTTCTCGCAATGCATTTTGCTATTTATACTGAGCACTTCAGAATTTCAAGAAATAGTGCACAATTCAAGAAAGCCACCAGGGTAATTTTAGTGAATCTTTAAAAGGTCATGCTGCCCTGGACAAAAATTATATACTAAAAAAATAGACTAGAATATACAAAGACTAAAACACACATTATGCACGCACACTTGTATGTAGCTATATGTGTACGTTTATGTAAATATATTTTTTCTACATAGAGGGAGTATCCTAGGCTGCACTCTCTTGGCCAGAGATCAGAACTGACCATCAGGCTTGCTCTTCCTGGGCACAGTAAGGAGCCAGTGCTCACACGGGATGGGCTGTGGCAAGTGACCTCTCAAGGGAAGGCGGCAAAGGCGTGCAGACTGTTGTCTATCTGCTCTCTGATGCCTGCCTCATTCTAAGTAATTACATTTATTTAAACAGCCTTAGGGAGTGAGAGAAGACCAGGCTCACTTCCGCTCTGGCTCAAGAGGAAGCTTCTCCATTAGCCCACTGCTCAGGGCTCCTCTGCTGTCCTTCGCAGCATGTCCTGGGGCCACCAGGTGGATTGGATGAAAGGAGCTTTATTAGCTTCCCTTTCACATGCTGAAGGGTTCAATCACTCTTGTAGGTTTTAATTAAACTGTTAAATTAAGCACAGTTCTAGTAGCAGAAGTTAGCTCTCATCTTGGTTCAGTCCCCAGGCTTAGAGTCTAGAAGGAGAGAGAGACCAAAAGAGGTTCAGGTGAAAACTTACCAGTTTTCTATCAATTTGAGCTTGTGCCATGCTGAAGACCTGGTACAGGTCTTCATGCCCGGATGCAGGCCAAACTAGGATGAGGTAAACCTGACCTCAGTGTTTTCCCGGTTACTCTGCACAGCTCCGCCCCTTCCCGGGCTCTCCAGCTTTTCAGAAGGCTGCAGAGCTGCTGAGGGTGTCTTACCAAAGCCACAGACGCTCCAGCATCTCAGCTTTTCCAGTCATCGCTGCCTTCCCTGTTCTCCGGCCCGCCTCAAAGCTCATTCATCCTGTGCCCTCTCCCCTCAAGACCCTGCCGTCGGCCAAAGGCCTGTAACTCGGGGGTGTTACCTTCCCAATGCAGGGAACTCTTGAGTCGGACCTTGCCCTCATTGGAAACCAAGTCCTCCAAGGAAGAGTCACAGAATTCCTTCAGGTGAAGGAAGGTAAATCAAGTCTTGCAGTGAGACAGCTTTTGGCACCCTATAAATCAAGTTTGCTAGTGTGACTTAAGTACCTGTCCCATGTTCCATAGTCACTAGTGAGGAGACTGCTCCCCTCCCAGTACTCCTTCCCTGGCTGCTTGGCTTCTGTCTCCTTTATCACCTTCTCCAAAACTAAGGTTAAGGAGTGCTTGCAACCTTAGATATGGAGTAAGCATTACACACACTTTCCAACAGTTAAATTCTGTTGAATCCCACCTTGAGCCTGCCCACTTCTGAGCGCTTTGCTGTGTGCGTCCCACTTGGAGCCACCAGCACCCCTGCTACACATGCCCCAAAGCCACGGCCTGATGGCTGAGGGTTCTTTGGCTCCCATGCAAGCCTGGGACACTGAGGTCTTTGCCTCAGACCCCCTGTGCCTTGCCTTTGTCCTCATCTCTTGCCCCCCTGACATCCGTCTGCTTCCTCAGGGCCCCATGAGAGTGTGGTGACTGTTACATAAAGCAGTTCCCCAGTGCCCCTTGTGTTGAGAGCTCGGTTATCAGCTGTCAGCTCACATGGATTCTAACACCTGTGGCTCCATTGATGGGATCATAATTTGATGGTGTTGCTGAGCACAGTGAAAGTAGGAGGAGCACTCTGGCTAAAGGGAGTGAATCATGGGTCAAAGCATTGGGCGCCCCCTGGCTCTGTGTATCTTCCCCGCCCAGTCCCAGGTCCCTGGTCCAGGAATGGAGCAGCTTTCTTCAACCACACCCTCCTGCCGTGAGTCTTCTGCCTCACCACAGATCTAAGAGTGAAGGAACCAGGGTTTGTGGATTGAAAGGATTGAAACTGTGAGCCAAAATAAACCTTTCGTATTTTAAACGTTTATTCTCAGGTATTTGGTCACAGCAAGGGAAAGCTAGCTCAGAGGGTCCTCATCCAGCCCCTGGTCCCCAAGGAGCATCTGAAGGCTAGGATCGTAGGGAAGGATGAAAGACACTAAGATAGCTTTTGGGAAACACGTCCGGTTTGACACCTCTTTTTCCATACAGGCCATTTAGATGAGTCGTTCCTGATATTCCTGGGAGTTCAACAGGGTTCTTCTAAATTGCTTTTTCTTTTCTACAGGAAAGCCTTTTCCTTGTACCAGCAGGAAGAGAGTCAGAATGCACAACATGTCTCCAAGTGATGTTTGCTGCTTTAGGGTTTTATTTAAAATATATTTCTTCTTTAAAGCCTATTTGGAGACTTGCTACTGCTTGCTTTGTCTCCCAGCAACGTCAAAAGAGCCGATGGGAATGAATTTCCTTTCCTTAACGTATGCTTTCTCTCAAAAAAAAAAAAAAAAAAGGCAACAAAAACCTTGCAAGTTCTGAACCAGTTCCTGAAATAGACCCAGAAAGAAAGGAAAACTTAAGCATGCTATTGCAACCCTTTCAAGGGAGCAATTACAACCTGGAGAAAAGGACATGGTGAGTGCCTGGTTCCTAGAAACCGGGCCACATGCAGACACACCGTCCCTCTGGTGTCCTCGGCCACAGGCTGTGTGGCAGTGCAGGCTGCTCACCAGGGCACCAGGGCAACCGCAGTGCAGGAATACAGGATGGGTTCCGGCCAACCACCAGGTTCCAGGAGATGGGCCTGCGGTCTTGAGGTTTGCAGGCACTGTATTCAGACACTCAACTTTGTACTCTGTGGTCATGTTTTTTGTACTGGGAGTTGAACTCATGACCTCACACCTGCCAGGGTCAGGTATGTCCCAGTCCCCACTCACCTTTATACCAAGTTGCCCTGGGAATGCACTGCGCTGAGTGCTGCTACTGTCACTAAGGTCCCCTAGCTGTAGCAGACGTGTCACTGTCTGTGCTTGGCAGTAGGTGTGCCCCTCACAGGAGGCCATGCCAGGGTTCTGATTGCTCTTGCTCTCAGCCTTATTCTGAGACTTGCAAATGCTGTTCCCACAGCCCTGTTCTTCCACCTCCCTCGATATCCAGGGCGTCCTTCCTGTGCCACCCAGTGGCACCCCAGCTTCTGCTCTCAGAGCACTAAGTGCCTCTGCTTACTGTGAGGCTTTGTCACATGTCATGGAATCTTCTGTTTGTCTGTCTCCCTGGCCAGACTGTCACATGCGCAGGCGGAGACCATTTGATCTCTGTTGTGCAGCTCATAGCACTGAGCCTAGTGGCCAGGAGGCCTCAGGCTGTGACTTGATTGCTGAGGGGTTAAACCATCAACTCCAGAAATGAAACTGCTTGTTTTGAGTCCTTCAGACTCAGTACTGTGCTATCACTGGGTCCTTGAGCAATCAAGTCTCAATTTTATCAGCTATAAATTACAGATAGCAGTATCCTTTATGGTTGGCAGAAAAACCTAAGAATAAAATAAATATAAAATATAAAAGACTTCTCGTATCTGTCATGTAATAGAGCTCAATAGTAGCAATTATGATGATGTTTAGAGCTGGCGATACAGGGAATTTTGTTGCTGCTGCTTGTATGTCCCATTCCCACTGAGCGGGGAGGTGCTTTTAGCTTCTATTTACGCAGCAGATATTCTCATTGGCAGTATCAGCTTTTTTACACCTAGCTCCCAAGACTTTTTAAAAATTTCTTTAATCACATCATTATTTCCTCTGTAGGGTTTTCCAATTTCACTGCAAAAGGGAACTGAGAACAGTATTTCTCGGAGCCCAGGTCAGAAACTGCACTGTCGGAAGCCAAGCAGGGCAGGCTGTGATTTCCCCCGGAGCTCAGTTTTCATATCTGTGAAGTAGACTTGGTGATGTGTCCTGCTCCACCCGTCACTACCTTCTGCCTTGACAACCACATTCTTCCCCTTCAGATCTGCCTGGTATTTGCTCAGGAGCATGCGAGTGCCTGCTTCTGTCTTCCTGGTGCACTGAGAGGCATCAGAAGGCTGGAAGCCAAGTGGGTGTAAACCAAGGCATCACCAGAGGACAGATGATGGTTGGCAAAATTATTCATCAGTCTGAGAGGTGACTGAGCTAAAGTCTCCTGGCTTCAGACTCGATGTTTGCATCCTAGGATTGCAAATGCTGGGCACACAGTGTACACTTGCTAATAATGTGGCCCAGAAGCGGTGACCTCCAAAGTGGGTGAGGGCATGGAGTTTGTGTAGTCCTGTGGCCCTTAGCTGATAGTGCTTTTGAATTCCCTGGATCTCAGTCCCTTGGCGCAGGAGGTCTGGGGAAAGGTGAACACTTGCATGTTCTTATAAAGTGCCCCAGGCAATTCTGTTGGGCCCTTTCAGTTCTAGTCTGTTTTCTTCTCTGAGAAAAGTCTCCAACTCCAGAAAGCTCCCTTCTCTAGGGAGCAATTACAACCCTGAGGAAAAAGAAGCAGAAAGTGACAGACTTCCCGAAATACCTCTGGGCACAGACACCTGTGCACACCGGCATTGCTGGAGCCTGTCTCTCCCCGTGGGCAGAGCAGCTGAGATTCCTGAGCGTGGTGGTGGTGGAGGGACCGCGGTCACGGCTCTCCACCCCTTTGCTCCTTTGGGGGACTGGAAGGCGGCGCTGCAGCAGTGTGCCGGTCCTCTTGCACATCAAAGCCTTCTAAGCACAAACGTGCGTCTAATGCGATGTCACTCCTCAAGGCAGAAATCCATGCGCAAGCACATATCCTTACTTACTGCTTTGTATTATGAAAGTCAACTAAATCTGAAGATTGATGCCTCTGGTTAGTGTTCTAATTCAAATTCTAGAGATTAATATTGGGCGTTAATTCAAGCTTGGTCTTCCACTACTAACTCTAGTGTTGATGTCTTACATGCTCACAGAATATCCTAGTTTCCTACGGCTGTTCTCACTGTGAACCCCACTTTTCTAAGATGTGCTAGAGAGACCTTGAAGTGGCTGGCCAAACGGGCTTAACCGCTATTTCTGGATGGGAGAAATATTTCTAAGCAGTCCAAAGATGAATGGGTAATCAAAAAGTGGGTTCTGCCTTGTTTCCAGAACTGAGGTTTGGTTAATACTGGTTGGAAAACTCAACTTTTTGAGTTGTCTGTCATTGGATGATCACTCACATATTTGTTTCCCTGATCAATGAACTTTGCAAATTAACCTCCACACTATTTTGTAATTGCAACTAAGGTTTCAAGAAAATCACTTAAGCATATGTTTCCACCAGCTCACAGATGGTCAGCTCATGGTCCTGATGTCACAAAGATATGCTAGTTTCTGACCTTGGAATTTACAGTTAATTATTGCCCTCAGCACCCACATTACCCCCAGTCTCCATGTGCCCAGCTTTATCTCTCCACACACACAGGCCTGCCTTTTAATTAAAGGCCCTTCAAATTAAATGAAAACAAATTCAATTATTACATCTCATTGGAGCAGCTCACAGCATATCCTGACAGCCTTTATCCAATGGGCAATAGGGAAAGCTCAGCTCTCACAACTTAAATTAATGTTCCCAGAAAATGATTTTCCTTATCATTACTGAAACAGGTTTTTGCCACTGGGTCAGCCCTCACTGTGGTCTTTGCTGTCTATGGAAAAAAAAAAGCAACTATGGTTTAACACAATTTCTCTTTTCTCTATCTTTTCTAATCTCTCCCTGGTTCTTATTCTCCATTTCTGCAAGGAAAGAGAATGGCTTCATGTTTTGCTCCCACTGAGGACAGTAGATAATTATCCTCCAATCTCCATAGGTTTTGAGGCACAGCTGAGATATAAAATCCCTAAATTTAAGTCCTTATCCAGAGCACTTAGGGATATCCAGGGGACTGTACGTATGTTCTTGGTTATCTGAGCAGCCTGAAGTTTAGAGAAATGTGCCCTGAATTGTGGTTATTGTTATGATCCATCATAACAATAATCATAATAACGTGTTTATTGAGGACTATAATATGCCAGGCAGTGCAAACAACATGCAATTAGACAGAGTCCCTACCCAGTGGACCTTTTACATAAGTGGAAGGAAGGCAAGACTCAGCTAAAGGAGCAAGTGAGAGGAAGGCAGGAGAGTCCCAAAGGAGGAAAGGATTTCTTTCTTAATTAGCAGCCAGTGGAAGTCACACCTCAGCCTTGCATGGGTCGGAAAGTCCTGCACTACCTGAGGAATTTCCTCCTGGATGTGGGACTCTGGCTTGGTGATGACCTGGGCTGGAGATTAAGGGCTTGTAAGGGGAAGAACATTAGTCTGGAAGGCCAGAAGCCAGATCTCTTGCTGGGGCTGGGGTTGATGCGATCTGAGCTTGCAAACCCCAGACAGTGTCTGGATGTGGGTACAAAAGAGATGCTCTTATCTCTCCCATGGCTCAGCACAACGAAGGAAGCTATGCTTCCAACTGGGATCTGACCTGGAGAAGACAGGAGCTGGGGAAGGCTGGACTCGGGGTGGTTCTTACCTAGCCAGTGAACGCTAGGTCTTCAGGCTGAGGACCCCTTTCCTGCATTCTTCTCTCATCCCGAGTTGTGCAGAAGGAAGATCTAAATGCAGACAAGGACAGCAGGCAAGCAGGTGGGTCAGCCGGGACCTTCAAAGCAGAAGAAAAGGTGCGGGCAGCTGGGATGGGGAGCTGCAGTCCCCGGGCCTGTGATGCCAGACAGCACGTGCCAGTGTTCCACGGGCCCTGGAGCTCAGCCCACCCGCTCACAGGAAATGGGTTTTGGAGAATGCTGTGGCACCTCTAAAACTCTGGGAAGGAAACATCATGTCCCTGCATGCAACAGCCACGGGCATCGCCAGGCACTCCTGGGAGTGTCAACTATCCGGGGGAGGCAGTATGAGGGGACAAGAGCCACACAGTCCTCTTTTTCTACATCTGTGGTTCAGCAGCAGGCGTCCTTGTTTACCGAGAACCCTGCATGAGGACACCCTGTAAAATCCTCTTTGGGATGGGTACAAATGAAATGGAAGACCTCTCAAGGTACTTGCAATTTGACTGGAGCAGAGAGATGCAAGCGAAGACTCGAAAACATCGAGTTCCGTTTTCAGGTGATAGCGCCTGTAATTTCTGCACATGTTTATAATTCACGTCAATACGTTGTATAGCTATGTCTGCTTGTATCTTATTACTCTTCTCCAGGATAAGCACTGTTAAAGCAGAGCTCTGTGCCTTTGTTTTTATTTTTGAAAATTTGAATCCCCCCAAATTGGTGCTGATTTTGGCTCCTGGCTGTGTTTGCTTACCTTTGAGTTGAATAAATAAAGGTCTATTTCAGGCGCCTCCAGGAGGGCAGTAGGAGCCTCCCCTGGCCTCCCGTTGCTCTCTGGGCTTCTGTCATGATGAGCGCTCGTGTCACCCACCAGCTGTGCTAGGCGGTGTAGCCTGGAGGGTGAGAGGCTGGCTGATGACTTGGGGAAGATGCTCGGTCTTTAGTCAGCCCTGTGTGTAAAGTGAGTAGGGCGATTCTGATACTCCCTTCACAGGGTTGTGGTGAGGATTCCAGGAGTAACAAGTAACGCTTGAGTTGGAGAAATGCCTAGCACAGGGTGCTACGTAACTGGTAGTTTTTCTTATAATCTTGAAGGGCACTATTGTGCTCTGAATTGTATCCCTGAACAATATATGTTCGAATTTAACTTTCCATACTGGTGAGTGTGATCTTATTTGGAAACCAAAGTAAGCAAGTTATGATGGGGCCTCAGTAGTTTAGAGTAGATGCTTATTCATCAACCACCATCCCCGCTAGAAGAGTGACATTTGAATGCAGAGACACATAGAGGGAAGCTGTGAAGCACAATTTCGGAGGTGCATACAGGGAGGATGCCAAGGGGAGACAGGAGGGGAACAGAGTGATGCATCTACAAGCCAAGGGGGCAGAGATGTGTGGGCAGTGCCAGGAGTAAGCAGGCACATTCTCCCCCAGAGCTTCCAGAAAGAACCATCCTGGTCAGCAACTGAACTTTGAGCTTTGAGAGCTGTGAGAAAATAAATATTTATTGCTTAAAACTACCTATTTTATGGTATCTCACAACACAAACAGCTTTGTGTTCTGTGTGTTTGTCCAGCCCAGCACCTAGGAGAATGCTCAGAGGTAGAAAGTCTTGGTCAGCAGTTATGTGTTGAGTTAAATGTGTCATGGAATCATTAATGCATTAATGTGATTACAGAAGTATGGAGTAATTTTTGTGAAAATGGATGTCATCAGTCCGTTTGACATATCAATTATCTGAAATTGAATAAAGGGCTCATACCTGTCCAATTCATCTTGCTAATTTTCTTTCAGCCATAATTTGATGTGTAACTGGTGTGATGACAGCATATATCACATCACCTTTAAAATGTAACACTTTAGAAAGGAGGCTGCTAGGAGAGGGGGATCATCTATGAGAACCTGTCCTAGGTTTGCTTGGTCCCATTTGACACCCTGAATAAACTGACCCCTCCTGTGCCCCTAAGAATGAGTTCAATGATGCTGCAAAACTCCAAGATTTGAAACCTTGAGTTAAACAAATTAATGTATGTGTAGTCAAGGCGAGGTGTGTGTGCAGGATTGTGTGGCCTTACAAGGTCTCCTTAAACGTCAATTCAGCAGCCTCTTGTGTGCCTGATCTTGTGCTGGCAAAGGGATGTGAAGACATGTAAGGCAGAGGATAAGCACGACAACCCTTGACATTTTGTGAAGTCCTTTCCCGTGCCAGGAAGTATACTTAGTGCACTCCCTGAGACCTTCTCAGTAACTACGGAGTCGAGTCCATTTCACAGGCGATAAAGCCAGCCTAGTGAGACTCTGACACTGCCCAGGTTGCACAGTGAGTGACGGATGCATTTCTATACCCTCCAGTCTGACTCCAGGGCTTCTAACCACTGCTCCAGATTAGTCAGCCCTTATCTTCAGAGAGCTCAGCGTAGGCAGGAGAGAAGACACAACAGTTAGTGTAGAGTCGCCGAGAGGAAAACGGGAGTAAAACTTCAAGCAGGTGCCCACGTTTCAGTGTTCCCTGAGTTCAGGCTCCACGTTTGCCTGGGCAGAGGAAGATTCACCATCACGGGCAGCTCTGCATTAAGCCAGGTGTCAGTAAGAGCTGCGTCAGCTACTAGAGTTTCTGTAGATGCCTACTGGACAGAAGCCACAAGCTCAGAGCCAAGGTTGGACTAGCGGCATCTCCTGCTGTATCTGGGTCTGGCCAGTTTTATTCTTTGTCTTGCCGTCTTGCCAGGCCCTGGGTGATCTGGTGTCTTTATAACCCTGGCAAAGGTCTACCTTTCTTATGGTGAATGGCAAAACACCTTTTGGTTATTTCAAAGAGGTGAGATCCAAGATGCAAACAGTAGGGTGGTGGGAGGCTGGTCACCTCCATGCATGGTACAGCTGCCACCTTCTCCAGATGTAAGCTGGAAGCCATTAAAGCTCTTGTGACTGACTTACTCCTGTTTTAGGAATCTGTATCTTCACAGAGTCCAAGAAGCTTGCCCGGTTTATGGCCCAGTTGATTTTAGAGATTGGCATTCAGCGCTTACTATCTTACAGAACCCTCTCAGCTGCAGTGCTGAGAACACATTGCTGGGAGTACTGGCCACAGCTTCAGTGGATTTCCCAGAGGTGGCCTTCAAAAATTTCACATTCAACCGTTCCCCTACTCACTGATGGCTTGAGAGAGGACAGACCTGAGGGAGAATGGCTATTTTTAGTAGGGAGCAGTTGTGAATTATGAGTGAGTCAGCCTCAGGGTAACTGTACATCTTCCAGGCACTCTAAGTCCTTTTTCTCTTTTGTTTTTGATAGTCTGTCGTTCTTTCAGAGATTCTAACCTCAATCTAAATGAAACCAATCCTCTTAATATTCTACCTACACAGAAGAATGTTAATAATAAATATGAGATCTGACATGGGATCCACCTCTGCTGTGCTCCAACTGGGACCGTGGGCAAAAATGCAGACACTCAGTGCCTCAGTTTCCCTCATTGTATAAGGAGCTTCATCATAATAATGTTAGTTTATTTCATGTGCTTCTTGGAAAAGTCAAATGAGATAGTGTGTGAGTTTCACAAATTATAAAATGTTACACAAAGCTCAGTTGTTTTTACAGAAAATGCATATGGATTTTCTGCCCTTTTGAATTATTCATTTTATGTCTCTTTCTAGTGGTCTGAAGAATGGGATGTTTGATTCGTGTCCTCTTCAGAAGTCTGTAAACATTCACATCAATTATTTCATTTTCCTCTCACCCATGTCTGCTTTGCGTAGAAAACCCAGAGTGTGATTGAGTTGTCTGATATTTAAAATAAGTTGGGCTCTGACTTCAAGACCTCTTGGTATTTATTTTTTAGTTAGTATTTCAATGTGGAATTGAGGAAATACCTAGTGTGGACAGTTGGATCTTTACTTACCAGAGCAAACCTAATGTATGAGGAACCTTTTCTTTGGACTCTGAAGTTTGTAGACAGAGAAGAAGTTGGGTGTGGGGAGGAAGCTCTGCAGAACCCTGGGAGGGCGCAGCATGCTCTGAAGGTGAGATTCGCATCCGTGCCTGGAAGCTTTCTTGGAAACTACGAGCTTCCTGATGGAGCCTGAGCCCAGGCCCTCTGAGCGGGCTGCCGCGGAGCCTGCAGAGAGCCCCGAGCTGGGAGCCTGAAGCTGCTCCCAGCTGTGTAGCTTTCCCGGCACATACTTCTCCCATTCCCCACAGTGTTCGGCTCCTTAGTCTTATGTTTCATTTTTATTTTAGTAAAAGATAAACAATGTAAAATTTGTGTCACATGTAAATGTGCGGTTCAGTGACTATAATGACTGTATCTAGTTGTCCCCCCGAAACCCCATGTGGTAATGAGTGGGGCTTTTTCAGAGGTGGCTGAATCTAGAGTGTGTGATTAGTTTGTGATGCAATGCTAGGATTAAGGATGCCAGGATTAAGAGTGCGCGTGATTACTAAAGCAGCCCACTGCCGGGCCTGGCATGGCCCTGATCCCGGTAGCCCGAACACAATATAAAGGACAGAAAGAGGCTTCCTGGTCCCTGGCTTGCTTTGCTACTTGCCTCCTATGCTGAACTATTTTTCCTTTCCAATGCCTGTGTGCCAACCACCCTGCCTTGGAGCCTCCTGCTTCTGGATAGGGACTTCTACAAACTGTGAGTTAAATAAACATTCCCTCCTTCACCTTTGAGTGTCCCAGCAATGAGAGAAGTATGTAAAACAGTGGCATTGATTATATTCCCATTGACATGCAAGCGCTGCCACCACCCATCTGCAGAACTGCAAAGGGGTCTTTTTAAAGGAAAATGAAGTCATTTTTGTGAAAGCTCTTGGAAGAGTGGAACACAGTGGAAGAATGCAAAATACTGCTATGCCTCTTATTGTCTAATAAATTAGCAGAAGGGGCAAGGTCCACCTTCAAAGGGTTCCTTAGCTTGTAAATGGCCTTAGCAGGCAGAGTAAACATCTCCTTTGAAAGATTCGTGGTAGTGGAGATACCTCCTGGGTTACCCGTGGCAGCTGAAAACCCGTCCACCTTGAACTTTATACAAATTTGCATCAATCACCTGAAGTTAAACTAGAAGGTGCCATTTGTCTGCTGCTGGGCATTTGCAATGTGTGTCGGGAAGCTGAAGAATCCTGGGAAGGAGCCCATGCAGCCTAAGAAATAGGTCTAAAATTAGTTTAGAGAAAGAACCTCCCAAGTGCAGAGTTTCTGTCCTGACAGATGATGGGAGGCTTCCTAGCTTTATCCTGACCAACTTTTCCATTCTTAGTCCACAGGAAGGTCAAGTGTACTATGGAGCATTCCCATGCATGTACGAGTAGATAGATGCATAAAAGCCTTTTATTCAGCCAGCAAATTATATATATATATATATATATATATATATATATATATATATATGCTCTTTCTTAATCTGGCTAAACTGGGTTAAAGAGAAGAGCAACCTAGAAGTGACACCTGCAGGGAGGAGAAATCCAGTGGTTTGGTCTCTGATGGGAGTGCTCTGCCTTAGCTCTCTTGGGAACTGCGGTCCTCCCATGTTACCTGAGTGCCTACTAGGTGTTAGATGTTGTGATAGGCACAGAGTACAAAAGGGACAGAGAGTCACCCTGCGTGTGAGGAGCCTGCAGTTACATTTGCTGAGAGGTCTCACTGTGTTCTAAGCCAAGCACAAAATGGTCACGTGTGTACAAAACAAGCAAGCTTCTCTCTGAGGGGACCACACTGAACAGTACCAGGACCTCGTAGAGACTCACTCAAAGCTGAAAATCAGACAAAATTTGCAACTGTCCACAGGAAGAATTGTACTTGCCACAAAGAAGGTCTGTTTTGTGCCAGTGGTATAATTTATTAGGGGTTTGTGTCTCCCAGGCTCCGTCTCCCCTCGGCAGTCAGCTTCCTTTGTCTCAGGGAGGCAGATGAGGTGTCTCAGTGCAGACAGGCTTCTCCTGCAGTCTGTCCTCAGCAACAGAAAGGACTAGGTGACAGTTTAGGATTGGATAGGCTCAGATCCATCATTGCCATTGGAAAAACATTTCAGAAAATATGCCACACCAATGACGGGTAAGCAGCATCCTCCTCCTTGGAGAAATGCCTTCTCCGCATCAGGATTTAACGCAGCGCCTCTGCCTTCACGGGGATCAATATGAGACCAGGCAATTGAGCAGCATTTCTGTATCTTTGGTAAAAGGGGGTTGAAGGTATTTTCCACCATGTCACTCAAAGCCCTTTTTATAAATCCAGGTGATTGCTGCTCCACACTATCTCTCGCAGTAAATTTCTGCTTAAGTTTGGTTCCAAGGAAAATTCTGTCTTGACTGATAAATTTGTATGCTTTCTGTTTTTAGAGAACAGACGACATCAGCCAGTGTACTTTCCATTTGTTTCAGCTAGCACGAACTCAGAGCCAAATGCACTACCTCAGTGTTATCTGCTCAGTTCAGGCACCTAGAATATCTATTCCCTCTTCTCTCTCCAGATGATCTCTGTTTGACTTGTCTTTCCAGCTGGCCGTACATGGCAGGGCCTCTCGGTAGGTAAGGTACAAATCTAACAGTTGTGTTTTTCTCCTGTATCTTTACCTATATGCTCATCAGCTCATCTTTCAACCATAACAAAGTGAAAGCTATCCTTCCTGAATGATTGAGGCATATAGTTGTATTTTATGGGTGCTTAAGAATGCAAATTATAGATAAATTAAACCTTTCCTTATGTCAGGGACGCACATCCCTAGATGAGGTAAAATGAAGCATCACAGACACACTGGCCTTGTATGTGGGTGGGAGACACCCACCCATATGGGGAAGACCACCCACACCTCCACACCGACTTTGCTTCGAAATGACCCAGGAATGTTCACCAAGTGTTGAAAATAAGCACCAGTGTCATGGTTTATGTCGGTGGCCCCCAGGCCTCATGTATTTGCACTGTACATTTGTGATTGGTTCATTGTCTAATGCTTAGATTGGTGGTGTCAGTGCTACACCTTACCAGGGGGTGGAGCCAGGATGTGATGTAATGGCAGGAAGAAGGTGTGTCTCTCTCTCTTGCCGGTTCCCGCTTGCTGTTTGCAGCCGCCATGAACTGCGGCCCCGCCATGCCACCCTGCCTTGGAGCCAACTGAGTATGGACTGAAACCTCCAAAAACTGTAAGAAATAAACCTTTCCTTTCCCAACTTTGGGCATCAGGCATTTTGTCTCAGCAATGAGTAAAAAGTAACTAAGACAGAATTGGTACTGAAGAGTGGGGTCATTGCTGTGACTATATCTGACCGTGTTTTTCAAGAGGCTTTGGAAATGGTTTGTGGGCAGAGTTTGGAAAGGTTCGGACTTGTTGTCTGAATACATAGAGCTGGAGCAGCTGAGGCTGTTCTGTAGAGGAGATTCTGGTCAGAGCTCAGGAAACCAGAAGGCTAATAGAAAGCCTGATGGTAAAGACCAGGCTTGCGAGGTTTCTGCTGGGAAGGAGGACTATATTGGTTGTTGGACACCCTATGATGTGTATTATGGCTTGGCAGAAAGTTTGTCTGCATTTTGCTCATGCCCAGAGACTTTGCCTGAGACTGAGATTAAGGGTAATGGACTGATTAATCTGGCAAAGGAAATTTCAAGGCAGTCAAGTGGTGAGGCTGTGGCATGGCTATTGTTGGGGGCTTTTAGCCAGATCTATGTTGCAAATCAAGAGCAAAGAGCCCATCAGGATAATTTATAACACTGTGAGTTTGGCCAGAAGGAAAACTCCAGTAAAGCTGTGGATTGTAAAGATAGTGCCGAGACTTTAGTGCCAAGAAACAGAGAGATAAGACAGATGGCCACCAGGCATCCCAGGAAGCACTGGGTCTCCACCCTTTGCAGCCCCAAAACTGCAAAAGTGAAAGAATTTTCTCAGATGAGAAAGCTTCAGAGCACCATGCTCCAGAATGGCACGGGAGGCCACATGAGGTTCCAGAATGGTGGCAGCCACATGAGGTTCCAGAATGGTGGCAACATAGAAAAGCTTTTCTTCACAATCAGGTAAACAGAGCCCAGCAATCCAGGCACTGGACCCCTATAGCCAAGAGAGAGAAAAGCCTGGCTACTGCTCCAGCTGGCAGCAGACCTTGGCGGTATCCACATGGTGCTGATTTTAGGTGCAAGGAAAATGCATAAATTCTGAGGGTAAGAAGGCTTCCACCTCGATTGCAAAGGGCCTGGTAGGCCAAGCAGTGTGCCCCTGAGAGGGGCAGGGAATATGTAAAAATGTAAGGGTGAAGCCAAAGGTGCAGTGGAAACCCCAGAAGTTTGGAAAAGCCAAGAATGTGGATCATCCAAGGAAAGCTGCAAAACCTAAGCAGAGGTTTAAGAGAAAAGCTGCGGGAGCTGAAATCCCTGGAAGTGCCGTGGGGGTGGAATCACCCAAGCCTTTTGGAGCTTGCAACCAGATTGCTTCAAATGCTGAGCATGGAACTCTAGGACTTAATGTTCACCCTGCTGGATGTTGGACTTCCTTTGTTTCCAATGCTTTATATTCCCCCATTTGTAACCTTTGGAATGATAATGTTTATTTTGTGCCTTTACATTTCAGAAATGTTTAACCTTGTTTCACTTGTACAGGGGGTTACAGTTAAGAGTTTGCTATAGCTATTGGAGGAGTCTTGGGACTTAAACTTCTCAGCAATGCTGAAAATGTTAGGACTTTGGCAACTCTTGGAGATGGACTAAATGTCTTTTGTATAAAGGTTGTACACGAGTCTTTGTGGGCCAGGGGTGGAATGTCATGGCTATGTCAGTGGCCCCCAGGCCTCATGTATTTGCACTGTGCACTTGTGATTGGTTCATTGTCTAGTGCTTAGATTGATGGTGTCAGTGCTACACCTTACCAGGGGGTGGAGCCAGGATGTGATGTAATGGCAGGAAGAAGGTGTGTCTCTCTCTCTTGCCGGTTCCCGCTTGCTGTTTGCAGCCGCCATGAACTGCGGCCCCGCCATGCCACCCTGCCTTGGAGCCAACTGAGTATGGACTGAAACCTCCAAAACTGTAAGAAATAAACCTTTCCTTTCCCAACTTTGGGCATCAGGCATTTTGTCTCAGCGACTAGTGAAAAGTAACTAAGACAGCCAGTTACCATTACTCTCCCATTGGCAAGAGAGTGCTCTCTGATCCATAATTCTGGTGAGCAGAATGTAGCTATTCCGGCCTGCCGTCGGGGGTGCAGGGGCTGCTCGCTCAGCGCCTACCTTCAGACCTGGGTGCGTATGCATCGCCAATGAGGTTTACATGACGGTAGAGTTTAGAGTCCTCAGTGAACTTTCTAGACTTGGAGTGATCCGAGTTACTACTGCACCCGACCCTCAACCTGCTTTGTGAGCTTCTGTAAATACCTTCCTGGAGCCCTGACTTCCCCATCTGAGTACAGGTTCCTCTCAGAACTAAAAACCAAGTGCATTAATTCATTTACAGTGTTTTGTATATTGCCATTCATATGGTAAATGCCCAATAAGGATTAAGTTTTATAATTTGTGTGTGTATTTGAAAAGAAAAATAGCTTTTTAAATTTCTCATAATTTAGTGACAGCATGGAAATTAGAGTATCATTCTCTCAATTCTGTTTCTATGTTTTCCTTTTTGGGTAACTTTGGGTAGAAGAGCGACATTCTTTGCATCTCAGAGTCTTAATCTGTTAAAGCAAGAAGAAAATCTAGCTCTCATATTATTCGAGTGGCCAATGATATAATGCACCTAAAAGAACTTTGGTACAAGGTCGAGCACAGGATAAGCATTGTTACATCCTTGCTTTATTGCAATTCTCACTATTATTAATAATTATATGATACCTATGTTTCTGAGAGTGCATTGCAATGTATTCTCCACCTTCTGGACTTGCTTCTCCTCCTCACTAACAAACTTCCAGCCAAGTGTCCCTGTGGAATGTTTTCTACTTTTCCACAGAGGGGTTTTCTGTGATTTGCAGAGCACTCCAGATAGATGAACACTAAGGACCAAACAGTTAAGGTTTAGGTGGGACTAGAGGGTTAAATTCTGAGGCTTCCTAATACTCCCAGTTCAAATGTCCCTGGGGCTCTTGGAGGAGGAGGTGCTACTGATAGTGACCTGTGCTTCCCAGGAATTCCTGAGGTAGAGGGGGGACAATCCCCACTGACAAGCACTCTGAAGTCACAAGCAAATCTCCACTGGGGCTTGCAGAACAATGTCACTAGGTCATTTTGCACCCAGAGCTGTGTCTCCAAGTGTAATTGTCAGTACCTAGGACAGTATATTTTTGCTGCATGTCCAGGGTTACTCAGCAGGGTCGCCCAGTGCATTCTGTGTCTTCAAATGAGACCATCCATTGCTGAATCGTTGACATTCATTCCGCACCTGACCTTTCCTTCCTTCTCTCTTTCCCAAACTTCTTCTTCCACCAAAGCATGCAGGTGGGTAAATCTTCCTCTGCTACATCCACATGCTGTGGAAATTGGCTGGCTCTGCTAAGTGTGATTGGAGCCGTTTGTTTTTAAGCTGCACATAAGCATCGGACGAGATTTATAGCACTTTCCTTCTTGCCGAATCGACCCACTGGGAGCTATTAAAGTTTTATTGCGTCTGTAGTTGCCTGGCCAGAGTGGAATTGAGGGGGCCTGTAGCTGGAAAAGCTTTTTCTTCCATTGGCTTATTCACAGGGAATGCTGGGGGGAGGAACACAGGAGTTGTGTCTTTTGTTCCATCTTCTCGTTTTGGTCCCAGCCCTTTTCTAAATCGCACTGAACGTTTGGGATGACTCCTCCTCCACCACATTAGGCCTCTTCACTCTATCGGGGCTCCCTAAAGTTCCACCTCTTCTAGGAAACCTTGTATTGATCAAAGAAAAGCCACAGACTTCCCTGATAGCCCCTTTCCAGAGCGGGACGTACCCAGGCTGGTTTTCACTGCAACACTGTCCACCCCAGACATGGATACCTAACGTCCTTCGGAGTTGCAGCTGCCTGTGCAACTTGAGCCGATGCACAGGTGTTACAGTCATAAATCGCAGGATTATCAAATCCTGACTGTCAGAAGTATTTGAAATTCTTTGGCTCAAGGTAAACCATGACTCAGCTTGCTCAGGTTCACCTAGCAACGGAGGTCCTCTTACACTGCATTGGAGGAAGAAGTTTACAGGAGATGTTCTTGTGATGACCTTTAAAAAGAGCATGGCTTTAGGATGTGTCCACCTTCTCACTGGGCCTTCACAGAAACAGGCAGACATGGCAGGGTTGCTATGGAAAGAAGACGTCCTCATTCACTGTCCACCAGCAAAGGTTCTTACTGATGCTCACCACGCATGGAGCCCTGGAAGGTCCTGAGACCATGGACACCTGAGCTCTGCACCCCTGGCACCCTGAGCTGAGCTCAGGAGACGGTTTAGTGTGGCTCAGTGGCAGAACCTGGAATGCAAGGAGTGCCTGCACTTCGTGACCACTTACGGAACTGTAAGAGCCAAACACCACACAAAAACTCAGCATCCAATATATAAAGCTCCTGATATAATAATAATAATAATAATAATTCCTTTTTTCTGATAAAAACCTCAGGATATGGGTTTTCCCTGGCTGTCACCCATAAGGAAATGAGCTGAAGGTGGATATGACAACCAGCCCCTGGTCACGGCTGAGCCGAGGCCCTGTCGGATCCTGTGTTCCCACCCCTGTGTCACCGCTGATCTGCAGCCTGGGAAGGGCCCTGCAGTTGCCTGCTCGTGGTGCGGTGTCAGCTCCTGTTCAGTCTGACACACATTTGTAACTGCATCTGGGGAGCGAGAGCTTAGATGGGCTGCAGGGCTTTATCATAAAGTCTAAAAATTTTGACATTTGTGCACAACCTGCGTGAAGTCACCTCCAGAGGGTCTGCTCAGTTACCCCAGTACTTGACCAAAGACTGCCAAGTACTGGGGCAAATATCGGGGACAGAGTTCCAGCACTTTCAGTTATTTCCTTTGCCATTTACCATTAGCTACATGACCTTGAGATTCCTCAAGCCTCAGTTTCTTCATCTGTAACATGGGAATGATAAAGACACTACTGTGTATACTTAATTTGAAGACCAGGTAAAAGTCAATACATCTGACCAGGCATGGCACAAAATAATCTTCAATAAAAGTAAATTTTTTGATGTCTCTCTTTACAAGTACACTAAGTCATTCATACATATCACTGAATTTAGCTTCATATCTGGGGTAAAACCTATCATTTTAGGATGACTTAATTAAGGAGGTATTTTTAGTTAAAAAGGAAGACAGACACATGTTCTGAGACATTGGAATTGGCTAAAGTGAGCCAAAAAAAGAGAAGAGAATTTCAAATTCCTCATTATAGTTGCTCTGTCAAGGAAACTATCTTCTCATTACTCTAGATCTAGTATGTTCAAAATTCCTCCTGGAAACCAGGAATCTTTTTGAGCAGCCTTCTGATTCTGATGCAAAGCTGAACTTAACATTTGGTTGCAATTCTCTTGAGAGAGACATTTGACTTTCTTGTCACTTACTTGTAACGCGCCTGGAATGCTCTTGCAGGTCCCCGCTGTGTTGCTTGTCAGAGCCCTTCTCTTCTCCAACACATCAAAAGGCCAGCATCTATCCTTTCCTCTAGCCCTCTCTCACCACTACACTTTCCATCTTTACTCAGAATGAAACAGGCGGGGGGAATCGACCTATGTGACAATCGCTCTGTGTGTGTGCTTGTGTCTTAACAAGCTGGTCTCCTAGCCCTTGTTGGGATACGATGCTCATAGTTATAAGTGTAATTACCATAATTGTATCGTAATTGTGTAAGGGACCTGCAAGGGGACAGCCACCGTGGGAGTCAGGGTGGCCAATGGTGCCAGGCTGGTAGCAATATTTGCAGATATAATGTCTACTTCAGCACTTCCCTTGGGACTCAGATAAAAACCAGGGACTGACTCTCAGGCCCAAGAGGGTCTGCCTCTTGTAAATGCCTCCTGCCTCTTTCTACCTCCCTTTGCACTGTTACTCAGCCAAACACACAGAGCAGGCCCCTGCTGAAGTGCCCTTCGAGGGCCACCCCGTCCCCCACAGAAGCTCTGCGGGCCATCAAAAGTGAGAGGACCTCTGCTGAAGTTGCCACTGGAGGCAGCTCTTCCCACACATGTAGTCCTCAGCTACCTGTGCACAGCTCTGTGTGTCTGACTTCACTAGAATCACAGGACATGGGACAGGACTTCTGCCTCACTCAGCCTCCACTCCTCCTGGGGAAGTGCTTGGGATATGGCAAGCGCTGAATAAATGTTCATAGAGTAAGCACAAACACTGGGTGGAGGAATTAATCCAGTAAGCAGATGGTTTAGAAGTGAGGCTGGATTAACTTCTCACACTCACAGACCTGGTGAGTCTGTCAGGTGATTTCTCTTGGGAGAACCAGGTCACGAGGCATGGTGACCCACAAGGGTCTGTCCCAGGTGAAGACAGGTCGGCTCAGGGACATCATCGCACAGTTGGGACGGGAAGAAGGTGCAGGTCTGGCCTCCTCCTTGATCTTGAGGTCTCCTCGTGTGACGCCTTGCCAGGCTGTGGGGGCAACCGCTTACCGCTCCTGTGCGCAGGAGGGGTGGAGAGCAGCGAGGGAGGCACTCAGCCCAGCCCAGACCCTACTTGCAGATAAGCCAAGAGTCTTCCTCTCTGAGGAATCACCTCAGAAGCTTTGGCTCTGGATTTGAAGACTTTGTGAATGGGAGCGGAATACCTGACTCAGGGCCGTGCCTTCTGAGCCCTTCCATGAAATGTCGCATTACCTTCCTGCAGCTCCGCTCACTGCTCACCTGGGCGGAGCAGGCAGGGAGGATGGTGAGGCGCCTCCAGGGAGTCTCTCAGCACAAGGGGACATGCCTAGTGTCATCGCTGTGCTCCTGGTGCTGTGACATTCTTCTTGATGCTGACCAGAGTCCCTGGTCACCCCATGACCACTCTGGAAAGAGTTAGGAATGAACCTAAGAAGGAGGAGTGTCTCAGAACTGGTTGCCATTTAAACTGGGTGCCTGGTTCTGTCCTTGCACCAGTGACAGCAGAACAGAGAGAACAGAAGTGGGGGACCTGGAAACACTGTCTTTGAGTCAGTCAACTGGGTGTAGTAATTCAGTGTCATATCCAGCAAATCTACAGGGGCTCTGTCTTTGTTCTCAGAGGGCAGGGACACACCTGGATGGGGTGAAGAAAGGGCGCTGCAGAGACAGAGAAAGAGCTGTGCTGGGAGCCGGAGCTGGACACTGTGTCTTTAGATTTAATTACTTATCTCTCCCTCGAATTGTTTATGGCACACTAGGCTATTAAATGCACCATGAGCAAAGGCCTCTTGAAAGAGGAAGTGGATTTATTTGTTTTAGTTACCACTCCAACAAAAGTCTATTTCTTCCGCTAATTAAGATTCCATTCGCTAACTTAAATGTTATGCTAATTAAAGTATAATTCTGAAAATGTAAAAAGGAGTTAAAAAAGGAAAGAAGCAACTGGGTGGGCCTTCAGGAATTACATGAAGTTTATTGCGCCTTGCGATGGTAGCCAGGCAATCACTCCCTGCCTCCGTGTCCTCGCCTCCTGCTTCTTCACCCCCAATCTCACACTTGAGCTCATTAACACATTTCCTCTCCCCACTTAATGGGAATTTTCTCAGGATGGCATGAGATGAGTTGTGGGTTAGATCCTTGAAGCAATATTTAGGGTTTCTTCAGCTGGGCCACACAGAGCATCGCAAGCTGCTGCCTGATTTGCGGTTCAGTGAGAGAGAGAGAGAGAGAGAGAGAGAGAGAAACGAAGAGAAGAGAAGAGAAGAGAAGAGAAGAGAAGAGAAGAGAAGAAGAGAAGAGGAGAAGAGAAGAGAAGAGAAGAGAAGAGAAGAGAAGAGAAGAGAAGAGAAGAGAAGAGAAGAGAAGAGAAGAGAAGAGAAGAGAAGAGGAGAAGGGAGAGAAGACAGCATCTGGGTTTCTGCTTCACAGCCAGTTTTGGAGCTGAGCTGCTGTTCTCCAGCTTCCCTGGTCTCTCTGGAAGTCTGTGAATTTGGTAGAAGACAGAGACAATGGTATTTTACAAGACAGACTTCTCTTTTTGTGGTATTGGGGACCTGAGCTCAGAACTTTCACACTGAGCTCCGCCCCCATCCTTTTTATTTTTTGTTTTGAGACAGTCCCACTAATTTGCTAAGTTATCCAGAGTGGGCTCCAATTTGGGAGCCTCCTGCTTCAGCCTTGCAGAGCACTAGAATTACAGGTGTGTCCGTCAGGCTCCACTGGAAGAAGGAGGATGGCTTTTCCACGCCGAGTTATTTTGATGCTTTGAGCATCGGCTCTGAGATCAGGGATGAGGCAGAGAGACACAAGGACCTTTCGAACCGTGGTAGATGCCCCTGACCACCACAGTTCCTTTGTCAGTCTCAGAGGATTTTCCCGAGATTCGCAGCACTCAGCCCACGGGGAGCACAGCTGAGCTGTTGCCTCCTCCCCGTGCAGCCTGATGTTGTGGCGGCAGCAGCTCGGTGGAAGAGAGGTTCCTGGACCTCCTCAGCTGGGCCCAAGAGCGTGCCAGGCGACTGAGCTCTCTCCTCCTGAGTCGGCCCACAGAGACTTAGTGCAGTGTCGCCCCGCAGCTTGGGGCGTCAGACAGCGGGCTCCGGCTCTCTCCTCCTAGTGTTTGCAGGTTTGGCTTCGGAGAGCTGCTTCTGCGTGTTTTCTGCTGAGAAGTCCCCGCGACTGAGTCACAGTGGCAGGCTGGCTGAGGTCCTCTGAGGACCCACACCAAGGTGCTGCTGGCCAGATCACCAGCTCCTCTCTCACAGACCTTTCCAAGGTGCAGTTGCCTCCCTCCCACAGTGACCCCCGAGAGACTCGAGCAGCACCCCTGCCTCCTAGGACGGACGCCCAGCCCACACCCGCACTTCTGCCCTCCTGTGTTCAGGTTTATCACCACTCACGAGGGTCCACACGGCTGCCTTGGAGAGCAGCCTGGCACTGCTCCTTCACCAGCGCAGGGCTCTGCATCTTGCCCTCTTCTAGTCCCAGGGAGTGCTTCCCAGCCGCTTGCTGCTCTCGCCGCCCCTCAAACCACTGCCCAAGCCGTGTTTCCTGGGGAGGTGAGCTTTGCAGACCCGCTCGGGTCTGGCCGTCCTGGAGGACGTCACACTGCTAGTCCGGAGGGGCTTAGCTGGGGGCTGTGGCGTGGGTGTGGGGAGGAGAACCCGTCTCCTGTGACAGCTCATCTGCTCTTTAGTGGGTTCCAGCCGCAGATGCTTGGGAGAGGGGTGTAGGAAGCGACCCAAGGAGAGCCGCGATGGCGAGAAAGTGAAGCCCTGAATGAGACATGACCGAGAAGCACAATGACTGTTTACATTTTTAGAAAGTGCACTACAGTAAGACACATCTCTGTTCATCTCATCACAACCGCCCTCCTCACTTCAAGCACACTCTATTCCATTGCTCATGCCACCTTCCGAAGCAACTCTGGGAGTCCTCCTTCCTGAGTGTCTAGTTGTGCTTCCCTGGTCAGCTCAGTGTCCTGAGTAATTCAGTACACTGACCTTCACAATCATTTTGATTTGGGGATGACCCAAAGTTGCACGGTGCCAGATCCAATGAAGCAGGTGGATGACGACACACTGAATTTTATGACCCTGGCTTCTTGTGAGATGGACTTGCCAGTATCACTCACTGTGTTTTTCATCACGTCTCGCAAAGTCGCTCATGAAAGATTGTTCCAGAAAGTGTCCAGCACGATGGGATAAGTGTGTTTGAAGCAAGGGGGAGCGCTCTTAGGGGGTTATTGGTGAGCTTTTACTGTAATACATTTTTATATTTAAACAGTCGTATTTTTCAGTCAATCTTTATAATGAAAAATAATTAACTTGCGTCTCAACTTGACTTTCAATGCCAGAAAGAAGGTGAAGGACACTGCAGAGCCAGCTGGTGTCGGATTTCATTTGGCTGGGTGGCCCCTGCTTTTAAGGAGCATCTTTCCTGCCAACAGTAGAGTGAGATGTTGATTCTATCAACCTGAGCCTAACCCCTGACATTTGCTGATTTCCTCATGGTTTTGAAAGGAGAGAAACAAGGGATGGACACCAGGCAGGAGGGTCAGCAGGAGCAAGGAAATCTGCCTTCTTGGCAAATTGCCTTTGGTGGGAGCATTCATCTGTCGAAGTTTCCCCAGAAATTAGATTCAGTGGTGTGAGTTCAGTTGCAGAGCTGAGCTCGGCCTGCATCCCCGCTGGTCCAGCACAGGTGTCTTTGCTTGTTTCCCCTCTGAAGACTGGAGAGCGGCTAGGGTGGGCAAGGACAGAGACTTTCCCCGCAGATGGGCAGGGAGGCCAGGGCGGGGATGGTGCTGTCCTTGGTGGCTGATATTGTGACCCTCCTTTGTGGAGGGTGAGCAGGCAGTGTGCCTTGCTGCATGTGTGCACACTCTACCTGCCACGCACATGGCCTTGTGCCAGGGATTGCGGTGCAGGTGTAGATCTCTTCTCGTTTCCTGTACCATGGTCTCCGGGAAGTAAAAGCGTAACAGGGCTGGGGAAACAGATTGCACCTTCATGCTTATTTATAGCTAAACATCCAACCACTGGCTCCAACCCTTTTAAGGTTTACAGATTATTTAAGAATTTTAAATGATGTTTAGTTTTCTGACACTTGGTCTCACAAAAATACCCCTGAAGAATGTCTGAAGATCCAGGTATGTCATTTTTTCTTGACCTGAATTCGGGTTGGAACTTGTGGTTGTGTTCAGGGAGCAGATATTTATTAATCATCCACTAACATGCTGGGTTTGTGTTTCATACTGAAAAGCGTGTGGTGTTCAAGCTAAGATCCGATCGCGGTCTCCGCGCAGCTTATGTTGTGGGGAGTCAGCATCTTGTGAAGGAGAGACTGCCCGAGGCTCACCTTGGCTCCCACCTTTGCTCGGGTCTTACCAGCTCTATGACTTTGGGCAAGTTACCTAGTCATTCTCCATCCAACAGAAGATGTGGCCAGCTTGGTGTTTTCCAAGGAGCACCATCACAGAAATGCCCTGTGATGGCAGGAGGCGGTGGGGACCAGAATCACTGGGAACCTCGGGTGAGTGCTCACTGTGCCTGAGAAGGAACATGCTGGGTGTTATGGTTTAGATAAAAAATGTCCTGCACAGGCCTCATGCATTCCTACGCAGGCCTTTGGGAGGTGACTGAGTCATGGTGGTAATGTAGCAAAGTCTGGGGAAGAGGTGGGACTCTGTGGGTGTGACCCGGAAGTGTGCATCTCCTCCCCGAGTTCTTCCCTTCTCTCTGCTTCCTGGCTGCCGTGATGTGAGCAGTTTTCCTCCGCCAGACCCTTCCACCATGCCCGTCCCAGCTTTAGAACAGTACGGACAGAAAGCGAGAGCCAGAGTAAACCTCTTGTGCTTTCAGGGGTGAGCCTCGGGTATTCGCCCCCACACAGGATAGTGACCAAGACACGTGGTCTAGACTTGGGAATGACAGTGAAATGGGCATGAGTGTGAAGTCCAGAGGCAGCAGTGAAAAGCTCACTAACTGGACACTCAGGAAGGAAGGGAGGCCTCTGGGAGAGGGTGCTGGTGCCGTTAACTAACGTGGACAACTCAGCAGAAAGGATAGGTAGTTGGCTTGGTGATAAGACGCAGCCCCGTTTGGTGAGTCTGGCTATGGATTCTCAGGGCCTGTGTTGTTATCCTGGGACTTGGACTGTGTCTTCCAAACCCAAGAAACTTACCTACCATAGCTGAGGGTCACAGAACCTCGCCAGGAGTGGCCTTCTGGGGGCAGTTTTGAGACTTCTCCTATAAGATGTGAAATACATCCTTTAAGATGCCCTTCCCCGGGAGGCCTCTCCTTTGCCAGACTGAGTGGAGAGGGGTGACAGAACCTCGATCTGGGGAGATAGAGGGGAGGAAAACCCTCATTGTCCACTGAATCAATGCTCCCTTAAACACTGCCACAAACAGGATGGAAGGTTGAAAGGCATTTACTGAGGGGCACATCTGAGTGTGTATTTTACTAGTCACCCCAGTACTGAGTTCGTAGAAGAGCCCAGCCTACTGCAAACAGTAGTAAATCAGGGCTTTCCTCATTGGCGGACCACCTGGGCAGGGTGTGAGGGATGTGACCTCATCTCAGAGGATGGAAGACAGTGCTGTCTCCATGCCATCTGGGGTGATTTGGGGCTGGGTGTGAGGGACAAGAGGAAGGTGATTGGCTGAAGTTCCATCCCCGCCTCCTTTTCAATCATTCACAAAAGAGATCAAACTTGCTCATTGCATGGGTAGATGCCTCCAGGCTGCTATGCAATTAGGATGTTCCCTACCCCTACTGCCAAAATCACTTGCCTAACCTTTTGTCTGACTGATTCAGAAACTATTAAATGGACAGCATCCACACAGCTGGCCATTAATTGGAGGCCGGAGCTTGATTAATGAGCACTGTGCTAATGTTGGGTCAGGGGGCAGATTATGTGTAAAAGATCAAAACAGTAAGCCACGTCAGAAGCAATAACACCACTTTCCCTCCCTCTGCCTCCCCAAATAAGTTAGCAGCCGGAGGCAAGCAGAGAAAAAGGCGTACTGACGTGTCGGCACCACAGCCGAACACTTCACCGCTGGTCTCCGGGTGTCTGCAGCGCACTGGGGTCGTGGCTGTCCCTGCCTTTCTCCAAGAAGCAGCAGTTACCTCTAGGGTGCTCTTGCATGCTAGCTGGGTTCGGGGCTGCGGGGAGCGGCGGGTTGTAGAAGTGACTCTTTCTAGACTATAGTGCCTCTTCTAGAGGCCCTGAACCATATACAGGTAATAAAACACCCCTAAGAAAGTCTTGGGCCAAGCACTCAAATGAATTTGGAAAAGTAAATCCTGAACCAAGCGTGCCTTGGGAATCCTGGCTGACTTGCCAGGCAGGGCGCCCTCAGTTCTGGTGTGCCGAGTCTTCCTCTGATGCCTACTCCTGTCTCCTGCTTCGAGCTCAAATGTGCCCCATGTTCTTTCTCCTCTGCTCTTCAAGTTGCACACTTTCTCCAGGACTGAGTTTTGTGAGATGTCTCACAGCTGTCAGTCCAGGCACAGGCTCTCTCTGAGCCCCAGGTCCTTGTCACAGCCGTGCCAACCACATCACCACATGGAAGGGTTACTGCATCCCTGGGACTGCGTACACACCGACCTGATCCTCCTTTGTCTGCAGTCTGGTTACTCGCACACCTTTACTTGGGCTCATCCTGTAGGGATGCAAGTTTCAGTCCGCGCTTGGACCATCGTTTCCTGCAGGGTCTGTGCGGCTTTCTCTGCTGTTTCCTCTGCCACTTACTTTCCATCATGTCGCAGAGCTTTCTGCCCTTAGCTCCGTGTCCAGCTAACGTCTCTCTGTTGCCACTCCTAGGCCAGACAGCTCCTCTGAGCCCACTGGACAGGACAGGTGTCCCCTCCCGAGCCTTCCATGCATCGCATCGCTCTGATGCTCCGCAGGGCCATAGGGTGAGCTGACATTTCCCTTCTCCTCCCCCTCCCTCCACGCGGGCTGCCTGACCCGGAGGAGGCACCCCACACCTCATTCACCGTGCTGGCTCCCAGTAAGTAGGCAGTCCCTCAGGCTTCCATCCTGGAGAAGGTTTTACAGATGCTGCAAGCAGAGATTTATGTAAGAATGCAGGAAGCAGACTTGAGAGGTCAGAAATGACAGGAAGCCCAGAAAGAGACTAAGTATGCTGGGTGGCAAAATGACAGTAAAAAATGAAACTGGCAAGCTGGGAACTCAATTCAACAATATTGAACTTAGCAGTAATGACTATGTAATGATATCTCTGACTTAAAACAATATTCAGAAAGATGCAGGATAGAAAATTTAGCTAAGGCGCCAGTTAAAAAACGTACACAGAAACATACAGGTAAGCAGAATTTAAGGCAATGCTATATATAGCTCCCAAAAAGGCAGGCAGAATTTTAGACTCTATTGACATAAACTGAAGAATTATGGTGAGAGCCTTCATTTATATTATGTTGGGCATATTGTATTGGAATATGATCTTACACTGAGAATATCAAATCTTATGAAGAAATGGATTAAAAGGCAAGTTTGGCAAAGATCAATTAGGAAAATTCAATATATATATTTATATTTGAAGGAATCATTTTCTTCAGTATTTCTTTCTAAAACTGAAAGCGTGTGAATGACCTGCCCCACTCTTGTTTGGCTCTGAGGTCCTTTTACATTTTCTTTGTTGCTTGGGGTCTACACGGGCTGGCTCCTCTTTAAACCTGACTCGATACTTTCTGTCTGAGCTCCTGTAGTCTTTGATCCCACTGCATTTTGCTAGCACCCCTTCTTGTGTTCTGACAGTTATTTACACTTTCCGCTCTGTATTTCCTATCTTAGGAGAGCACCTGTGACCTACCCCATAATTAGAAAATGGTGAACAAATTCAGAAATACAAAGCTGTGTTTCAGCTGTGTTCTGAAAGGTCTAACTGGAGCCTCACCCCCAAATTACAAATATGTCTTCCAGGAAAATGTCAGGGGTCAAGTAAATTTGGGGGATAGTGGCTTAAGCAAAGTGATACTAGCTTGTCAGGACAGGATCACTTAGAGCCCTCGGTGTCGATTTGTACTGTGGGTCACCAAATGTAGCTACTATGTGCAGGATCTAGTCAAGTCTCCTCACCACAGGACAGGTTTTTGTGAAACACCATTTGACATTTCATGGAACATAGTTTGAAAAATGCTGCACTAAGCCAACCTGTAGAGAAATGGCACATAATCTGTCTGAAAAGTGCTGGAAATTAAAATGAAAAGGGCAAAAGACTGGAAATTAACTTGTAAGGTGGAGGAAAGGGATGCTAGATACCAAGACACATATTCTAGAGCTTAAGAAAATACGTGTTTTGGAATTTGCAGAAAAGCTAGTGATGTGGATAGCCAGAAAAAGTGGAAACACTCTAACTACGGAGTCCATAATTTCCTAACGAGCAGGGAAAGTAAGAGAAGCTGCAGAAGAAAGAAACTAGCGTGTCCCGGTGGGCGCTATCTCAGTATCTCAACCCAGAGGGCAGAGGGAAAGCTGGAAACGCACAAGGGAGCTGGAGAAGGCCCAGGACGACTTGGCAATCCGAGAGCAAACCGTCATGTGTGAGCTAATGAGAAGGCATGAGGGTTTCTTCAAAGTACATGTGACCATCTGGTTTTGGTGGCTAGTTTGGAAATTTATTACTCATGGGTTTTGATGTAGGCCTCTGTTACTGGTTCTGTCTTTTGCAAAGAATTAAGTGGTAAAATGAAAGACATAATTAACAAATTTTCAAACAACAGCAATCCACATGGGTCCACGTGTTAGAGGAGGAAGTCAGGATTAAAAAGATTTTAAGTGCTGAGGATAATTGATTAAAATGATTATGAAATGAAAGTAAGTAGAGGTAAAATATGAATATTTAAAATTTCTTTAAGCTTTTCAGAGGTATGAGATGAGAAAACCCTGATTTAATTCTGCATGGAGGGAGGAAAATTCACAGGGGTATTGACAGCACGATAAGAGAGAAAAGTAGAATTTAATTTCTCTACCAATAAATAAGAATTGTTTATCACAAATTATCAAGTTATCAAATTTAATATGAGTGTGTTTGAGTGAAGGAGTTGAAGTTGATAATTTCACTGTTTTCTCGAAAGGCCCCAAAGCATTATTGTATTTTCTTATCATTTGGGCATAGTTTGAGAGTTACGTTGACTTGAAGATTTTATTTTAGTGGAATAAAATCTAGAAAAGTGGAAGAAAAAATAAAAATCCTGTCTGAAGAAAAATGGTTGGAAGGACTGAAGAGATTTAATTTGGAAAAGAAAAGACACAGGGGAGACCGAGCTTCTTCTAAACACCTGAAGCACAAAAAGAAAAAATTGGATGAGCTGTGTGGTTTCTCCTGTCAGAATGAGGAGTCATGCCTGGGAATCTCAGAGAAGAGGCCGCAGCTCAGTGGGGCATTTTAAACCTTTCCACAGGTAGGAACGTCCAGCAAAGCAGCGACTCGCTCTGGAGCTCCCGAGTCACCGCGGCAGGCCTGGGCTCGCAGCCTCTCACAGCAGGCTCAGCCTTGCCCCGGCCTTTCCCCACCACCGTCTGTATTCATGTGGGTTAGCTGAGACCAGCCAGGAAACAGAAGTGGCACTGGCGCTTCAAGTAGAGGGAATGGAATAAAGCAGACGAGTTACACAGCTACCAAGGCCAAGGGTGCCCAAAGTGATCAGTGAGCTCTCCAGGCAGCCGTGGGCAGTGGGGACCAATCGTGGAGCTGCAGCAAAGGGCAGGGCAGGAGGAGGCTCAGGAGACACCAGAGGGCAGAGAAGAGGGCCTGGGGGTGAGGGTCTGGGGCATCGCAGACCCTTTCACCAAAAATGTGCGTGCGTTTTGAAGAACACATGCTAAGACCAGTCTGCGAGCTAGAAAGAAGCTGGAGGTCGGGACCCAGTGCTTGCCAGTTCAGGGTCTGCGCCTCACCGGCACACACGGAGGGAGGGGTGCGGTGCAGAACTGGGGAGCCAGATGCCCGGAGAAGCGCTGTCTCCGGAAAACGTGTTTCCAGGCATCCCTGCCTGTAATGTACAGACACAAGAGGGAAGGATGCAGGAGGAGGAGAGGCAGTCACTGGCACAGCTGTTCAGGTCACCACCAGGGACCACACACACCTGGGCATTCACAGGTGTGTGCCCTGAGACAAGAACAGCCCCACAGTCCTCTGTTCACTGCCAGATCCCAGCCCCTGCACATCTGGCAGCACCTAGGCCTTAGGCTTCTCTAACTCAACCTGGACATCGTGCCGCTCTCCTCTCTGGCTTTACACCCACACACTCTTGGGCGTGCAACCTAAAATTGCCGCTGTGCTGCTTCCTTACTTCCTCTGTTGCTGAAATCTGATACCAGCCACACAGAAGACCCTTTGGAAGGGCCAGGTGGAAGGCAGATGTTTATTACGCTAAGGGCTGGTGGGAGGCAGTTCTAAATCACCTGCCTTGAGTCACCTTCGGGTTTAATTTTTCTACGGTTGCAAGCAGGAAGTGCAAAAGCCAATAGCAAATTAGTTGGTATCAGGTCATACGTTGTCAAGCAGATTCATTCCAGGCAGGTTTACTTAAAAAGGAATTGTTTATCATCAGCAGGAGAAGCTAGGAAGGGAGCTGGGACTGAGGGGTTGCTGAAACTAAGCATGTTGTGGACCAGTTTATCTCAGTTGGGCAGCCCTTGAATACGGAAATGTTTACGTGTCAGGCAGTGCAGGCAGTCCAGATGGACGCGGCCACACTGAGCCCAGCCGGGCTATCTCTAAGTTGCAGCTGCGTGGTCAGTCAAGGCCAACTGAGTCTAACAGTCTACCTATGTGATGGGCTGGGTGAGCACATTCTGATCACGTCAGACTGCTGAGTTTTAACTCTTCAGTCATGCCTTCTTTCCATCCTTTTTCTCCTTCCTTTTCTTTCCTTCTTTCCTCTCCTCCCTCTCTGCCCTAACTTCCTTGACCTTCTTTCATTCCCCATTGCACTCAGAAGCCACTGGGAAGGGTAGGCAGGAGATTCCTGCACTGGTCACACCTAAGTGTCCTCCAGGCTCCTCCAGGGCCAAGTGCTTGGTGTCTTAAACAGAAACAGATACTGTGCTAGCTTATGTTAGTTAATTTCCTTGCATCAGGTGGTTTGAGTTCCTGGGGACCTTATATCCGAATGTACTGATTTCCCAGTTTCCACTTTTATCATACAGTTCATAGTTAATGGAGAAAATATAGCAAGGACAAATAAAAATATGATGAAAAATAGCTCATATGTAATCTTGCCTGCAAGCAATCTTAATCAAATGTTTAAATATTTTTCTATATTCATAAGGAATAAATATGTATTTAAATAATTACATGTATAATAAATTTTTATGCTTGTATCATTCAGTATAATGGTTTTAAGATCAGTTTTAAGTAAATATTTGGGGTTTTTAATGTGCAAAGGCATCTTCTATCTCAGCATAATGATTTTCATGTCTGTACAGTAAGCAGCATGTGGCCACACTGTCATTTATCTAACCAGTCTTCTACCACTGGCCATTTGGTTGCCGAGAATTTGTTGCTACCATTAATAATTTTGCTTTATTGATTATTATTGCAGTCCAATTTTTTCACAGTCTCATTTTATAACTTTTTAATTGCTAAAATATATAGGAATCTTGATAACAAGACACATTTTTTAAAAAAAACCATTGAAATTCTAACTTTTATAAGAATTTTGGTCTTTTACTGAATCTGGTTCAGTCTGCGCCTCCCAAAATGCCTTTCTTTCCTGATCTCGAGCAATGTTCAGTGTCCTCATCATGTTTTGTTGTCCCTGCCTGCCTCAGCAAACTCTTCCTCTGTGCAGAACTGCAGAGGATTTGCATGGCAGTGGAGTTTCTGTTTCCTTGCTCTGTTCCTCAGACCGAAACACCATTTTCAAAACTTTGAAGAATCTGGACACGAAGAACAATGAGAATCTCATGCTGTGTTCCTGAGAGTCCACGGGAACTTTTCAAATGCATTTCAACCTCATTTTCCCAAAAAATGTTTATTCAGTGACTTCCATGTGGCCAATACCGCTTGCTGTGGGAACAGACACGGGTCATTCCTGAGAAGGCTGACAGCTTGACTAAGGCAGAAAACTAGGCTAACTCTTATAAAGAATTTAATGAATTTTATGAAGATAAAGCCAGAGTAACCGCCCAAATAGGGATAGAGAAGTGTGACCACAAGAAAGAAATGGGACTTAGCTGTCTCTGCAGAGACCTTGGGTACAGTCCTTCAGCCAGACCACACCATGTCACTTCCAGAGATGATTCCAGAGCCTGGGAGCTATCTTTTCAAGTTCAGTTCTCTACTGTTATTTTCTCCTTGGAAGCTAAGAATGATGTCAAGGTAATAATGACTCGGGCCAGAGGCCAAGGTCCCTGTGAGTCTTTCCATCGGAAACAAGTAATCAGCACACACCATCTGCGAGGCACAATGGAGAAATCAGTGATGTAACAGGATGTACTGTCTGTGGGCAGCTTGCAGACCAGCGTGGAGGAGATTTACTTATGTGACATGCACACAGATTTGTGTATGTGACAAGTGGGCAAGCAGACCACTGATTGTTGTGAGACAAGTCTATCCAGCGTATCACGAGAACGTAGAGGAGGGGCCTGCAGGGGATGTGGTCCGGACATGGATCAGAAGAGTGGGCAGACTTGCAAGATGGAGAAGGGGGTCCTCGCTTTGTAGGAATGTTCAGACAGAGCAGTCACGTGTCAAATGTATCTGGAAATGCTTACCTAAAATATTTGCTTTCTCTACTAACTGTTAGACCAGATTTTGACTACTGTGTTATGTTACAGATAAGGAAATCGAATCTCCTCAATTTCAACGGAGTCACTGAGTCCGGCTCAGTTTCAGGGAGTTCTAGCTGATGACCCCGTTTGCATATGACGTGTGGGCTGCACAAAAGTAGGAAGTAAACGTTTAAAAAGGGGTTTAGGATTAAACACTGATGTTTCAGATGCCAGGAGTTGATGTGGAGAATTAACTGAATACAAGCAGACTGGGGAATGAGCTGGTAGAAAGTTCTAGCAGGATTGTGCTTTCAGAATACCGCTGAGGTACAGGGGTACAACTGTAGGAAGGTTAGGGCAATAGCAGCAGCATCTGGAAAGAAATTACCGTGCTGGACACGGTCAGAGGCAGAGAGACTCCAAGGAGGCAGGGATTTACCCATTCACAGAATGTCCCCACGGCACTGCCGCCAGCCCGATGGTTTCAACAGCATTGTACCAGGTAGAGCTGATGCTCACCACACTATTATGCTTTTCAGTTGGGTAGGTGTTGTCCTATGTGTATGTGGTCGTTACAGTCTGTATAACAAGCACGTCCCATACCTGCAAATGTCTACTTATGTTCTCTGACAATCCCTCCTGCCAGCTTCCCTACTCTTTTCTGCAGGCAGCCACTATCCACTGGATTGGATTTTCTAGAATTTATATATATGAACTCATGTCACATGTATTCTTCCTTGTCTGACTTTTTTCATTGAACATAATTACTTTGTGATTTGCTGATGCTACTGTGTTTACTCCTTTTCATTGTGTTGTATGGATGTACCTCGATTTTCATTTCTGTTTATCTATTGATGCATTGTGAGTTGTTTACAGGTTTTAGCTCTTACAAATTTTTTTAATAGATGCCTTGATTACTTTTTTTTCATTGCTGGGACAAAGTACCCATCATCCAAAATGAAGGAAAGACAGGTTCATTTAGCTCATGGTTGGTGGAGGTTTCAGTCTATAATCAGCTGGCTCCAAGGCAGGGTGGCGTGGCCCAGGGGCAACACTTCTGGGCAGCAGCCAGCAGAAGTTGCCAGAGAAAAGATGGGGCGAGCTCTTCTTCCCTTATATTGCACACAGCCCACCCCCCTTCCAGGCAGGTGCAGCACTCACAAAATCTCCGTGCCCTCCTCTTGCACAGGATGAGGATATTTACAAAGGAAGGATCCTGGCTTCCTGCTGGGTCACTTAGTTAAACTTCTGAACTTCTCAAGTTGACACAATGTACCAACAATTGCAGTAGACGTATACTTTCATTTCTCCTGGATAAATACCTCGAAGAAGAATAGCTCAATCATATAGTTGGCACACATTTCAATTTTTAACTTAGGTATATCATTTTTATACTATTAAAAAGTTAGTAATTTAAATAAATGATTAAATATATCATGATAGATACCTGAGGGAGAAAAACTGTGCAGTGTTTTAAAGATGATGACAATGAATTCATACTTGAGGCAGAAAGATGACTGTATTACAGAAAAGGCAGGTTGTAGGGTGTTTAAAATATATTCCTCCAAATGTTATTAACATTTATAAGATTTTATTCATTTATTTTTGATAAGATATTTTAGTGTACTTTTAGGCATTGCTTAGTGTTATGTTTTCATCTATTCCCCAAAACTAATTAAAGTATTCTAATTCTGAAAACTGGAAAAAGGGCTCGGATTAAGAACCCACTGCTAGTGAAGGTGGTTTGTATTATGGGAACATATGGAATAGGAAAGTAACTGCTTTGCTCTGAATCCCTCTTTTGTTCTTTCTTTCTTTCTTTTCTACTAACTTTTTACTTATGGATTATATATCATTTTTCTCTGAAAGAGAAGAACATTTTATTTTTTGGTAGACGAAGGAGGAAACACAGGAATGTGTTAATAATAGCTTGATTATTTTCAACTCAAATGCCTAAGTAAAGTAACAACTGATGTATAACTTATGCAGATCTATGCAAACAATTATTTAAATTGGCGAGGAAGGGTGGGCGCTTGTGAATGGCAGCATTTTCTGGTATGCAGTTCTGCTGGGAGGACTTCTTGGTACAAGGCCACTGAAATGAGAAATGAAGGGCACTGAGCTGCGAGCAGCTCGCTTATCTCCGTAGGAGGACATTGGGAATCTCAAGGTTAACCGAATATAACAACAAGCATGCATGAAGTGCTTTATTGTTTCCCAAACACATGCATACATCAGCTTGTCTAGTCTTGTGAAACCTTCATGAGAAGGTAAGAGAGCAAATTTATTTTAATGCCCATTTGATAAACAAGAAGAAAATTCATAGACGTTAAATAAATTTACAACAAATATTAGTCTATCTGCTCAAAGCTTTACTAAGAGCTTTCCTGTGCATTGTTTCATTTAATCTTCATGACAGCCTGGGGGTGGGAGAGAAGGGGAGCAGGGAACAGATATTCTCACCCATTTTTCAGATGAAGAAACTGAGGTTAATTAGGTTAAATAACGTACAAGACGTACAGAAGGTATGCAAGGTCTAAACTCCAAGCTTGGCTTCTAAAGCCAATGATCTTTAATTTAGTCCACCATGGTGACATATCTGTAATCACAGTGCTGCTGGGTACTCTACTGTGTCAGTTCAGTCTTCAGAGGAAGGTGACGTTCCCTCCCAGCCCTCCTGGACATGTGGGTGTGGAAACACTGTCTTCACCTTTCTATGCTGTTCCAGGTAGCCTGGTAGAAAGCTGAAGGAACCTGTGTGTGTGTGTGTGTGTGTGTGTGTGTGTGTAGCATATAGTAGATTTAGGATTGTTTTCAAAACCAAGGAATGTGGGGTAACTAGCACGGACTTGTGGAACTATATCTTGTGTGCTAGACCTCAAGGCTCCTGCCCTTTGCGACTGTGTCTTATGTCACGATGAAATGTGTGTGTGGTTACAGGGTGTAGTTGCCAACTGGCTCTGTGCTGTGCTTCGGTTATTTATTGCTCCACTCTTAGCCAGTTACAAAGCTTTGCTCTTCTGCAGCGTATCAATAAAGCTGATGACTTGGCCTCTTCTTGCTTTTGGGATATTCTTATGGGAAGTGTTTCCACTTTGACAAGTTTGAGCATGATAGTCATGGTGGCATTGTCTAGTATGGTGAAATGACTGGCTTAACATCAAGTGTTTAGTAATACTTTTCTCATTTGTAGTTAATCCAGGGTATTTTTTTTCCTAAGGACAAGAAATTTCTATGCTTAACATGATAATCCATTTAAGTTATTGTATAACAAATTATTATATTTGTTGCAAGCTAAGCCAAAGACTATGTTTTTTTTTCTTTTTGAAAACAAGAGGACAAACTAATGTCCCTGGAGTTTACCCAGCTGTTTCAATCGCTGAAGACTTGGCCGCACCAGATCTGGCTGGTCTGACTATTTCTCCATGGGCTTTCCTGGCCTCCTGCCCACCACCAAGAATGCCTTTGATTTTTTGTATCACCCTTCTTTTGAAAATCTAAAAGGGCTTCTTCCAGAAGTTTTAAATTCATTTAATTGTATAGCTATGTTTATCTGATACAGAGAAGTCAAGTGAGGATTCATCTATCTAGGACAAAATCTCAAGTTTGGAATCCAGTTGTTTGCTCTGACAAGCTACATGTCCTGCTGGGTTGCAAGAGCGTCACTGTGAAATTGGAGGACACATGCATGGTAGATGCTTTCTGATTGTTTCTGTACTGGCACCAAGAGTTCTCTCAAGGAATGGCCAAAAGGTTCTGGATTTTTAAAGACAATGGGAAGAAAATAGCTTGTTTTGAAAGAAATAGGATAATTATAGGAAGACACAGGTGAGAAAGAGAACAGGTACAGCATGATGGTCTTTGGTTCTAAGCAGAGAAAAGTATTTTCCGGCATAATCAGGGTGTTTCAGAAGGTTGGGAAACACCCCAGGGCGTGTTGCTTTCTGTTCTGCTGCCTGTGGAAACAGACATGCTTACCTTGACCCAGTGCGCTGAAGTGTGAGTGCTTTTACACTGTGGTGAGCAAGGTGAGCTTGGACTTCACAGGGGACCCTAACTCTCCTTTCACTTTATCCTCTGCTTGGCCCTGTTCTCTCTTTCCTTTCCTCTCCTCCTACCTGCCCTTCTGCTTTCACACTGGATAGGAAGAACCAAAACCACACAAGTGTGAAGGTATTTCACAGTGCTTTTCTACCTGCGGCAGTAGGCAGTACCGCGGAGATGCCGGTGCTGGCAGGGCGTCCCCCTCCAGGGACCGCTGAGGTACTTTGCATCAATTCTCGCCTAGCCTTGGGAAGGGGGAGAGAGCAGAGAAGTCAATTTCCTCTGTGCAGCTGGACGGATGGAGAGATGAGTTTCCAGGCTCAGCCCAGCCACATGCTGAGTCTGGAAACAGCCCGTAGCACCCAATATCCCACCTTTGCGAGCAGATGCTGGGTTGCTGTCCTCCAGGGAAGTGGCTAATAGTGTGCTAAACAGCAAGCAAAGGTTGCTGCCCTGGAGGGCATGACCCGGCTCTCCACGGGCGTTGGTGAGGGTAGTGGAGAGGGCCAGTGTGTACCTGTTACAAGAAAAGCAGGGGAAAATAACTAGCCTTTGACTTCTGCAAAGCTCTTGCAGAAGAAATGAGTGTGGTCTGTGACTTAACTAGGCTGTCATGAGACGCTGACTTTGAACCCCTGTAACTGCCCCTCCTTCCCGACAGCACAGAGACTCTCCTCCAAGAGCCCTGGCCGCATTTCTGTGGCCTACAGTACAGTTAAGTGAATGAGCAAAGACGTCTGATTTTAGCTGCCTGGATGCCAGGCGCTGAGGCGGTGCTGTGCGCTGGGAGCCAGCACCAGCCCAGAGCGCTGACGGAGGGCTCGCTCTTCGGCCCTCTTGGAGCCAAAGTCAGCAATCTCTGGATCCTGCAGGGCCACCTGTGCCCTCAGTTTCCCTTAATGAGCTGGTGGCAATCGGGGACGGGGTGTGGGCAGCGACTCACACACATTCCCTGTCCTTGGCTGCAGGAAGAGGCTTTGGCTTGGCTGGAAAGAATTTCATGAGAGGGACAGAGAAAATGCTGTGGGTGCGGGAGGGGCTCGGACTGTCCTGCTGGGTCCCTCCTACTGTGCACCGTGCCTGTGACCATCCCCGGCCGTGTGACAGGCGTGTGGCCTGTGTGTGTGGTGAGTGGGTTTGGGACGGGATCAGAATGTCCCCTCATCTCTACATGGGAGCAGCGCTTACTTCCCTGAGGACAGTCGCAGCATTCGACTGTGGTGGAAAGAAATGTCACAACTGCAAGAGCGACAGACAGGGTTCCTACTGCTGAGGACTAGGAATGAGCCCTTTCCTTCCAGGAGGAGGAAGTTAATTTTGTTTCATTTTGCACTTGGGCTGGGAGGTGTGAATCTGTCCCGGAGACCGCCCTACACCTCTCCGCTGCTGTTCCTCCCACCTCCCTCCCTCCTAGCCCCTGTCCTGCAGGTTCAACTTGCAAGGACATGAAAGAAGAGGAAAACCACTGTTCTCCTTCCTGACTCGAAGCCCCAGTGCACTGTAATTCCAGCCTCTGTTTAGACAGTTTCCATCGCCTTATTCAGACACACGGAGCTCTTTTCTTCCCCACAGGGAGGGGTGAGGAGTTCAGCTGTAGCTCGAGCCTCACCACCCCCTTTCTCTCTGATCCCCTGAAAAGCACTGCCCACACTGTGATGGCACTCAGCCCTGCAGCCTCACACCTGTGACCGGTCACCCCCCAAGGCCTTCAGTAAACAGTGGCAGGCTGGGCACAGCATCTCTGCACACTCCCAGCAGGACTGGTGTTTGTGACCTGATTTACACTTCTTTTACCCTCCTGCCAGTGGATTGTATGGTAAAGTATTTGTTGAGAAGGGGAAGGAGGAGACTCGGTAACATTTTTCTCTGGCTGCTGGCCTGTGTTTTTCAAAGAGCATCTTCTCTCAGTAAAATCTAAAGTGAAAAATGTGGTGTGCAGAAGGCAGTGTGGGTGGCCCACCATATCCACCACCCCATTCCTTGTGCAGTGGACCTTGGTGTGAGAACGCCCCCTGATTTCCCAGCCTCCTCCTGGCCTAGTCCTAGCTGATGGGATGTAAGCACAAGTTGCTTCCCGAGGAAGCCCTCCTACAACAGTTAAAAAGCTCCGTTATGGCCAAGCATGGTGGTGTATGCTCGGTACTCTGGAAGGCTGGGGCAGGAAGGTCACAAAGTTCAGTCTAGCCCAGGCAATTTAATGACTTAGTGAGACCTCGACTCAAAATAAAATATTAAAAAAGAAGGCTGGAGGTGTATGTTAGAGTGAAGATCCTGGGGTCAATCTCTAGGAGCAAAAACACCCAAAAAATTCCTTCTTGTAGGCAGTGCACTTTCCTCCTTGCTATGATAACAGTAGTGATCTTGCAACCAATGAGAGAGAGAGAGACAGAGAGAGAGAGAAGGAAGAAGGAGGAGGAGAAGGAGGAAGAAGAGGAAAAGGAGAAAGACAAGCAGGAGGTAAAGGAGGAAATGGAGGACAAGGAGGAGGAAAAGAAAGAGGGGGAAGGGAGAGGCATAATGATGAAGAGAAAGAAGAGTCAAGTCATGGGGAAACCTACTGAAAGCAAACATTTGCCAAAGCTGTAGCCTGAGACGAGGAGTCACACATCTCTCTCTTCAGTCTGTGGGCTACACTCACAAGTCAGGCTGGCCGGGCTCCTCCCCAGCCGCCTCCACCCCAGCTCCCTGGGTGCCCCCCCTTACCTTCCTGGGATCCAATCCCCCTTGGGAAAATGTCTTCATCCTGCAAAACTTTGCGGAGTCCTCACAAGTGCCAGGCCTTCTCCTAGGGACTGAGGAAATAAAGACAATTTTTTTTTTTTTTGGGGTACCGGGGATCAAACTCACGACCTCGCGCTTGCCAGGCAGGCACTTAAGCCACTGAGCTAAATCCCCGGCAATAAAGACAAATTAAGGGTTGGAACTTACATTCTTCAATTACATAGCTATTTTGCAGTATGTAAAATACAGAATTATTTGATGTTTCAAGTTATATTGTAGGTTATGAAGTTTTATTCATTTATCTTACTTTTTCAGTTAAGAAACTGGCTGGGCTTGAGGTTCAGTAAATTTTCCAAGGTGACCCATACACTGTTGAAATTAGCATTTGCAGCTAGAGCCATCTAAATTCAGTCTTTCTACTTCCAGTAAGTTGAACTATCCATTCTGTCCTTTTACTGTTCCAACCTGCTAGGAACAGTAGGAAGCATTTGGAATCCAGGGAACAGAGCTGGGCCCCCAATTCTACCCTTCGTGATTATCCGCGTTAGCACAGCTCACCTTAGCTTTCTAATAAAGAAGCGGCACTATCAGTACCTATGTCCCTGGGCGGGATGGAGTCGAGGTTCAACAGCGTGACAGTGGTGTGGAGGTGGCCTGGGCCATGTGTGCCTGTTGAATAGGAGGTAGACCGGTAAGTGACAGAAGGGACATGAGGTCAGCACGTTTGCCATTTAGAAGGATGGCCATGTGCAAGGGAATTGGCACCGGGTCACTGAGCAAGGGAGACCAATGACAGTGTCACTGAAAGGGGAACCTGAGACAGAGGCTCTGGGCAGGGAGGCCCTGGCAGGCAGAGGAGTAGACACAGAGATATTGAAGTCACGAAGGGGACCTCAGTGTGGTCAGCAGGAAAGCAGGACGGCAGGGCAAGGTTTAGGGTCATCTGTGAAGGACATTCTTGTGTGCCCTGCCAAACCAAGACAGACCAGGGCTGCACTCTGGCTTAGGGACACTGGCTTAGGGACACTGGCTTAGGGAACTGGGCATGTGATGCAGCTCCCCAGTGCCAGAAAGCTGGCAGGTGGCCTGGCTGGCCTTCCTGAGGTCCTTGCCACTTGGGATGGAAAGGTGACTCTTCCTCCTCCCTGTACTGCCACAGCTCCCCACGTCCCATCTGCTCCAAGCGCTGCTGTCTACACTCGTGTGAGAATGCACCGCGTGGGGAAGACTGTGTCCGTGTCCCGTACCACAGTAGCACGCATCTCCCAGAACAAAACAGCACTCAGGGACATCACCATTACAGTAACAGCAAAGACATTGCTTCCAAGCTGTAGGAAGAGGCAGAGAGCAGCAAAGCCAGGAATGCACCCCTGCTTTGCAGGCAGGACATCTTCACACATACAGAGAATTCCTGGACATACAGAGCCTGAACATTCTGACCCTGCTGAGAGAGAGCCCTCCTGTGTGGTCTCATCGGCCTGACCCTTGGCCCTTCATGCTACTTTTGTGGAATCCTCTTCCATTTTCAGAGCCCGCTCAGCCCAGGAAGCTCCTAGGGCTTGTGGGAGAAGAGCTCTTGCTCTGTTCCTGTGAATTAAGGTGGGACCCTTTGCTTAGGACTCGTTGGGATTTCCAGGCATTCCAGGCCCTCGCTGTCCACCCTGAGCCCTGGAGGAAGCCTCACGTGCGGCTTTCTCCATGGGCCATTTGATCAGCCCAACTCCCCATCAGAATGCTCCTTCCTCAGGCGGGGCTCTGCCATTCCTGTGTTGCTTGGCTGGCCTGGTCTCCCAAGGTGAGGAAGGCGCCATAGGGATGTTGACAATCTCATAGAAACGGGGATTCCCATGTGAGTGCAGATGTCCCTCGATTTACAGTGGAACTGAAGCCTAATAAACCTATGGTAGATCGAAAATGACGTTATGTCAAAATGCACTTGGTACACCTGACCTACGGAAGGGACACCAGGGACCAGCAACATGTTCCTGGCAGCGTGCTGGCTTCCTCCACCGTCCTGTGAGTGGCCTCAGGGTTCAAGTTCGCTGCCATGGCACTGCCTGCAGACTGTCCTTGCCGGGAGAGACGCCTTTGCCTGTGGACAACTTCTGGAGGACTGGATGGGCTGGTGTGTGGAGTGTCTGCTGTGCGCCTGTTTTAATGCCTGCTGGGTCCCCCGGGAGCTCGGGGCTGCATTCTTCTCCTGCGCCCTGGCCCACTTCAGTTCTCACTGCCGAATTCCCAGCCCGGGGCAGTGACTAATACCCTTTGCACCCTACCTGCTCATCTCCTCCTGCCCTCCTGCCAGCCCCTGATCTTCAGCCCTGTGGCTCCTGGACATTGATCCCCATCCTAAGGACCTGGGATCCTCCCCTGGGAGGATTTGACCAACTTCTGACTTTCCTGGTGAAGAATCTTGTTTATGGGACATCAAGGAAACCGTTCGCATTCCCCAGGGCCAAAGCACACAAGTGCAGATCCCCTCCTCATGCGGGCACAGGCTGCGAGTCCCTCTGAGGCCAGGCAGTCTCCAGCCAAGGGGAGCCCGGGCAGCAGGGGAAAGCGCGCTCCCTGGATTTGGGGAGCCGCAGGCTGGCCCCCCTGCAGGAGAGGCTCATCCCATGGCCCAGTGTGTTTCTGGAAGGTCCTTCACAGCACGTGCACATCCCCAACCCTCAGTAGTCCTGCCTTCCTCCACACAGCAAGCCCTGCCCCTTGCCTCCCCTCAGCCTCAGCCTGGGGGATGTCAGCTTAGGGGGTTGAGGGGGCCAACATGGGACATGGCCCTGCTCAAACCTGCAGTTACCTCAGAAGCAGGGCGTTAAGCACTGCCTCTCTGGCTCCCCATGAAATGGGGCCACGAGCTCCCCGCATGAAGGTGGCGGTGACGCCGCTTCCTGGCTCCCTGCTCTGTCTGGCTTCTGTGGCACGGCCCCTCTCCCTGGGGAGCCAGGCCCAGCCTCCCAAGCAGCCTGCTGTCTCCCCACCCATCACTTGCTCCTGCTGCCAGCCCCTGTGGCAGTGCCGTGGGGTGAGAGGTAGGATGTGACAGGTCAGGGTGCTCTGGGCATTCAGCTGGTGGGAGAGCGGCTACCTCCCGGAGTAGCGTTCCCTATGGTCTCAGGAAAGACAGACGCCAATTCCTCCTCCTCTCAGCATAGCTGTGTGTCCACACCTGGGAAGGTGGACTCACGGAGTCCCAGCCTTTTACATGTGACTTCTTTGTCTCCCTGACACACACGGTGGGTGGCAGGCAGAGGAGGACCTGTTCTCACCTCATCGCATCTGTCAGGGTCCTGTCCAGGGTGAGCACCCGGCGCAGTGACACCTCATCTCAAACAACATGGGGCCGCGCTCATCTTTGGCTTTGTGGGGGTGTCAGGCCACATGGCCCTTGCTTCCAGCTGGCCGATGAGCTCTGAGGAGGCAAAGCCACCTCCACTGGCGGCCTCTCCATTGCAGACGCTGCTCTTGGAATAGCAGTGATAAGGGCCTCTCGTTGAGGAAACTCCTTCGAGATTTCAGGCCAAGGCAACACCATGTGGGGGACTTGTGGCCACTGCCACCCAGCAGGACAAGCAGGGAGAGGTGAGGCTGTCATGCTTAGGATAGTCAGAGGCCACGAGAGCCAGCCCTGGGCTGCGGCCCAGGCAGCTGGCTGTGGGGAGAGGCTGCCTGCTGGCTGGTGAGTGAGCTCCTCACCCTCATTATTTAGGCCTTCGCTGTGTCCAGACACCGGTCAAGTGTTTGACCTCCTCAGCGGCACTGAAAGTGGGAGGAACCTCTGTGAGCCCCAAGGTGCTGAGGAGGATGGGAGACCCACTGGGGCCGCGCAAGTCTGACCAGAACCTGAGGGTCCCACACCAGGGTCCGTGCTCCCAGGGACTCCCTGTTGGCTGTGGGAAGATACATGCAGAGAGCAGTGAGGGTGAAGACAGGCCTCTCCCTCAGCTCCGCAGCACGGCTGTCCTCCCTCTCCTCCTCTTTCACGTCTTCGATTCTTTCTTACCTGGCTTCCTTCCTATCAACTTTTGTTTAATGTCTCCTCCATGTGTGTTCCACAATTCCTGTCAAAATCACGTGCTTCCAGGTCAAAGATGCCTGAGCCTTCTCTCTGTTTTTCTCCTGGGCACTGCCATCCTCTCTGTGTCCTCTTTGCAGGTAGAGGAGCCACACGGGCCTCTGACTAGATCCCTGCTGGCCCCTGCCACCACAATGTGGCCGTGTGTAGGACATGGTGGCCCTCTGCAGCATCCTAGAAGGGAAGCGATCGTGGAGTTGACCACAGACAGAATCAAAGCTCAGGCCGGCTTTTCACCAAGTCTGTGTTTTCCACAAACATATTCACCTTCTTGGGAGTTCAGTTTTGACTTAAAACTTAAAAATAAGTTTTGAGACTAGTACCTGGCATAGTCCCTGACAAGCCTCGCTTGAGAAGGAAGGAGGGAGGCAGCAAAGGGGCTGGGATTGGGGGAGTCTGGCTCAGAGGACTTTCCACGCAGAGGCTTTGGGATTCAGTTTTATTTTATGAAACAGCAAGCAAAAAAATTTGATGCGATCAGAGTCTTACGTGGGGCAAGTTACCATTCCTTCCCAAATGTTTATCACGGCTTCCTCTGTAACTGAGGGTTAGACTTCCCGTTCCTGTTTCATGTTCTCTCTGTAGCCAGCCCAGCGCCTCCTCACGCCATCTTCTGTCCCTCTTTCCATTCCTCCTTTCTAGCAGGCGTCCAGGTGGCACTCTGTCCCCTTTAGGCTCCGGCTGAAGGCCATCCTGCCCACCTTCACAACAGCACTGCCCATTGGCGTCTGCGTTGCCTGCCCCAGTCTACTTAGGTGGAAGCTCAAGGGACACAAAACCAACAGGGTGGGTGACTTCCAGACAGCAGGCTGGAGAGACCTGGTGTCACGGAGCAGGCGGCTGGATTAAATGATAAGCATTTACTTCAGTGCTTCATTCAGCCTGTCAGCTCTCCAATAGGGAAGTGAGGAGGTACCCTCTGTTTCCATGTGAGCCAACCAGGAAGATGCTGCTGCTGCTAAAGGGGGTGACAGAGGGAAAGCTGGGGGAGCCGGGAAAGGACCTGGCTGCCACTCTGTGGTGTGCAGTGGGCTAGGCATGAGGAGAGAGTGAGATGGAGGCAGAGGGAGACGTGCCCGAAAGGACAAGTTTCAGTTCAGTTTGATGTGGGTGTTGTTTGGTGTGGCTGGAGGACTGGAGCACGTGTGTCCTCTGACAGGAAGGGGCTGAGGTGGAGTTAGGGCCTCACTCCCTGTTCCAGGGGGGACACCACACAGGAGCTAAAGGGCGGAAATGAAAGACAGAGCACTCATCCTGAGGAAAGGGGCGGGAAATTCCTCCTGAGACTCCTCAGAGGACGCCTGGAGGTGTGGGCTCTGGGAGAGAGTCAGGTCCTCCTCACATCTTCACATTCATCTTCAATGAATGGTGAAACTTGAGAAGATGTGGTGTGAAGAGAACTTTGAACATGGTACTATGAAGACCGGGCAGCACGTTCAGCGGCATCTCTGAGAGCGCCCCCCCAGGTGCTGGGACAGGAAAGCTTCCCCCAGGCGTCTCGCACCCCTTTTTATAAAGCTGTGGTTAGTTGTTCACTTCCACCTAGACACCCTGCCTCAAACTTTCCATAGTTTATTTTTGTTAATTCTCACAACTCTCATGGAGATAAGGATTATTATCTGTGTGGCTAAGTGACCAAGATGCAACTAAGAAGGACTGGGTTTCAGTCAAGGTCAAAGAATGTGTCACTGCCTCTTACTAATTAGGCTACACTCTGTCTCCTAAGCAACTGACCAAACATGGTGTTTTCCTAATAGCAGCCTGGCCTGGGGTAGGCATGAATAACAGCACAGTGTGGCTATTCGTGTTAGGCTTTCCGGTGCTGCCTTGGTTCTAGGAACACTGCAAAGAACAGCTTTATCTCCTTGCCCCTGCAGTCAACTGTTCCATGACAATTCAAGCATTTAATCCGAGTTTATGAACACACCTGTGTATGGCTAGTGGGTCTCTATCTTGCTGGGAGTAGCTAGCTCTCTAGTTTCTTGTTTAATTGTGTGCTTGTGTCCTGAGATCCAGCCCAGGGCCTCACATGTGCTGGATGAGAGCCCTAGCGCTGAGGTGCATCTTGTATGTCTGCTTCAGATCTTCTAAGAAGTGGTTCTTAGACGGCCACATGCTGGTTCATCTTGATTCCTCCTGCAGGTGCCTGTTGGACACAGACCCCTGCCATGCCCACAGGGAAGTGTTTGCCCATACATACTTACAAAAATGTCTGCACCTGACCTGGACGAGACCCAGAGGTTCCAGAATTAATAAATGTCCTTTCCCTGCCCACACCTGTGACACTGTAGATTTGTAACCACAAACAAACCCTGGATGGATTCCATGCCAACCACGACTTTAATTAAAGCAATTTAGGGGGTCTGAAGGCTAATTTAAAGGTGATTGCAAGATGGGTTTTCTCAGGTCTGAAAGTGCTAGTTTGACAATTAATGATAGTGCAGGCCTTAATTGTCTCCAGTTAAACAAGAAGTCATAGAAGGAGAGCAGAGGCTGAGGGACACTCGGTCCTCATGGTGGCAAGTCACTGACAGCCTGGAGTCCTTCGCATGTGGTCAGAGGGATGGTGAGGCAGGTCTCAGGCCTGTGCACCGGCTCACTGTGCAGAGCAATTGCAGCCCATATCTTGTATTTCAGCATGGAGCAGAAACTTCTCACACCACAGCTTTTGTTAGATAAGGAAATTTGACAGCTCAGAGCATAAACTGTGGAGCAAAACCACAAATAGAAGACGCTGTTTATGTCGACTGGAATGTTAGTTCTATGCCCCAGCTCTGGTCCTCTGATAATAGAATTCCTACTGTCTTAGTTACTTTTCTTGTGGGTGACACCCAAAGTTAAAGGAGGAGAGGTTATTTAGCTTACTGTTTGTAGAGGTTTCAGTGTATAGCTGGGCATGGCAGAGGGGCATCGCAGAGGAGAAACAGTCCATGGCAGGCAGAAGGCACAAAACAATGAAGTAGCCAAACAGCAGCAGCAGGTAGCAATGCTGATCCTCTTTCTGTCCTTTAAGCTTCGCTAGGATACCTACCTTAGTGCAGACAGCACTCACACGCAGAGCAGCCTTAGTCCTAGCGTGCGCCATGATACAATCCCAGCATCACACACTCCAGATCTAGCCACCTCTGAAAAGCTGCATTTAGGGGCTGCTGAGGCTTTGAGGGGACCCTGGCATACAGGCATGACACCTACTAGGGTAACTTTTGGGGTGATGATACAGACAGGAAAATATGCTAAATAAGTGCTTCCAAGACAGTGGCAAGAAGAGAGATTCCAGGTTGCCTCAAATAATCTTGGTCATTCCTTGGTTTCATTTATCTGCAGGGTTCTATCCTTCTCCTTACTAACTTGTTGGAGCCCTCAGAGATTACTTGTTGACAAAGATCAACAAGGTTGTACTGGATTCCTGCTGTATCTAATCTTGTTGGTCCTTCTAACATTACTGGAAAAAGAATGCAGTCAGCATGGCCTGTAGGAACGTGGGTCCTATCAGCAAAGGCAGGGGCTCTACGGATTGGAGCCTTCCCTCCCCAAGTTGCATATACCTTTTGCCTTCCTGGTCTACTGAATTTGGCAAAATTAATTTTAAGACATTGTAAAGGTATCTGCTTAAATCTGTTTTGTCAGATGCCATCTTATTTTTAGCATGGTAGACTGAGCCACTTCAAATAGTTCTCAGAACCCTGAAGCTAAAAGTGTCTAGCAATGTAGTATCATGCAAAAGGAAGGGCACTGGTCTGAGTGACATGGGACGAACCTTCCTGCACCAGCTCTGCTATCTGCACATTAGGAACCCCAGACTTAGTACTCCTGCATAATTGCAGCCTCTCATCTATTAAATATTGGTTGCTCTCTAAAGGATCTAGAAGTTTCTTCCAACTCTGCATTTCTGTAACGCTCATTTGTGACCACACATTGCTCATGAATGACCTAGGCTGAGAATCCTAGGTCTCTGACTCCCAATTTAGGGCTCTTTACTTTCTGCCAGATATGCTTGTATTAGGCCTTAGCACATGTTGTGAAAATCGGTTAACTCTATTAACAGTTACCATGGAACCGAGGAAAAGGAAGTGCTAAGAGGATAGGCTGCCGCAGAGACCTCATTTTGTTTGGTCAATTAGAAAATGGACTGAGGCTTCCAAATCCATTCCATGTGGGCAGCTGCTATTAGACTTAATTTGAAAAGTCATTGGCATTGACTTTGAATTGGTAGAACTCCTCGCAGTCAGTTAACTCGCGCTCTTAACCTTGTATTAAGCACTCATTACCTTTGTTTGGAGGGTAGCCCTTGTGGCCTTTCTTTATAGGTAAATGGAATCAAGAGATTGATGAGATATTTGCACAGGTTGTTGTCTAGTCACCTTCTCTTTACCCCACCCCATCCTGTTCTTTTCTAACTGTACTGGGGTTGTTTTCATATTTCTTCAAGCATACCTAGAGGGTTAGTTACTTTTTTACAAATTGTTTGATGAGAACTTATCTATTTTAGAATTTCATATCCACATGCCTACCAAGTCATTTTTATTGCTAAAGTGTTTACAGAGACAACTGTTTGACTCTGCCACCTTCCTTCTGCAAATATGCAGGCTGTGTCCCTCTATAACCACTGATCCGGGAGTTACAAGAGTATGCTGACATCTAATAACTTTTTCCTACTTACCGAGCATCAACTTTCATAGGGCTCAAATTACTGAGTACACAGAAACAAATTACAGCAGGAGGTGGCAACTCTTACTACTCCCACTTAGTACATGGCAAAGTGGAACTATTTATCAAAGTCAATCAAAGTTAAGATAATCTGTTGATTAACATAGTCTAGATTTAGACACCCTGGTTTAGAATCTCTGCTGTACTACCTGCTAGCCAAACAAGTTCTATAAGCTCTCATGTCTCTTTTGGGTTTATAAAGTGGGGATAATAGTGTCTCCCTTACAGGATTGTTTCAAGGATAATGTTTATGGTTATGGAATTCAGGAGGAGTTAGTACTTTCTTTCTCTTCCCCTTTGTGTAATTTTTCTTGCCATATTCACCATCACCACCACCACTGTCACCAGCATCACCATCCAATCATCAGCAAACTGTCCAGTTAGATAACAGCAACACAAACAGGTTACATATAGCTTCTTAGATTTTGCATGAATGACCTCTGAGTCTCACAGACAAATCTGGAATGCTAGAAAATTATAGCAGACATGAACTTTGAAATTGGGTTTTAAGCTACAGGAGACAGAGAGTTCTCTCACACTTTGCTTTGAATGCTGGAATGCCAGAGGCAGAAGAGTAGGGGCCACAGACAGTCTGCATCCGTAGTCACATAATAAATGGTCAGGGATATGACTCTAGACCTTACCAGCAGGGCGCCATCTAAGTCTCCTGGAACGGGAATTCCTACAGCGGGAGCTCCTTCCTGGGAAGTAGAAGGAAGAGGAGGCCTGAAGCCCCTAATTTTGTTTTATCTACATCATTGAAAAGCTTGCCTCCTGTCACGGCCTGGGATGAAGCAGTCTAGAAAGTGTCTGGCGTGGTGTCAGAGTGGCTGGCAGCAGAGGGCAGGCTGCTGCCTGCCAAGTGAGGCTCTCACCAGTTAGATGGTGGTGGTGGAGCAGATGACAGTGAGCTCACTGATTTCCTCGGAGAGGATTCGTACAGATGGATTCCTTCCCCATCATCTGTTTTGCAGCCCCTGTCAGCACGGAGACTAAGCACCTAAAACGTTCAGCCAAGCCAGATGCTCCCTTCTGTCCCCAAAGAGAAGTGGCCAAATGGGGCTTACAGCACAAGCAGGACGCCTTTGTGCAGACGTGGCTGTGAGACAGGTTCTGAGGATGGCCTAAGTCTCCACTGCTGGATCTTGCAGTTCGGGGACAGATATTTCAACATCAAGCCTATTAATGAGACAGCCTTGGAAACACCCACTGTGTCTGAGAGATGGCAACTGCCACATCTACTCTCCTAGGGGTAAAAGGGATTATTATTTTCATTTAGTAGACAAGGCAACTGAAGCCCAGAGATTGTCTGAGGTCCCAAAGTCATACGGTTAGTCTTGAACACAGGCCACCAGATACCAAGTCTGGTAACCAGCCCTCTGAAAACATTGCTTTTTGGCCTAAGAATGGAAACTGGATTTCTGTGTCCTCCAGATCTCAGTCTTCCCGTGTTCAGAGAAACCATGTTCGTTCATTCACTCATTCATTCATTTACTCAATAGATTTTTTGGCATCTCCTGCTCTATACAGTAGACACAGTCCTTGTCCTCTGAAGAGTCCCCATTCATGTTGATGTGCGAGACGTAACAAACACGAACAGTACGTATGTCCTGTGAGAGACGCCACAGTGCAAACTCAGCACTGCTTTGAGGTGCTGCCACTCCGACATTCAGAGAAGGGTGGTGCGGGAAGAAGACAGCCTCATGACCTAGGGAAGAAGGCTCCTGGCCGCCAAGCGCATGGGCACCAGGGAGGGAGAGCAGTGGGTGCTCCCTGCCCAGAGGGACTGGGGAGAAGCCCAGTGAGGCGGAAGCAGAGTGACAGGGGTAACCATCAGGAAATGCGGTCCCTAAATTGGCACTGTCCAGATGACTCAAGACACACGATGTCAGGAAAGCTGAAGTTTATTCTAGATACAGCAGTAAAAGTCTGGTTTTTTTTTAACCATTAGAGTAAAACATTCTGCTTTAAGTTTTAAGATAATTCTGGCTAGAAGGAGTAGAAAGGAGGAGATAGGTTAGAAGACTGTTACAAACAGAGAGACAGTTGTATGCCCTAAGAAGGTGTAAATGGAGATAAAAGGAAGCAAAGAGCAGGTGTGTTCCTTGTAGTGGATATGGAACAAGGAGGAGAGAGAGAGAAATTCAAGATGACACAAGTAACTGACAGGAGGGTGATGCTGCTTGCTGAGCTGGGTGCCCATGGATGAAGGCTGCATGGAGAGAAATGGCGTGTGTGTGTGTGTGTGTGTGTGTGTGTGTGTGGGTGTCCATTTGTGTCCATGTTAAATCCTAAAATCCTGGATCCAAGAAGGCATTCATGGTATGGACTTTGTGTTCACAAAAATGGTCTGGACTGATGATACAGGCTTGGGAATGACTAGAATATAAATAGCATTAAAGTCACAGAATTATGGGAGGCACTCCCAGAAGAACAGAGACAGGAGAGTTGAGGGCTGTGGCTGGAACTCTGGGGTAACCCAGCTTCCAGCAATTGGAACAAGAAGGAGAGGTTCCAGTGACCAAGAAGGTTAAAGGGTCTCACAACAAATGAGCAGAGTGTGATGTCGGGGGGCCTCTGGGGGACAATTAACCTGTGTCCCCGAGTTCTGCATCCACAGATTTAACCAACTGCGGATTGGAAATACTCAGAAAAAGATTCTGTCTGTATTGAATATACGCAGATTTCTTTTTCTTGTCTTTATCCTCTAAACTACTACTTATGAATGTTTTACACTGTGTGAGGCATCATAAACAGTTCCAAGCTGGTTTAAAGGGTATGGAGCATGTGGGTCGGTTATAGGCCAATGCTACACAATTTATGTAAAAAGTCTGAGCATCCACAGCCTTGGGTGTCTCCAGAAGTTCCTGGGCCAGCCTCCCAGGGATGCTGAGGGACAGCTGTATTTCTTTTAAGCACTGCTGAGAAGAGAGAAACACAAGGGAAGATGAAATGACTTCGGCGATTCAGCACGGTAGAGCAGCTGATGACCTTGATGACGGCTGTTTTGTGGGGATGGATGGAACAGAAAGCTCAGTTTCAGGGGGCTGAGAAGGGAGTGGGGAGGTGAGAAAGGGCAGAGATGGAGAACAGAGACAACGCTGTTCTCAATCCTCTCTAATTACACTTAGGACCCTACTGCAAAAGAGAGGTATTGACAAGACTTTGAAAAGCCATTTGCTGCTCCTAAAATAACCATGGCAAATGTGGGGAAAGCCAATTTTGCGGTCCTATTCCACAGCAGTCCAGTTTTAAACAGCTCTTATCATCAGGAAGTTTTGTCTTCTATTGACCTGAGAGATGTAAGTGTGTTTGAACTTCATGGAGCTGGGGTGTGTTGAGTTTGTTAGTATACCACTCCTCGCCTCATGCTTCACAGATCCCCATTCTCTGCACTGGTCCACACCCTGCTTTGGATGACTCTTAACTCTGTGAAGTTACTATGAAGTTCCTAGGCAGTGCAGGCTTGTGTGCTGGAGACTGTCTCGGTCTACTCTGTGTCCCTGTCACCGAACACCCAATGCCAGGTAATCATAAGGAGAAGAAATTGATTTGGTTCAAGATTCCGAAGACTAGGAAGTCCCCACAGCATGATGACTTGAGGATCCTTGGCTGCATCCTAGCATGGTAGAAAAGCAGAGGGGGAAAGGTGAGCCCATAAGCGGCCAGACATGTGGAATGGCTGTGTTATTTTTCTAACAACCAGCTCTGGTGAGAACTGACCCACTGTAGTGAGCCCTGCCTTCATCTCTTTGGAGGGTAGCAGTTACCACTAACGCACCTTCTTTTTTGTTGTTGTTTGTGTTTTTTTTTGGTACCGGGTATTGAACGCATGGCCTTGCGCTTGCCAGGCAGGCGCTTATGCCGCTGAGCTAAATCCTCGGCCCCGTAAGGCACCTTCTTTTAATGGCCACATTGCTCCAGCACTAGCTGGGACCAGCCTTCCAGCGTGTGATCCCCCGGGGCTCACACCCTCCGAGAGAGCAGAGACTGATGTGCATGTTTGCAGAGACTGCATGCCTACCGTCAAAAGTGCATTCAGGATTCAGGGTACACAGCAAGTGCTTGCTGCCATTTTCTGAAACAGCAGTTTTGTAATTTTTTCTCACCTGTATTTGCTTGTCATTAAGTGATACTCCAGATCACACATTCTGTAAAGCGTGTGTGTTGTTTCATATACAAATGGTATATGGGCCAGGGATTTAGCCAGGGGCATAAGCACCTGCCTGCCAAGTGCTAGGTCTCGAGTTTGATCCCTGGTACAAAAAAAAAAAGAAAGAAAGAAATAGTGAAGTAGTTGTCTAAAGAGGCCACTATTTTTCCTATCTGCAGCCAACAATTTTTGGGAGATGAGATACTAGGGATTGGATTCGGGGCTTCCTTATTGCGCTGCATCCTTAGCCCTCTTTATAGCTTTTTGCTTTTGAGACAAAGCCTTACTAAGTTACCCTGGCTGGGACTGACTCTGTGATCCTTCTGCCTCAGCCTCCCAGACAATGGGATTGCAAGCATGTACCACCATGCCTGGCTTAGCATTTCTTAACATGGCTTTTATTTTGGTGGGGTGATATTCTCCCTTCACTGTGTGACTCTACATTTCTGGAAAGAGGATGGATGCTGATTCCTCTACAAATACCATGTTTTCTCGCAGCCTATTGATGTTTTCAACCTAAAGGGGGAAAATGTCTGGATGATTCTCCATTAGAAGTATGCTATTAAAATTGTCAATTTCTTGAAATACATGGTTGAAAAACCATCATTTTTTCCCCACTGTGTGTTACCCTAAACTATAGACCTGTCACCAGGCAGTGTTCTAGCGTGTGGGTACAGAGAAACTGTGGGAAGCCCCGAGTGGCACTTAAATTACATTCTCCCTTTGATTCTGAAGACATTTAGTGCCATTTAGCGGAATTCCAGTGCAGTTGGTTCCGCAGAAGAGGGGGCTGTCCCTTTTGGAAGAGCCATTGCCGCAGCGACTGAGAAGAAATTAAGCCATCAAAACAGCAGGGCGAGCTTCCCTATCCAGAGCGTCGCGGACCGGACCTGAAGGGAGAACGTCCGCGCCCCTCCGCCCTCACGTGACGCGCTAACGGCTTCGCATCTGTTCTGTCGCGGGTAGACCGGGCGGCCCACATTTGCCCAGGCTCCCGTTTGTGCCCGCTAATGTTTTAATGAGAAGTTGGTTCTGAAAAGCAGGCCAGGATGTAGGAAATAGATAGCATTTATTTTTGCAGAAAAATAATTGCCCTTTCTCTCTGTTTTTGGAGAACATGTGCTCTGTGTGTTAGAAGATATTTTTTTCTGATTGTGGAGCCTGTTGCAGTATTTCTGTTTGGGATCCGAAGCCAAAGCCGTGCTCTTCCTGTCTCACATTTCGCCTTCGGAAGGTACTTTCTCCACAGGGAATGAGGCCACCGACTGTGTGCTGACCCTCAGGGAGGAGAGGCACAGAGCCGTGGTCATCCCGCTGCCAGCAGACTGAGGAGTTGGTCAGTGCCTCTGCGCAGGGAGGGATCTCCGCGGGCACCTCACCCGGCTCACCCTGAGGGGTGCTGTTCAGGACACAGCGACTCTAACCCTGGGCCTCGCCTGTGTTTGCCTCACTCTGAACGCCTCCAGGTTTCTCCAGCGGAGCCCCTTGGTTGAGGTAATTTCAGTAGCAGTGTCTGAAGTGATTCTTTCATCATGATAAAGTTAAGAAGTAGCACGATGCTGCACGAGGGGCAGCAATGAAAGTACTTAAAATTTCCCTCAAAACTGCAGACAATTCAGCAAAGAGTTACCTGCTCACAGATCGCAGTTCAAGGTACAGAGTGGACGGCAGTAACTTCCAGCCCGTACTCAGGAAGGAACTGTGAGTGTTCAGCCGGGGTAGCTAAGGGCTTTCCTTCTGTCTTGCCCTGCTCCTCTCTTCTTAGACTTTTTACAAACTATGAAATTTACTGATCATACAATGGGTATACAGCGCAATCAATGCTCTGGAAGGTTAGATGGGAAGAAGTCAGGCCATTTTCCACAGGACTGAGGCACTCGCCAAGTACACACCTCAGACCTTGCTGGCCCCGTGGGGAGTCCTCCATAGTCCGATGCCGCCTTTGTGGGCTCTGCTTCCCTCCCCTGGACCGTGAGCTCCCCAAACCTGAGGGCCACGACCCCTTCCTCTCCCCACCCTGTGCACGTAGGCACTTCATACCCAGGGCTTACGTATGCATGGACTCCACAGAGGTTTCTCCTATCATCCCCTTGTATCAGGGCTTTCATGCCGCTTGAAATGAATCTGTAGTTTCTTTGTGTGGAAGCGTGCGGGTCAGATTCCAGCAGAGCATTTCTAGCCATTGTTATTCTTAGGAGATCCTGTGCCGTCCACGGCACTTTGGAACCTCAGAGTGAAGTTCTGAGATCTCTGTAGTAATGGCCTGCTCCTGTATCTGGGACCAGCTTCTCTCTCCTGGCTGGTGAGGGAGGGTGGGATTGTATAATCCTTACCAGCAGACTGAGGATTAGCGGCATAAGCCTACCTACACGTGTGTGGATCATGTTACCAAACATCCCAGTGTTCTTTTTGAAAGCAGCCTCCTATCAAATATCCAGCGGCATCGCTCTGTGGAAGGCGCTGTGCTGGTGCCAGGCAGGTTTGCAGTCCTGCCCCTGAGCAGCTCACTGCCGAGATGCTCGAGACAGGATTCTGTCGACATCTGGCTCCGAGGAATCAGTGGCTCTCATCTGCAGTCGATCTGACTCATCACAGTTGGGGACAGTCACTGAGTGCGCATGTTCCATGACAGAGACTTCAGTCACAGGGATTAACCAAGGACTAACTTCCTTCCCTGAGCCTTTCTTCCTCCCCGAAAAAGAGCAGCTGTGGGCAGTTCAGTAGTGGACACATCTACCGCTGGTTATTGGGTCACATGTAAGGGGCACCATTTCTTCCCACGTTATCGAGTTTTACATGCCTGGTTTTTATATGGGTTTCCCTGTCCACTGTACCGTTTTCCAGGGTTCTCCTCTTCCTGCCTTTCTCTTTGTGCTCATCCTTATCCTTTCTAGACCTGCTGTATGGGGATTATAGTAATTTGGGGTTTTGAATATCATTCTTTTATGCTTCCTCTTTGATCTTTCCTCCAATTATGTTTCATGTCGAAGCTCCATCAGCAGAAGATGATCTTGGCCAGCAGCCTGCTACTTATTTAGAAAGCAAATCAATAGTCTGCTGCAGATGGAGAATTCACCTGCTAGAAGCTCCTGCTTTTTGTCTTCGTCCTTGATTTCCAAGACCCACCTGTGAACTCCTTGCTGCCTGCCCTGGTGACCAGGAGCTGCACATGGAAACAGGACGAAGTTCTCCTAAGGAGGTGTCTTCACGTTGGGTAGCTGCTTTTAACACATGCCTGGGCTTGGTGTTCAAAGACTAGCATCTCCACAAGGAGTCCTGCTGGCCCCACTGCCTTCTTCAAGTATGGGCAGTGACGTGTCCCCTGTGTAATTCTTGCCATCAGGTACAGCTGTCAATCTGAATGATGTCACCTCTTACTTCATCTTCTGTCCCTCGCAAGTATGATGATGCTGGTGAAGTGGTGCCTTTAGACAGCGTATGGGGCTCTGCCTACACTGCCTTCCACAGTGCTTCAAACTGGGCAGCCTTCCCTTCTCGCTCTCTTTCCTTCCTTCCTTTACTTTGCCTTTCATCGTCCTTTCGTTTCCTTCCTTTACACTGAATCTTCCTTTGCTTGGAATAAAAGTTGTGTTTATCTGCTAAAAACAGCTGAGCCAAAGACACAAGTCTTAGATAAAGTTCTTAAGAGCAAACAATTAAAATGGTCTAATCAGTGGATTCTCCAGCAACAAAACCAAAAAACTAAAACACAACCTTGTAGAGGTTAAGTTTATAGAGTCCTTCTTCTCTAAACATTATGCAAGGACATTCTTTCTGGAAGGGAACCAGACACCAGAAAAGATGGTCTTCAGTGGAGTATATTATAAGCGACTCAGAAGATTTGCATAAGAAACAATAACACACACAACCCTAGATAACACGCACTTTGATTTTACACATGAGTTTCCAGAGAGATTAAGTAAACTGTCAGAACTCACACAGCGGCAAGTGGCCAAATGAGGGTTTCCAGTGCAGAATTCTGGGTTATCTCTCTCCTACCATTTTCTTCTGAATTTTCTATAACGTCTTGAACATGCTCTGCCCCTTATACCCATGGAATTCACCCTGGCCACCCTAAAAGCCAATGTGGTCCTGCAGAGAGAGGCCACACCTGGAAACGGCCCTGCCTCCCCTGTGCCTCCTGCATTTCCACAGCTGTTCCTGAGGGTGCCTTTCAAACACCACGTTTGTATTTCTTTTCTTCTGAAGTCCCCTAGTACCATTCACAGCTCTGGATATTGGGCTCTATTCCTTATACCGCTTTTGGAAGCAGGAATTACTCAGCAAAGTAATGAGAATTGCCTCTCACATGCTGAGGCTCATTTGCCAGTAAGAATCTGGCTGACTCTCAAGCACCTGGTTGGCATTCAAGGATGCTCTACTGCAGAGGGATGGAGGAGCCCAGTTGAGTGAAATGTGCTGATACCTGTTAGGGACTCTAACCTCTTGTCGGTGAAAATGGTAACATTGATAACTGAAGTTCTTTATAGCCAAAGGGATCTCATTCACATTCCAGCTTTCTATTAGGAGATATATATATATATATATTTTTTTTTTGAGAAAAGGTTTTGATTTGTAGTTCAGACTGGCCTTGAACTCACTACATAGTCCAAGCTGGCCTCAAACTCTCAGAAATCCTCCTGTCTCAGCCTCCCAAGTGCTGGGATTACAGGTATGTGCCACCACACCTGACTGTTAGGCTCTATTTTGAATAATGAGTATCTTACCACTCAGGTCATCTTTGTCATAGAAATAACAAAATTTCCTCTTCTTGGATGTGCCTAAATAACCCAAACTCTGAGTCAACTTCTACTTCAGACTAAGTAAAATTCTAGATTATTCTATTCAAATCTCTAGGCTTCTGGCTGGTATACCAGTGTCCAGAGGTAAAAACAGAATAGTATTAATTAAGTTACATTGGCTGATCACCTTTAGAGAGCCTATGTTCACATAATCACCATACTTTGAGGTGTATTCATCATTGAAGAGCATTAAGCAGAACAAACCAGGCTGCTGCTAAAATGTGAAATGTTACCAGAGGGATCACTGAAGCATGGGGTGGATTTTAGCCTGGAGGAGGGGACTAGAGGCCCCATAAAAGCTTTCCTTGCTGATCTGAGCATTGATTAGCCTTGTTCTCTAATGGCCCTAGAGGAAAAATCTCAAAGTACTAGAAGGAAGTTAAAAAGAAGCACATCTTGGTTCAATGCAAAAAAAAAAGCACTGTGGTAGGAAAATAGCACAAGCAATGGGTTTTCTCACAGAAGAGATCAACAAAGGAAACAAGTTATTAACCCAGAAGGGATGTCTCGGAGGGTAATCTATCATTTAATTAAGTACTGGACTGGATGATTCTGGAACATTATGGCCAGGCAATGTTTCACATTAAAGGGTGGATAGCACGATAAATACATTTTGGAAATAACACAATGCATTTATTCCTTTAGATGCATGATTCATATTAAAAGCACTACATAAATTTATTTAATTTAGCTTAATCTAGTTTTATTTTCCAAATGCACTTGGCTATCCCCATTGCCCCATTTTTAACATGATTTCATATTTGTACTTCTTGAACACCCACTGAGAAATACTTCCTTATAGCTTTTTTTCCTACTTTGAGATTTTATAGACTGAGAAACCCCAAGTTCCATAAAACAGACATGCCTCTGATGCCATGGGGAGGTATTCTGACATCGTGGTCCTCCCAGAAATGAGGACATTACCCAGGCTCGAGCTTGGAAAAGCGTGGGCTGACGGGCACTTTTTGAGATGTGCTGACGGGGTTGGTTTGAAGGAGAGATGAAGGGAGTCGTGCAGACTGGCAGTGAGGAGGGTGTGGGGCAAAGTCCTGGTCTGGGTGAGGACTCTGTCAGGGCACTGCTCGTGAGTCTTCTTCTCTTGTTCTCAGAATCTTTTTTGAGTGTTCTCAAGAGTTGTTTCACCTCCATGAAAGAGAAAGGCGTGTTGCTCTCAAACAGGAGCTGGAGTTTGGGGCTAAAGCTCTTCCCGTGACCCTGAAAGCATCCTGTCGGGAATGGAGGTGTTACAGTTTGGGCCTGAAACGTCCCCTCAAAGACTCATAAGACAAAAGCCTAGACGCCTCAAGTTGACACAATGTGTAAACCGTAACAGTAGCATTTTATGTGGAATCGCTTTTAGTGAGGTCTTTTTTTCCACACGTTAACCAAAGCAAATGACAAGAAAAGTCTGTGAATTCCAAGGTGCCCAAGGCCACAGAGATAGTGAGGGAGAAGAGCGTTTGCACAAAAAAACAAGAGGTCAAGACTTGGGCTGGCGATGGCCAAACATTTCCTGTGAAGGAGCCCGAGGAGGGTTGCCTGCTGGGAGCGGCACATTCCCATGCAGCATGGGGGGATGTAGGCGGCCATGTTCTGGGAGAGAAGGGAAGGAGGGGCCTGAATGTCAGTCAGAATGAAACAGGACAGGTTCTCCTGTTTTGGGGGGATCTGAGTAGTGAAGGAATTGTCCAGAGAGTGAGAGAGAAAGTTAATTCTGGACGTCAGATGGAGAAAGAGCCCCTAGGTAATGTGCTCCCGCTCTGAGCCATGGGGAATTGGCCCCAGGAGCTGAGCTCAGACACCCCGTCCCTGGAGTCATGCTTTTCCATAGTGACTCGGCAGGAGAACTGCCACTCGGGACTGCCAGATTCTGTCCCTTACCCTAGACCCTGAGCCCTGTCTGCTATCGTGTTTGTGTGACTGAGCCACCGGTGTGTGCGGCAGCGTGCTGATTACCCTGCAGAGCCTCCCGGGAAGAAGGGCGTTGGTCACCCTAGCCCACGTGGAGGAACCTCGGGTCCGAAGCTCACCTGTCAGATGTGTTCCCTTTCAGAGTTCAATCCTTCCGCCAAGGCTCTGAGGGCTACTGTGGTATATAGTTCAGCATAAACTGACGAGACTGTAGTGATGCGGTCAGACTCCAGCTTTGCGTCTGCAGCACTTTTTTGAAATGAAATAATGACTGTGGTTAAACTAAATGGAGATATTTATAAAAGTGATGAGTTTTCAGGTTGTTCTGAGGAGATGTAGTATAGGAGACGAGAAGGGGGAAGAGAATCCACCAGGCACCCTGCTCCAGTCTGCCTTTATTCCATTTGCAAAGTTACTGAGCTTTGCTTTTAAACATTCATGGTTTTTATTAAATCCATTACAACTCTAGGTAGACAGCTGAAAAGAAGCCAGTGGAACCTTTAAATGCACGTGAAATGTAACCAGTGCTCACCTGGTTTAAAGTAAATAACCTGACTGTTAATAGTTTAGTTCCAGCCCTAACCCTAGGGGAACTAATTCCCTCTCAATTCCAAGATCAAATACCAGCCCTGGGCCCAGCAGCTTGGCTCTATCTCTGATAGCTGGAAGAAGGAAATTGTAATATAAGGTTTGGCTGTGTTTCAACAGGCCATGTCGCCTGTTAGGGTTAATTGATTTCTGTTGCTTTAATTAACAAAATTTAATTTTTTTATCTAATGAGAGGTTTGGGTGACATGGGTAGATGCAGAAATGACAAGTGTCAGTCTAACAGTTAAGGATGACTTGGGCCTGTGAGGAGACAGGAGGCCCGGAGAGACTTTGCATGCTAGCTTCTTGAGGAAAGGGGACCACTTCAGGGCGTGTGCCACCTTGGCGTCCCTGGAGACCCAGCCAGGCCTGCTGCAGAGGACGTGGTCTCCTATTCCTGCAGGAGTCCAGCTTCCAGAAATCCATGGGTTTCTCTCACAAGTCTCCAAAATGAATGATTTTCAGCAAAATCTCCATGAAGCTCTGCTTACCGGGAGTGCTGGTCCCACTCCCACGTGAGGTGTGATGAATGGCTCCCCGCAGGCCCTGCACACACAGACTGTCCCCTGCCTCCTGCCCGCCCCCGCCCAGCCCGCCGGCCCCTCCTGGAGATGACTGCAGCTTTGTTTATGTGTCTGGCAGTGGCAGGCGGCAGGGAGATTTGCTCCTCATCCCTTTGATCAATCTTCTTGCTGTTGAAGCCTCTCAATGAGTTGAAAGTGATTTTCCCCGCTGTATGTACAGGTAGGAGTAGATCGCCTTCAATTTCTAGCCCGCGACAGCCGCATTCTATCAAGGCGCTGCTGCATAACCATGAGTGGACCTCGCCGGGGGGAGGTGGCGCTGCCTGGCTGTGTGATCCATCTCAGCCCTGTTTGCTGATGTGCTTCGGTCTAAAGCACAGCTATTTCTAGTGCATTCATTCCCTTCTTCCCCCTCCGGGGGTCTCTGAAAGACAAGGCCACAAGGGATGGCTGAAAAGAGCTGCTAAACTGCTGTGATCAGTTCTGGGGCCTCGCGGTGCTCACAGAACCTCAAATCCCCCAGACCCAGTTCCGGTTTTCACCTTATGGGGAGTGCAGCCCTCTTCAGTGAGGCTGGCTCAGTAGGCCCCGAGGAGGACACGGCCGCTGTTTCAAGTTTGGTCCCATTAATTCCCGGCTCCTGTTTATAGGAGTAGCTTTGAGGCCAACCCTTCCTCTGAGCTAAGGAAGCAAGCTGAGACGGCAAGCAGGAGCCGGGCAGCAGGCAGCCTTCCTGCGGGGGCTCAGCGCGTCCAGCTGTGTGTTTGCAGCCTACTTCCGTGATGGGGGAGGGGTAACATCATCCAAGGCCACTCAGAAGTCACGTGGAAGGTAGGCCCTGCTGCGTCACGTGTTCAGACCAGAGAGACAGGGGACACTTACAGACAGATGGCAACAAATCACCTTTTTTGTCTAGCTATGTCATCTACACACAAGAAAGCCAAGGTCTACGGGGATGCAAACGTATTTTGAAGTCTCAGAAACTGTTAGCCTTGCTGGGCATGGTGAGCACGCCTGTCTTCCCAGCACTCAGGAGGACTGTCATGAATTTGAGGCCAGCCTGGGCTACATAAGTAAGTTGAAGGCCATCCTGCAGTATATAGTGAGACCCTATCTTTAAAAAAAAAAAAAGAAAGAAAAAAAAGTGAAATTGTTAATATTTAATTAGAATTAAATGCAGGCCCTCTTCTTATTTATCTGTTAGAGTTCACTCATGCATTTAATAACTTTGATTGCTTATTTTTGAGTGCCCTTTATGTGCTAGTAAGTAGTAGGAATAAAGAAGGGCTGAGTGGCCAGACCCTACTGGAGCTGGCAGTCCGGGGTATGGTATGTTTGCAGGCAGAGCCGTGCATACACACTCGGGCGATGACGTGGTGTCGGCAGCATGCGCACTATGAGGGAACTTAGCATGAGGGCAAGAGAAGGGTAGGAGTGCCGGAAAGTAGGATGTATCAGGAATATCCCTGCCATTCTTCAGAGGAAAGGGAAGCAAGGGACTGACCCCTGAGGAGACGGCTGTGGGCAGAGGGAGCCCCCCTACAGGGTTATGCATTTAATTTCCATTTGTCATCAGAGAGGCAGGCACATGGAACCAGCTATTTTCTAATAAAAGCACTTAAACTGTCTTGTGCTCCCTAGCTCGATCTCTCTTGTACTCGTACATACGCACACTCAATTAATGGGCTGGAGTAGTTATGAAAATCATTAGCGCTTGTACACACCAACAATGAACAGAATGAAAAGGAAATTCTGAAAACAATAGCATTAATGGTTGTTTTAAGAAAAATGAAGTCTCTAGTAATAAACCTAACCAAGGAATTGGAAGATATCTACAAAGAAAACTGTATTCCTCTGAAGGAGACCGAAGGGGATATCAGGAAATAGAAAGATGTCCCTTGTTCCTGGATAGGAAAAACCAATATTGTCAAAATGGCCTTGCTTCCAAAACTTCAATACAGATTCAGTGCAGTCTTAAACAAAATATCAGCTGCATATTTTATAGATCTAGAGAAAACAATTGTAAAATTCATATGGAACCAGAAGAGATCTCAAATAGCAAAAGTGCTTTTGGGCAATAAGGGCAAAGCAAGTGGCAAAGCAATGCCAGATGTCAGGCTATACTACAAAGAGATCAGCTATTTTTAAAAACGAGGAGGTGGCTGGAGCATCTGGGATTTGCAGACTAGAGATGAATTCAAGGTGGAAGAGTCTCCAGTGTCTACCATCAGCCGTCCGTTCCTGGTGCGCGTGAGGGGAGGCAGAGATAGACCTGAGAAGCGCGTGCTTAAGAGTTGGACCGGTCAGCTTTCCGCCGTATGAATGTGCATGAGCCAGAGTCAGATGACGCCCTTTGGGGCACAGAGGTAGATTCTCGGCTTCCGTTTCCCCTGTACGCAGGGAGCGACAGCTCAGGGCAGGTGACGCTCCGCTGCAGCTTACCCTGTTTGCTTGTTCCATGGACAAGAGCTGCATTTACGGGCACCTGTGGGTGTCCTCTAAGAGTTGGGAAAAAATCCTTCTAGCCGAAATGGAGTCGAAACGCATGGGGTTGAGTGAGTAGTGTGCGGCTTCAACGGCAGAGGGAATTGTGGCCAGCATGTTCACTTTCTTTTATAGAGTTTTTATTAGACTTAGGGGTGGGAACCTGCTCAGGAGCCATGTACTCTACTCATCTCATTCAGCTGGACGTCTGGAAGTATTAACCATGTGCCACCAATACTTCGAGACACTTTGCCTTCTCCCAAATGGCTGGTAGCATGTCATAATGAGGCAGCACATCGACATAAAACACAAGGGGAACAGGACACAGGAGCCCACGTCCAATTGCACGTGGAGGGCCAACAAGGTGAACTGCAGAGCAAGCTGGACTGGACGCCCTGTCTTCTGAGAATGCCTGAGATTCAAGTAAGGTGAAGGCGGCGGGGCAGGTGGGAGAAGGTGAGGGCTGACACGGTTCGCCATCAGACATCGAGGAGGCCGGTAGAAGGGAACCAGGGAGGTCGGCGTTGGGAGAGTCTGTGGTCAGGCTCCAGGCCACGGGGGAGTTCAGGGTTCCGACCATCGGTTAGGGGAGGAATCATGTTTTCAAATCATGGACATAATGCTTGTAAATTGTGCTCTTGGCAAATCCAGCAACATCTGTGAGTCTCAGATTTTTCTTCTCTAAAATAAAGATCCTAGTTCAGAGGTTGGTGTGGGTGTTAAATGATTAATATATGTAAAGTTATAAGACAGTGCCCTGAATATATCAAGCCATTTCAACTGGGAAGAGAACTGCATTTTAGTCCGAGTGGGGAGGGTGCAGGGCATTGCAGATAGTGTGAAGAGCTGTAGTGTCACAGAGGAGGTGACAGTAGTGTTTTAGCCATGCATTCTGTTGCTGGGTAGACATGTTCAGGCCCTGCAGGTGGGTGGGACAACAAGAGGAGAGAGATGGTGGGGGGGAATCCAGGTCTGCTTTGAGAAGGGAGTGCGCCCCCTTTGCGGAGAGGAGTCAGCTCTAAGCATGTCTTCCTGTGTCCAGAGTCCTGGCCTGAGGATACACAGACCCCTCACACCTCTGGCCGGCCTAGGTACCACGCACCGACCGAGCTTTTCAGCACAAGCGCTTCTTTCCATTATCAACATGGAGGCTGCCGGGATGGTGAGGGGTAGTTCAGCTCCCCTATTAACGGGCAGGCAAAGGGGCCCCTTTTGTAAACCTCCATTTGTCCAGTCTGTTGTCATGGCTTCACCTTAGACCCCTGGCCCTGGCTTCCTGCCCAGAACAGTTGTGCAGCACATTGGCCGGCTGAGGGGCTGCTGCTGGGCGCTTCCACAGTTGGGACGGTTCAGATGAGAGTGTCCGAATAGCATTTGGAAGTGAGCAATAGCAGAGCCCACCACGGTGCCACAGACCCTCCAGCTGATTCTCCTTTGTCTGCAGCATAGCAGCACAGGCAGCGAGGACCTGTCCCCTGTCCAGTCCCTTGGGATCACCCAGCAGGGTCAGTGACCAGGGGAGCAGGGGAGCTGAAGGCGGTTAGGGTCCTGCAGCAGTGTCTGTGCTCTCATGTCTGAGATGAATTATGCATCGAGCCTCACCGGTCACCATCAAAACAGTTCCATGGAGAGTAAGAAAGCAAACTCCCCTGGCATTTGTCTTGTTATTCTGTAGAAACAGAAGCTAAGCTGGTGGAGAAGGGACAAGGCAGCAAAGACCTCTTCTGCAGAGGGGATGAATCAGGCACTGGAGCAGCTACAGTAACCGCTGGATCCGCGGCCAGCAGGGGGCAGACTGCAGGGCTCCGAGTAGCAGCGGGGCCTGAGCAGCTCCCAGAGGCCTCCAGAGTGGCAGACGGGAAATGCCTGGAGGTGGCTGGTGGAGAACAAAGGGACTTTGCGGTTTCAGGATATGCCCTTGATATTTACTCTATTTTAACTTGTTTTAACAACTTCTCACTTTTACTTAAGCTCAGTGTTTGCAAAATCCTAAAGTGACATCTGGGGTTTATGGGTACCGGATTTTCCATGAGTTGAAATTTATTCCAAGCATCCTTCCTTTGAATTCTATTTGGAATTCACAAAGGCCACTTTCACAGGCAAGTTTTGACGCAACCCTTTGCAAAGCAGACTGGAAACTTACAGAGAATTGACTGAAATGAGAGCAGATTCCTTTTCTCCCAAGTCAATTGACTGTATAACATATAAGGCTTTTTCCCACAACAACAGATAAAGCCACAAAAGTGGCCACTGCTTTCCCCAAACAGCCCAGGGAGCCACAGCCAGAGTCACGTGTGGAGGGCAGCTAAACGTGTAGTGTCAGCTGTCCTCCTGACCCTGGAGGCACAACCCACAGCCCTCTGCACAAATCCACGGTTCCCCAGGCAAGGGGGGACCAGACAACATGTGAGTACGTGCTACCGGAGTTGGGTATGGCACTCAGAAACTGGTGGAGATGTGGCACCTCTGAGAGGTACAGAGAAATCTCTACAAGTGACTCATGTCCAGAAAAGCTCTCAAAATGGTGGCAGATCTCAGTGTCACTCACAGAAGGAAAATTAGAAAGGTCTTGACATTTTCACATCCTGCTGTTCATGTCAGAATTGGTTAGTCTTACCCCAACTATTTCTACTTTCGTAAAGTATCTTTCCAGGGCCAGAGGTGAGGTGCGTGCCTGTGTTTGTGCGGTGTGTGTGCCGTGTCTCCTGCCTCCAAGGTAAGAGGCTGGCCTGTGTGAGGCCCTCCTTCATTATATATTCGTTTTGGTCTCTGTTGCCCTTGCAAGTTTAACCAACTTAAAAATTGGATGCTTCTCACTGATTCTATAATGAAGTAGCAATTTGTCAACTGATCCAAACCCAGGTACAGAAATGCAAACCTGAAACCTGGCTGCAAGCGTAAGGAGAGTGTGAGGTGCTGCTGGGTATAGGAAATCCTTGGGTATCATGGAAAGGAGAAGGAAGTCTCCATGGCTTCACCACCAGAGAGAGCAAGGACAGTCACTAAGAGTAGACACTCTGGCGGTGGTGGCAGCAGTCACCTCCCTTTCTTTCGACTTGTCTTTGCACTCCAAGTGAAGCACTAAGTTGAAAAATCATTTTCTTTTAAAGCTATATTTACTGAATTTTTACTTATGGCAGACACTGGGACTTTTCTATGCATTGCCTCACTTAAACTTCCCAGCATATGAAAGAGATTTTTGTACTTACCACCATTTTAAAAGCAATGAAATTATATATTTGAGGGACATTAAGAATCTTTCTTGGGTAGTGTGGTTACTCAGTATGCAAGCTTGCGTCTTGATTTGCATGATCCCAGATCTTAACTTCCTTTATTGTTGGTAATGTCTTTTATAATTTTTATTTTATGAAAAATAAAACAATTTCGCAACATAATAATGAGAGAATAGCAATAGTTAATACCCTGCATCATTATCTTCAAAGTGGTTACTCAGAATACAAAGCACAAAGGGATGGCCTCTCCCAAAGAAGAAACAAAGAACCGGCACAAAACTTTCCTTTTAGTGAACTAAGAGAAGCGAGTCCTGCTTAGCCACTGGACCCTCATTCTTGCCTCTGTCACCCACCCAAGCCCCTCCCTGCCATTAGGAAGAAGAATTTCCCAATCCTGAGCCCCGAGGAGTCAGAAGGCTTTCTAAGACCCTGCTTGGCTCCGGCCTCGGGCGGCTGCCCTGGTGCCTGACTGGTCTCCTTACCGCCTGAGCTGCTTCCCCGTGCTTTTCTCCCAGTCCCCAAGGTGGACTCTGTTCAGCAGCTCAGTCACCACCAGTCCCTCACACTCCTGCCCTCCAGGGGACTCCAGGAAGCTGGCTCTGCCTGGGTGCTTCCTGCTCCTAGAAGGCTGCGTGCTTCTGCTCAGGGAGGCCTTTCTCTCAGGATCTGGAGCTCAGCGGCACTGCCTACCAATGGGACGTCCTTTGCCGTCTGAGGAACTCTCCTGGCAATTGTCAGCAGACACTGGAACAGGTCACTGTTTGGTCCTTGGGAGCTGTGCTGTGTCCAATAGCAGGCACCCTCTTTGTTCTGTTAGCTCATGCTGCTGGGCCAGTTTTGCTATTTTGGCCCAGATAACTCTCCACGGAGCTTTGTTTTAACAAGACTTGGGAAAAGAGAGGAGATGGAAGGTGCCAGCCCAGTGTTAAGTCCGCTGCTTTTTTAAAACCAAAAGTCCATTTGTCCCATAGTCCTGAGGGGTCTGTATTGAAATCTGGACTGTAGGAGGCTGAGGACCTTACCTTTTTTAATGAATGCGATATCTGACCACAGAGCCTTTCTGTGGCATCAGGGCCAAATCAGCCCCTGGAGCCAGTGGCGGCTCTGATTTCTCAGGGAGGCTGGCAGCCCTGAGGGTTCCAGCACACCCTGCAGAGTGAAGTGGGCCTTGTCCTGCACTGAGCTCAGGCTCCCGGTGACTGGACAGATGTGAAACGCTGACACCAGATACTGAAATTGGAGCTGGACTGGGGTTGGGGTTCGCGGGGCCTCTTTCACTCTCCCTGTCTGTGTGACTTGGAGAAATCTCAGCTTCTCAGGTTGAACATCCTATTTTACAAAACAGAGAGGGACAAGGGCTGCTGTGCCCACAATGAAGGGTGACTGTGAGAAAGAAATTAAAGGATTTCCAGGGAGAATTCTTCTATGCTGGGAACTGTAGCCCACAGCGGCATGCTCTGGGATGACTGTGCTCACCTGTGCTGGGTAGAGAGCCCTGGGTACGGTGGCCCACAGCGGCATGCTCTGGGAGGACCGTGCTCACCAGCGTGTGATGCTGAGATCTGAGATGTGAGGTCACTGGCTGGTGGGTGGAGCCACCCATGGAGACAAACTTCAACCTGCTGGCTGAGAAGCAGCTGGCCATGCAGGACCTCTGGCATTACTCCACAGAGCCGGTTCTTGCTGGGTCTACTTCACCTCTCTTGCTCATTCTAGAAACTTCTGTAATGATAAGGCAACATAAAGGATCCTGCATCCCTCTGTTTTGTTTTTGTTCCTGGTTTATTACTTTATCTGCACTAATTGAATTAGAAAACAGGAAACAATCTTTTTAAATTTTTTTCATTTTAAAGAGAATAAAACAGAACAAAGCAAATCAGAATAGAACAATGTACGCAACACAAGGCTTCAAAACAAGACAACAGGAAATCAACAGTGGCTACCATAATGTCTCTTGTTTTCTTTGAAATCGTTGTCCGTATCTTCACATACAACAATATTAAACATAACAAGATAGTATAAAACCAATCAAAAGAATGAAAGCATTACAGGACTTCAACACCAGATAATAGGAAATGAACAATGGTTTCTATAATGTCTGATTTTCTTCAAAACAGTTGTCCATGCTATCACATATAATAAAATCAAACAAAACACAACAGAATAAAACCAATTAATCAAACAAATGAAAACATTATAGGACTTCAAAACACCATAATAGGAAACCAACCATGAATACCATAATACATCCCATTATGTTCGAAGTACTGCTCATACCATGAGACCCAGTAAAATCTAACAAAACAAGACAGAACAAAACCAAACCTCACAAAATTGTGAAAAAAATACAAGAGTTTAAGCCAAGATGGTAAGCAATTAATAGTGTCATTCCTTCTCCTCCCAAGTCCTCCCCTATCACTTTTATAATATACATTGTGCTTTTTTGTTTCCTCTAATTCCTTATGTTTTTTATGCTAGGGTTCAAACTGTTCCACCCGTGAACATGATCTCCAGTTGCATCCATTTACCTACAAGAGCCTCAAGATTATTCTACTTTATAGTTGGGTAGCTTTCCATGATATGAAAATACCATATGTTTCTTATCCATTCTGTGGTTGATGGGCAAGTTACCCTTGCTTTTTTTCTGATCTCCTGTTGTATGGAACAATTGTTTTCTCTCCTCTGATTTTCAGTCTATAAATTTCCTTTCAAGTTAAATGTGTTTCTTTTTTTAAAATTATTTTTGTATTAATTTGAAGGTAGTAAAATACAACAGAACAGGATGAAATAAAGCCAGTTGAGACAGTGCAGTGAAATTTTGGTACAGAACTTCACAGCAGGTTACCGGATAACAGTAATAGGTACTATTGTATATCTTGCTATCTTCACAATAGTTGTTCTTCAATCAGGTACAGCAGAATCAAAGGAAACACAGAACATTATAGAACTTATCAAAACAGAATATTGAATAGAGCAATACTATTAATCAGGACAAAGCAAAGTGGTGATAAAAATATTTGCCTTCAAAGAGATGGTAGAAGGAAATCCCCTTTATTGGCTATATTACATGTGGTCAGCCTCCCAAGAGATGTTCAGATCTCTGGCCCCCACTTGCTAAGCGGGAGATGGGATGTTTGATTCTCAGCCGGCGCGGTAGACTCACAGCCGCTTACCAGGGCGGCTGGCTGCTTGCTCAGTTTCCCAGCACCCTAAGTTCCAAAGCCGCATGAATCTCAGGAGATGCTGCTTCTCGCCCTGGGGTGGCCGAGGCTTGCCAGACCACAGCCACTTACCAGGGCAGCTGGCTTGCTGGGTTTCCCAGAGCCCTCAGGAAGCAATCTTTCGTAATAGCTTTGACATGGGTTCAAATCCCTACTCTGCCTGTTACTAGCTGTGTAACTTTTAAATAGTTTGATTACCTTTTAATTCTACTTGTCTCGTTTTAAAAAAGGAGGATTTTTAAAAGTCTGCCCTTCTTAATTATGTCAATGAACATGTTTTCTAAACAGTGAGCCAGTCAAGGCCACAAACCATTTGTTACTTGCTTTGTATCCTCAGTTCTTGGTAAGTTGCCCAGTAAATGTTAAATGCTCAGTGCCTACCTGATTACGGTACTAATAAAAGCCAAGTTTTTGAGTATTGTATTGGAATGCTCCTCAAGTCATGCTACACATGTCACCCTGATTATAGCAATTAATCTGCACAACACACTTCCTGGGTTTGTAATGTTGTTATCCCATTTCATAGATCCCACTTAGAAGTAACTTTCCCAAGGTCATTTGGCTACTTTTTAGTTTTTAATGATGATTTAACAAGTGCCCTCAATTTTAGCAAGCTCAGAAATCAGAAAAGGTCAAGTACAAAGTGAGGAATGCCTGAAATAGTGACCACACCTTTATAGCGCCCTCTGCAGCTTCAGCCTCAAATATCTCCAAGTATCTTCCCTACCTCCAGGCTCAAGCTGAGGGAAGGCAAGTGAGAGAAGGGGAGTGGGAGCAAGGTCAGTGTGCCCAGGATCCTGCTGAGGAGACTCAGCATTTGGCAGACTATTTCACTTGCACCTTACTTAGGAGCCATGGCCAGGTGTCCCGACCCCTGCTGGGCCGTACTGATTGGCTGTTCCGGGTCTGCCTCTCCGGGAAGATGGAGAACTCACTGCTGCTTGGAATACTTGTGCCGTGGAAGATTAGGTCCATGGACTTCCTGCATCTACTTTGCCTCTAAGGGAGAAGTTAGGTGGGTGACCTGATTGAAGGAGTCGGAAGAGAGAGGGAGACAACGAGAGATGGGGAGATAGTTTATATTGTAGCAGATTTATCAGAGTCTGAGATCTCCTGTTTGAGAAAATCCACTGCTAATCCCACAATTTTTTCTTTTTCCTCCTTGTCTTGAAGTCTGACCCTGGAGAGTTTCTGTGAGCAGTTGCTGCTCCAGATGGAAAGAGAAGGCCACGTTATCCCTGCAATTAGCATAATAGACTGGAGCATAACCAGTAATCCTGAGGTCTGGGCAAAACCATCATGCCAAAATCTACCACATGGATCCTTCTTACACTTACTGAAGCCTTAGTGAAACACATCCTAGCCCTGTCATGCACATGACCCACACACATGCACACATGCACACCTCTTTCCCTCATCCTCTTGTTTCCCACACAAAGGAGGGCCAGAATAGGTTAAAATAAATCTCTGCATTGCTTTTGGAAGGAAAGAAGATACAGTAATGAAGTGACAAGAAAATAAAGCAGGGAGAAAAACAGGTTTAAGATTGTGCTCAGTTTTGCTGAGGAAAACAAGAAAAGATGAACAAGAAATGATGCATAATTTCAATGAAGAGAAATCTGCAGTTAAGTCAAGAGACAGCCAGAAGTGTGGGTGCATGGGGTGCAAACCAGCAGGGCCTCACTACACACTGGGATGCACAGAATTCTGTTCTTTAAGAAACAGCGTTAGCACACAAAGGACAGAGAAGCAGGAAGCCAGGTGTGAGACAGAGCACAGAGGTCCGCTCCACAGGAAAAGAGGGACCCGCTTCCTGCAGATGAGCCTTTGGGTGCAGACTGCACATGCGCCCGGCTGTCGCTTGGTTCCTAGCTTTCTTCCTTGTGAACACGGTGGAGATGGACAGCGTGTTGGTGTGGAGGTGTGGAGGCGTCCCTCCCACCTAGAGCAGCTTGCTCCAGTTCCCTGGGAACGTCCCTGTGACATCTTACAGCTCCTTCCTTCTTATTACCCAATAAAAGAATCAAAATTTAGGTCTACATTCGTGTGTACTAATGTGTATGTCTACACACACATACACGTGCAATCCCACACATTTTGCTTGTTTCTGCACTTTGATAGGTGTTAAAATTTCATCAGTGGAAAAGGAACTTCGTTGGGGTAACAAGACAAAAGGTAAATTATTTCCACTGGCTAGTCAGATTTAGCAGCCATTGGAGTAATTACGTTTGTAGGCATTTCAGAAGAATTGGCCTAATTAAACATAGGTGGAGGTGGGAATGACCCCCTAAAATAACGTAATCCAGCACTTTGAAATGTGTGTGAGTAGACAGGGCTGGACAGACGGGGATGCTTTGCTCGGTATTCTGAATACCCACTTCCCAGCTCTCCTCTCTCTAAACACAGCACACTGAAGGCAGTTAGCAGTGGAAACGCGCTGGGTTCTGACATAGAGCCTCCCTCCGAGCAAGGAAGCCCAGTGACATGGCTCAGTGCTCGGGAGCCACAGCCCGCCCCTCCTGCCTTGTGCCCAGCTCCTAGAAAGAGGGTCCCTTTCATCTGGACACCACAGTGAAGCCTCAGGCATAAAACCTGCAAGTACAAATCCTGGGTGCAGGTTAAGAAACTTTACAGAGGTGTGATGAAGAGCGTTCGTGATGCTGTGTGTTGAGTATAAATAGGAGAATTCTGTCTGGAGCACTCTGTGCTCTTCTCCACGTCCTCTTACTGTCTATTATTCTCTCTCTCTATAGTACCACATCATCTATGTGCGCTGTGTATGAATATCATAGATCTGATTCTATATATATTGAATACATACACGTATAGATCTGATTCTATATATATATTGAATACATACACATACATGAATGCATATTCATAAACATATCTGAACTAAACTTTAATTCAAGAAAGGCTTGGCACTTGATGTGCTGTTGAAGAATAAAATGATCCCAGCTTCTTTCTAACATGGGTTGGGTCATTGACAATTTGACAAAAGCAAGATAATAAGGTCCTCAACTGGTGCTGGTTCTGTGAGGGGCAGTCAGAGCTGGACGGACTTCTAGATGAGCCTCCTGGAAAGGTTTTCTTTCCCTCCCAAGCAATACAGTTTTGTGCAGACCTGGAATTCCTCTTTTCCATAGAAGTCCTAGAAAGCTCTACCAGCAAAGTTCTCCTTCATCCTGATTCCATCCCCACATTCTTAGATAATTGGTTATCTCACTGGGCTGTGCGCAGCTATCCTTACAAAGCAGGGCTGGTGTCCTTGAATTCTATTTTTTCCCTCAAACCTTGGATTTCAGTAATTTGGAGCAATCTTTTTAGACCAGGGAACAGGCAGGGATCAGACAACATTTGCAGTAGGGAAAAAAAAAGACCTTCTTCAAATATTCAAGGAGAGCCACAAAATGCTGAAGTAAATCCTTATCAGGAATTTTAATGAGTGAAATAAAATATGAAATCTGTGTGATTAAAATCAAATCTTCCTCCTTCTGCTCGGGTAGTGCAGGCTGCCAAATTGAAGCCACAGGCGGACGCTGGGAGGCCTTTTGTGTTTAATTACCGCCAGGGATTTTTCTCGGTTCAAAGCTCTCTTCCAAGCCCCCACAGGGGTGATGGTGAACTCAAGAGAACAAATAAGCTCCCTTCGGAGTGAGTTAGAATCCTGGACAACAAACAATAAGCGTTTTAACTGTCTTAGAGAGAGCTGGGGAGCCCGGCTGTCTTTGGGTTCCCACCGTGGTTCCCGGGGGCCTGGGGGTGGAAGCGGTGGCTTCCTTCCCAGGACCCCCGATTCTCTTCATTTTGTCTCCTCCCTAAATTTCTCAAGTGTCTTTAGCCCAAACCCACCACCTTGGGAGCTGCATGGGGAAGATTCACCCCTAGGTCTCTATGACTTCTGGGAACTGATAATCCTTTCTCACGCCCCATTGCCTGCTTGGTGTCATGGCCTCTTGGGAGACTGGACTTGTTCTGTCTCCTGTCTTAAAGTACCATCTCCTGAACTCTAGGTGCTGACCAGCCAGCACAAGCATCGCGGCCCAGAAGGCTGGCCTTGGGTCTGGAGCATTCCCTTCCTCTGTGGTCACCTAAAGGCTGCTGTTTTGGAGCGCCTTTGGAGCAGACGGTAATTAAAGATGGCGCTCAGCACAGTATCCGCTGCTTCCATTCAGATCACACTATGTTCCCACCTGCACTCAGATGTGTTTCCTCCAAGACACTGATTTCATCACCTTTGTCCTTTGCTGGCAACAAGAGCGTCTTGCGTATTAGAATTGAGTAGACCGCAAGCAGCCGGCAGAACCCTCTGGAAATCCAATCTTCTGCTTCTCAGATGAGGAGGTGATAATTGATGTTTTGCCACCAGATACCCCTGTGTGGACTGTGCAGCCGCCGTGGCTGTGGCACATGTGTTTCCCAGCCAGGCTGCTGTGAGGTGGGGAGGAGCGGGAGAGGCAGGCTCGGCTCGCACGTGTGTGCACCCCTGGGCACCAGTAATTGCCGTGTGTGTGCCCACCTGGTATGTGCCACCAGGTGTGCCCGTGGATGCTGCTCTTCCCTGTGATTTAGTCCAGCTGTGTCCTCTGCTCCACAATCAGACATTTTAGCAACGGTGCTTTTTAATTCAGTGCCTTTTAATATGAGCTCAGTTTTACATATCCCAGGCCTGTGTCAAGTGGTCATGGAGAAGCACAGCATTTGCAATCACCTAATTGTTCATTCTTTCAGTACATGTTTATTGTGCAGATGTTATGTGTCTGGTGCTGTGGTCATCTTCAGGGATAAAGCAGCAAGGTGGGTAGGTACATTTTGGGGACAGTATTCAGCAGTTTTAGGAGGTAAAGCTGGGACACCAGATGATGGACTGGCCAAAGAAAGTGCAATAGCAATTACTCCTCTATGGTTGTTTTTAGTGATTAGGCCAGTAACTGACTATGCACGTATTTTGGGAAAGAATGAAGGATTCTTCTGAAATGCCTAAAGGAAGTTATTTTCCTGATACATATTAGAGTGAACAAGTAAGGGTTTAATTTTTAAAAAAACAACCTGTCTTGAGATAACTCCAGTCTTACTAAGCCAGGTTATTTAGACGGAGGAGTCTAAGCTTCTTGTATTTGAGCAAGAGGCTCAGGTGATTTTTTTGTACATCTCAGACCTTAAAATACACTGCCGAGAAGAGTTACAGTAATCACGCGACTATTATGAGTGCATGAGTGTGATGTGCATCTGTATCTGTGTAACCAGCTATAACATTCTTAATCTCAAACCCTGCTCTCCACATTCCCACCTTTAATTCATTTCTGTCCAGTTCTCATCCAGCAGCCACTTAGAGAATGAAGCTTATTTTAATATTGATATGAGCAAAACGTAAGTAAGTAGACTAATATGCAAGAAAGACCATAAGATGCATCTGTTAGCCACCAGTTAACCTTAGAGTGTTGAAATTTTGTCTTTCCTCATTATTTTTAAAACTAGTGGCTATCTGTCAATCAAATGAATAGTTGGCAGTTGATACGTGTTGTAGTTTATACCTGTGTGTGATTTTTAATACTTCTTGGCAGACGACTTCCACCGGCATCACACAGTTTGAGCCATCATTTCCAATGCCAGTGCTGCTTCAGGTGTGTGGCCAAGTGCCATGATCACGTGCACACATACTTCCAGGATGACAGAGTTGTGCAGGTATTTATGTTCCACAGTAGCCGCCAACCTGTGACCGTGTGCTCAAACCCAAGTTTATACTGACTCTGATACTTGGTACCTCTGTCTATTGTGGTATCATGCATTGCTCTTAAAGTACAGTTAGTAGCTAATCTGCATTAACATGATGAGACACATGGGTATTTACTGCACGGGAAATCAGAAGCAATGTAGGTAAGCTTGATTTTAGACTTTTGACATACCCCAAATCGCAGCAAAATTCCCCTGCCCACAGAGTGGCCTATACATCGAGCACATCTTTTCTGTTCTCTTAAATCCTATCAAATTAGAGGTAGAGGACATGCTTAGGAACAAATATGCACACACAGAGAGACATATATGCACTTTCACACACATACATGCACACTCACATACACACTCCCACACATATCACACACATATTCATGCCTGCGCATTTATACACATATGTACCCACAGACACCCACACACCCTGATGTGGAGGGTGTCCCTCCCAGAGTCATCTGACGTGATCTGTCTTCTGAAAACACATCCATGCCAACGATGGCTACAATCAATTTAACCCAAATCAATGCTCTTTTGTAGGGCTGCTTCAGCTCCTAAGTGGAGATGAAGCCTCTGAAGCTGCCTTCCCTCAGTAACAGCAGCCCTTGTGGGGCTTCTGATGGCAGCAGAGCCTGTGGGACCTGCCCCGTTCAGCATGGGCACCCTCACTCTCCAGGGGCTGGAGTGGAACTAGGGAGTGGCAGCAAATGAGTTAACTGTGCATTTTGTTTTTTACAAAATACTCCCCACTCTTCATCTCTCCCTGAGACGGCAAGTTTGCTGGTCTCCCCGCTGTCTGAGTTCTCACTGTGACCTGTCCGCTGGTGAAGAAAAGGACAGAAGTGACTGAGCCTCCTTAAGAAAGGGGGTCCTATGAACCCTGTCCTGGGTCCCTTGAGGAAGAATGATTCTCTGTTCCTTGTCTTAGCCAAATGCAGATTGGATAAGACCACCTCTTTGGCCCTGAGCGGGCTCCGTGCTGCCCTGGGCATCTGGTCCAGTCTATGGGCCCACAAAACACTTCCCTGTGAGACGTTACAGCCAGCAGAGACACTGAGAACGAAGTGATGGCTCAGGGCCAGAGAAAGCATCCAATTCTCAACTGTGGGGTGCCCCACGCTGTTTATTTACACACTGGAAAAGTGAGTTGACTGGGGACTTCCCAGGGAAGAGCGTAATTTTTAGAGAGCTTTTATTTTTTAAACTACCAAATGCATACTTTATAAGGATGCTAGAGTTCTGGAATTGGCAGAAATACCTAACTTTCCCTTTTAACTGAGGAGGGGTTTGGAAGGTAGTGGTAGCAACTAGCATTTACTTGACGTTTGTGATTTGGCGTTCCGATACTTGCTTCCTGAGAATTTGTTTATGGAAGGATCTCTGACATTCCACTCAGATCATCTCTTTGAATTACCACAAAGAAGACGGAGCTTGGTGGTGTTGTCACTATTTCATGTGTGATGGAGAGACAACCAGAGAACATTTCAAAAGCTTCGTATAACATGAATGGCGAAACCGTTTGGCTGGAAATCTGTTCCCCCAGGCTGACTCAGCACCCATAGGGCCAGGAAAGACAGCTATTGTTGAAAAGAAAGGGGAGAAGAGAGGGGAGGAAAGGAGGAAAATCAACCGAATGAGACATAGTCTAGTCTCTCTTCAGATAGATTGTTGATTAGATTAACCAAATTAAAAATAAATCCAATACTACAAAAAAACTTAAGTTGTGTGTTATTCAGTGTGTTTCAGTTCATATCAGAGGAAAACAAAATTCGTGTAATTTCAGAGACATCTAAAACAAGTGGGAGGAATGAGAAGCAGGCTGGCCAGCGAGCCAGTCACTCTCTCTTGCGTTCTGTGATAGGGACGGCTCGCTGTGCCTTCTTGAGAACAAAGCAGTTCAGACATGGTTTCTCCAAGGCAGTTCCTGAAATCTTTGAAGATGGAGAAGGATGTGGCTCCATACCAACCTCATGCAAATGCTTTGAAAATTCCAAAAATTTTGTGTTCTCTGTTCAAATATATGATGCCGGGACTTTTGTCAGTGCAGTGGAGTCACAAGGGTCCCTTTGTCCCAGTACTTCCCCTCCAGGGCTGTCCCCTGGAGCTGCCAGCTATCGGCCTGAGCTCTCCTAGGTGGGCGAGCCTTGGAACACTGGCGTCTCTCTGGCTCCGGCTGTTCCTTTTACTCCCTGCCTGAGTGAGCAAATGCTCAGCCAGTGAACTCTCAGGTGAGCTCTGCTTAGAGAGACAGACAACATGGCAGCGAAAAGCCTAGAAGAGAGAGCAAAACAAGAGATGGTGTGTGTGGGGGGGTGTTTTTTAGTGTGGTGCCTAGAGGATCCAGAACGTAAGTGTTGGACTCAATGATGGCCATGTTTTAATTGGTGGATGGTCATTTTCTGGGGGATTGCAGCAAGGTTGCCACCAAGTGCAACAAATCAAAAGCCATTCTGACAAAGAACAGGTACCGGAGAGGAGCTCAAAGGCAGCCTCTGGCTGTCATGAGGGTCACGCATGCCACAGCCGGGTGGCCTGTGAACTGTGCCATGTGCGGTTAATTCAGAGGCCGTGCTGGGGAGAAGGGATGCTCTGATTTCCCATTCACAGGCATCTCGCCTGGACATACAACTACACAGGGCCCCCCGGATGTCTTGACTTGTCAACGTGACATGCCATGAATTTTAAAGAGAAAGCACTGATTAAAGTCCTGTGTTAAAATGATCAGGTTGGAAGATAAAAAATCTCAGTGTCTTAGCGCAGTGAAACCACTAAGGCTGTGCGCGAAGCCAGCTGAAGGATGGCAGCGTGTTTGGCTCAGCTGCCTGGCTATGTGGGCTCTCAGCCTGCAGGAGGATGAAGCCGTGGAACACATGCTGTGTGCATGCACTAAACGGGACCGAGTGGCCTAGCAGATGTCCTCAAAGTAAAACCAGAGCGGAACAGTGGTTCAAGGAATAAAACCAGATTTCATTCAGAATCGTTGCAGTAGCAGAAAAGACTTCAGTACAGAACCAGACTCAGTTCCAGTGTATCCTGGGCAAGTGGGAACTGAGGCCGAAAGCAGCTGACCAGAGCTCAGAAAGTCACCGTGGGGAGTTATCCCTGGTACCGGGGTGGCTGCAGAAGGACGGCGTCAGCTCAGAGTGGCAGGGGATGAGAAATCTGACCAGATATGGGAGACGAGGAGTTCTCACTAAACTGAGTTGGCAGGGTTCTTTGCTAAAACTGGAGTTTGTTTTTTTTTTTTTTTTTTTTTGTAATGGAAGCAAACTCAGAACCTTCTGATTGCCAGGTCCTGTGCCACTGAGCTATGTCCCCAGGCCTGAAACTGGATTTTGAGGGAAGTATGCAGGTGGGTGTAGGTGTGGGTTCAGGACTTAAGGTGTGGATAAGCAAATAGTCATTGTCCACATGGGCACATTTATGTTCAGGTCCAACGAGTAGATTCTCATCAGACAGCCCTGGGAAGCAGCTGACGGCAAGTGCACGGCTGCTGAGTATCATGTCCAGGGTGGCAACTGAAACACAGGCTGTGGCCCTGGATCTTTGATGACAAAATCCTACCCCTTGTGGGCCCCAGTTCCCATATCTATAAAAGGGAGGAACAAGAGTGGGATCCAGGGCCAGAGGATGGCTGGGGGTAGAGAACTTGCCTGGCCTGTTTGAGCCTAGGGGAGATCGATCCCCAGAATACAAAATCAAACAAAACAGGAGTTTGATTGGCCTCATTAATAGTTCTCAGGCTTAAATATATGTAAAGTATATAGCCCCAGGCTCAATAGAAAGCATGCAATAAACATTAGTTATTGTTATAACACAAAGTTTTATTGGACCGTGTGGTATCCCCATGAGCTTGAAGCGTTAGGCTGACACACAGACGCTGACATATTTGTGAACAGCACACATGATGGACATTGGTTAAACAGAGTTCGTATATCCTGCAGGTAGCTGTATGCTATTAACATGGATATAAAACCATATAACACACTGATTGTTGCTGAAATCTCTCATCCAGTTTGGTTTAGTTTATTTATTTATTTTTGGTGCAAGGGATTGATCCCTGGGCCTCAAATGTGCTAGGCAAGTACTGTACCACTGAACCACCCTCCCAGTTCTGCTTCCATCCAGTTCTGAGCTTCTATGTGAAGTCAGGAAGAACCACGTACAAAAATAGTTAGCATTTGCTCAGTAAGTAATGAACACATGGCAGATGCTGTCACTATGAAGCCACTGTGATACTCATTCCTAGCTCCATTATTACTACTTCTGCCAGCAACATTCAAGAAACCAAGACTGAACGTTGCTCCGGAGGAAATATTTCTTGTCTCTCAGCAAGAAGGCCCAAGGCAAAAAAATGAAACCCAATTTCTAGAGTGGAGTGAAGGTTAACAAACAAGGTTTTGACAAACAATACATCAAGATGAGGCAATGTTCATGGATTTTCTGGCAGTGGTAAGAGGGTGATTGCACTATATTTCATTCATCCTGCATAGACAAGTTTTCAAATCTTGAAACACTCTTGAAATTGTGATATGTCTTTGATAGCATATGTTGTAAGCTAATCAGCAGTATTTTTTCTTAGAAGATAATAGAATATTGATATAATTAATAAAAGATGACATTTTAGGTTTGATTAAGTGTGATATTTGAATCAAATGGGAAATAGGCATCAAATATTGAAAAAAGTGTTTGTGTGGGGTTTGGTGAGGAAACTATTATTTCTTTAATATGTCGTGATGTCCTAGCACTGAATATCCTCACATGTGTGACACATGTACATTTATACTGTGTCATGTACCCACACATTAATAAAAACAACAACATAAAATTGTTTAAAAGCCAGGGGTAAGAATCAGAGCAGTTTCTTTTGTCCCTAAAGGAAACACGGGGCCTCAGGCTGCTGTGACTGTGACTCTGCCCAATGAGCCCTCCAGGGCTGGGCTTTTATCTGTTCCCCAGAGCCCGCCTTGCTGCTCTAACTTTATTTTTTCTCTCTCCCCTTCACTGCTTTTTTTTCTAAATTTTTAAAGAGAGTAAAACAAAAGAGGGCAGAACAAAGCTCCATTGTCTTTCTTCTAATCAAGCAGGAGGAGTGTGTCCCTCACCCGCAAACCTCACATTTGTGCTGTCTTCCTGGAAGCTTCATCCCCCCCTGTACTTTCTACTCTCTGTCCTTTTCACCTCCTCATCCCTTAGCACTTTTTTTTTCCATTTAGCATTTACTACTGTCTTAATTGCTTTTTTTCAGTGCTTGTTCAAAATAACTGACATCCACGAATTAAAGAAGGAAAGATTTATTTCAGCTCAGTTTGTGGAACTTTCATCTCATAGTTGGCTGTTTCCAGTGCATGATGACATGGCACGGGGCATCAAAGTCCATGGTAGGGCCAGCAGAAGGCAGCAAGCAGCAAGCAGCAGCACCAGAAGCAGCAGATGCAACAAGCGTCACTTTTCCTCTTATCCCACTCAGGCTACAAACCCATTGAGTGGTGCCACCCACAGCCAGGGTGGAGTTTCTGTCTTCAGTAAATCCATTCAGCTGTACGCAGGACTGTGCTGATTCTAACTGGTGGACTAGTGTAGTACCACCTAGCCCTAATGCCAGCATCACAAACCTTAGCTCCAGCCAGATTATATCCATTGCCTTGGGTAAGGGCTCAATAAAATCAAGGAACCCTGAATGATTTGGTTCTGTTACAGCCCCCAAATCAAAAATAAGACCAACTACCACATAGTAGAAACTCAATGAAAAATTGTTAAAGTAGTTCATTGATGATTAAGCCATCAATTCAGTGGCTATTTCTAACACGAAAGAAGGTAAGAGGGCAAGAAATAGTTTCAAAGTTTCTGCCAGAGCAGTGGACTTAACATGAGTTTCACCTTGGGGTGAATTTGGAAAGAAAGTTTTCTTGTTCACTATGGGGGTGGAGCCTTCCCAAATATCAATCCAATATATAAGCCCATGTGTTTACTCTGAAAAGTGAAGATTCCTTTTAGCTGGTGAAGCTACTCCATAGGCATGTAAGTTTTGCAGTGCTCAAGATAAAATGACCCATAGGAGTAACATGGTCAGTACAGAAGAGGTCAGTTGGCTTTTATTGTCATTAGATTCTATTTTTGAAAAAGCAGCATGTGCTTTAAGTTTCATATTTTAAAAGAGGAAAGGTGGATGCATAGCTTTCCTGGGTCCATTTGAAACTTACATATTTTAAGATTAAAAAAAGTAAATGTGGTAGTGCTAAATAGAGGGTTAGGAAAGAAGCATGCAATTTATTTTTAATGAACTTGCAAGGCTCCCCATTTTACCTTTTTCAGCTAATTTTTTCCTGGTTCAGTTTTAATTCTCCAGCCTACCCAACACACATGGTGCCTCTTCCAAGACACACACACGCGCTGAGGTGTGGTTTTCAAGGTCCTGTCATGTTTAGCAAATATTTCCGATGAAACGATATGTTCATCTGTTCCACTGATTGCCAAGACTGCAGCATGACAGCAAACATTATTTGGGGGATAGAATCTGAAAACATAGCCTACTCTGTGCTGTCTGCGGCGATGAGCAGATGCACGTTCATTCTTGCGCAGGCAGGGGCCGCCAGTGGGTCACTGCGGGCTCCTAGGGCGTCCGCACCACAGCCAGTCGCCTCTGATGGCTCGTGATGGACACCATTCAGCCCGCAGCTGTGGAGATGTCATGCTGACACAGCCCCTGGCCCGTGTGGGCTGCAACATGAGTGTGCTTGGGAAGCGTATCTATGGTGAGAAATGGTAGCAGTGTAAACTGGTTTTGTTGTTGTTGTTTTGCTTTTCTTTTTTGCTTTATGGAAGGCGGTAGAGAGAACTAGCAGAGGAGCATAACAGGTGTGCTGTGCTCGCTGCTGCTATCAGTAGTGCAGTATGTGGAAGGCAGCGTATTTCCAGAGCAAAGAAACTCTAGTGAGTTCCCAAGGTTTCCTTGTGAAGCACATATTGGGAAAAAACAACACACACATAAACTGCAAATTGGCCCCAAGCTTTGATTTGTTTAACTGTGACACAAAGTTTTGGGTCTGTGTAGAAATTAGTTTGTTGAATCTAATTAATTATAAAATCTTAGCCAGGATTTCTTATGATGTCTAAAATTATATTCTGGTAAGAAGCCTGTGAACGTCCTTAAACTGACAGCATCCATTCCATAATTAGGCTGGATCCTATCACAGCTGTAATAAATTACCGCAAAGTTAGTGGCTGAATAGCAGACGAACTTTTCATCATCTGCTGCGGAGGGTTAGAAATCTAGCCTGGATCGCAGGGTCCATAGGATTGCATTTTTCTCTAGAGTTGTAGGAGAGGATGATTCCTTGTTTTTCAAGCTTCTGAAGCCTACCTGGACTCTTGGCTCCTGGAGTCATTTTCAGAGCCAGTGTCATAGTGTTGTCCCTGTCACTTTGCTTCAGTCATCACGTACTCTTCTTCGGCCACAGCTTGGGAAAGTGCCAGTGTGACACTAAGACCGTGTGAGAAACTCAGGCCCACCAGGAAATACAGGCTAATCTTCCCATCTCAGGGTCCTTAATTTAATGCCTCCTTCATGCACACGTCCACGAGTTCTTGGGATGAGGGTGTGGAGATGCCTGGGGAAGTCAGTCTGCTTACCAAAGCTACGTAAGGCTCGTGTGACGCTGAGTGAGGTCCACCTCCGTCACTTAGCTGGTATGTTTGTAAAGGGCTGATCACCGAGGGACCAGCCTGGGCGACACACTTCCTGAGTGCCTACTAAGTGCTTAGCTTTGCTTGGCCCCTGGGCATATGGCAGTGAACAAGACACATTTTCTGTTTGTGAGACGTTTGTGTCACAACAGGGAAGACAGAAAGCAGAAATGTGTGATATAATGTCAGGCAGTGATAAGAGGAACTGTAGTGCCTGCTTACACTTTAATGTGTCCAGTCGCTCTGTCATTGTGGCTGTGTGTCTCCTCACTCAATTCATTCATCCTGTCATGTTACCATCAAATTGTCACTGCCTTTACAGTGCTATAAAATAGGTGAATAAGGTGCTATAAAATAAAGAGCTTTCACACACAACACAAATCTGTGAGACTGTGTTTTGTAATTTTAAGGGTAAGAGTGAATCCAAAACAACCTAATTGACTCATATCACTTGTTACCATGTGGGAGAATAGTAAAATGAACTCAGAGTTCCGGGGTGTATTAAAATTGAGCTTAAAAAACAAACCAGAAACCCTCTCTTTATTCTTTCTGTAAGCAGTCAGTGACCCCTTTGTTTACTGTGTGAGGAAAAGCCAGGACTGGCGTGGGGTTTGAAATCTCTTATTTTTCTCTAGTCCTGAGATAACATGAGTTCTTTGAGCATCCACTAATTTTCTTTTGATCATTAGGGGACTATTCTATCTTTGATCAATCATTTAAATCTCTGTTTACACGGGCTCAGCAGAGGGAAGAGTTAGACAATTACCCATGCCTCAGAACTAATTTAAACAGCCTATTCAGGACTGTGGCTCATTCTTTATTATTTCATTCTCTGCTTAGATATACATGCAGTACACACACGACTGGATGAAAGGAAGAAGAGAGACCAGGGAATCCTTGCACAACAGGAGTCTCTTGATGGGGTGTTTTGTTGGGGTAAAGCTCTTCGTGGTGGTGATAATTCTTTTCTTTTCTGAGGGGCATTTTCCCTTTGTTAATTAGATATGCCTAATTAGCAACTACATGTGTTATTTGAATAACACTACCTGAAAATATTTTGGAGAATACAAATGTAAACAAATCGTCAGCCTATATTGAGAAATGATATTTAATGATCAAAACTCCAATTGATGACTTTCTTTAATATCTGTCCTACACTTTGATTACAGGATTCTTTCTTTCCTTCTGTTTTTTTTTTTTTTTGGTATGGGGATGAAATTCATGACCTCACGCTTGTCAGGCAGGTGCTGATACTGCCGAGCTAAATCCCCAGCCCGCTTCCTTCCGTTCTTGCCATGTCACTGAGAGCATGTGCTGCCAGGTCAGCACCCAGCCGAGTATTTGAGACAGGCTCCTAGAGGGGAGTAAAGGAGTCCCCTGTGGTAAAGCTGCGTGCCAGCATCTGGCCTGTTCCGTGATTTTCCTGCTCTCGCTGTGGCCCTGGCTGTGTGGCATTGACTAGAGCAATGTCCCAGCTGTAAGTCTGCCCCACTGTGTCGCTGCCTTGCCTCCATGCCTGCGTGCTTGCTGTAATACTTTCTCCCGTGCCCCAGTTCTTCCGAACCCCGGTCTTCGTTCTGACTTGCTGTCACACACTGGACCCCGCCCATGGTGCCAACCCTTCTATTTCCCGCTGGCCACACTCACCACTGTGACTCACACATTTTTTGGAACACCCTGTCTTGTCTCCCTGTTTAGAGTTTGTTACATCTCCTACAGTGAGTTTTGACCCATTGTCCCTGAGATTCTGTTCAAATACCAGCTGGAATTTTTGCTTTCTGAATCCTAAGACTCCACCAGAGATGATGCCGTTTTGCTTGCCTACAATCTCCAGAATATGTAGGCCAAATTCTCAACAAACTGGAGGAAAAGCAGTGGGTTATGTAACAAGCCAAGGAAATGCGAGTCTCGCATCTTTTCTTCTGGCTTGAGTCCTTCGCCATGCTGGGAAAACACTGCTTCTCAGTGTCTGCTCCTGGAGACCTCTGAGGAGCACACCATGGAGCTCGAAGACCAGAGTCAGTAACCCTTGCGTGCGTTTTCTTTGGGTGCTGGCGTCAGAAAATGAAACAGAATGTGAGGAGGGGACTGTCCAACCCATCGTGGCAGAACAGGATTGTGAGCACAATATCCTACCAAATGACACATAGAAGGGGCTGGAGCTCTGTAACACCTTTTATGTTGCTGCCTGCCATCTGGTCGGCAATTGTTAAGCCTAAAATATTCAGGTAAGCTCCATTTCCTCAAATAGTGTGATGTGATGGGGATTTCGGCAGCCACTCATCTGTTTAGTTATAATTATATTTCACCATTGTCCAGAACCAAGCAACAAGGTTGGCAGGATGTTTGCAGAGCATGTAGTTAGAAGCTGGTGGTGCTAGGACGGGCAAGGCAGGTGCTCTGCCTTGTGGGGACGTGCAGGTGACGGGGAGTTGCTTGGTTTCTGTTTAAGCTGGGAATTAAGGTTGAGGATTTTCTCTGGACATGAATTGGTTCATTCCACTGAATCCTGATTGGGAACACTTCTCTCTGGGAGGGAAGAGGCTTGATGTCTAGTTACTTCCTTGTTTCTGGGACAAAATATCTGACACCCACAAGTTAAAAGAGGAAAGGTGTATTTTAGCCCACTGTTGTGAGGCTTCGGTTTCACTGTTGGCCAGCTACAAGGCAGGCTAGCATTGCAGAGGGGCATAGCAAGACAGGTTGGAGGCCAGAGCCTGCCTTCCTTCTTTCCTTTGGTCTTCCATCCAGGCTCTAAGCCTATTGGTAGGGCTCCCCTCCTCAGTAATTCCACCATGCACGATGATGACAAACCAGTCAATGGACTGATCCAGGTGCCACACACAGTAATTTAGTAACATACACCCATGACCCACTCACCTCCCCAAAGCCCTAGCTATGACCCCCATGAGGCCTTGGGGGTGGCACATCTAGGTATAAGCCATAACATGTGAGTATTCAGCACAGACTATAGGACTCTTTTAGATGAGTCGTGCTTGCCAAGGAGAGGACCAAGCGTAGGACTTCTTGTAGTTGTCTTTCTTTCTTATTTATTCATCAGTAAAACTGTGGAGTTTCTTCATCTCTTGGAAATCGTGAGGAGAAAAATTGTTGAGGTGCAGTTTGCCCTCATATCATAGAGTAAAACTTGCTTTGAGATAAAAAGTCTGCCTATTACCTAGATTTTTAAACTACAGTAGGAGGAAATGTCTTATAAATGAAACCTGATAATTCCAACTTGCTGAGATGACAAAGTAAAATATGCATAGAGATTTAAGCTCCATATTATTCCTCATGTCCAAGGAGATGGATTCCTCTCTCCATTGATCCATCCATGGGAATGTACACTCAGCAGACATTTGTGGAGTGTGCCAGGCACCTCGTAAAGCTGTGAGAACGTGGAAATGAGTAGACCAACTCGCCTGTTCCACAGAAGTTTCTAAAATAAGAGTAATGAAAACCAGAGTTAAATTTGCTTTTCAGTGTCAGACTCCTTCTTCTTCAGACTTCTTATGTTCCTTCTCGATGATTGTATCCATCTTCCTGCCTCTAGCAAATTTCTAGATGCTGACTGCCTCACAATTTATACTCCCAATTTACATCTCTCTCGTTACTCTAGACACATTGATCAAACTGCCTCATTTGCATGTCCATCTGGATGTCCCAGAAGCACCTCAAACTCAGCGTGTCACCCCAAAACATACACATTGCCCTTCAAGCCTGTGCTTCTTTCGCGGGGCTCCCTCTCCCCCAAGCTGGACAGCTCCCAGATGGCAGGTCCTGGAGAGTCACTGCTCTCCCTCTATGCACCTCTGGTTTCACTGCTTGTATTTTGATTGATTATAACTTTGGAGTCAGTTTAGGGATTCTCTAGGCCTTTCACTAACTTTCTCCTAAAGTCAACAATAGGAACATTATCAAAAGAAATTAACCTTAAATACTATTAACGCTGTAATCGTATTTATGAGTTTATAGGATATATACAGATTTCACCAGTTTTTTCCATTCATGTCATTTTCTCTTCCATTTCCTGCCCTAAGACCCAGCATAGGACATCATACTGCATCCAGTCATTGTGTCTGCTTAGTCCCCTCCAGTCTGGGACAGTTTCAGCCTTCCTTGTCTTTGTGACCTTCACTCTTTCAAGGAGTGCTTGTTCATTGTTTTGTGCAACATCCCACTATTTGGCTTTGATTGGTGTTTTATCATGATGAGTTGGAGATTACGAATTAATGGGAAATATTCCACAGGGGACTCACGCCCTTCACAGTTCAGGGCAGCAGCTGGTACACAATGACATGTGTCACTCACTGGGGACATTATCCCCAGTCTCTTGGTGAGTGCAGTAGCTGCCAGAATTCTGCATCATAAAGTTACTTTTCCTCTGCAAATACCTAGGAGGAAAAATATGTGCCAGTTCTGTTTAAAATGCGGCCCATTACTTTTGCGTCAATCAGTCCTTCTTGCTTGAAACAATGATTACTGTTGGCTTCTTATGGTGATTTTTCTGTTTTTCTCATTCTTTCTCATTTATTAAATGGAATTCTTCTTTAAGGAAAAGTGATCTCCATTCTATTTATTTATGTATTCAATTATGTATTTACATATGTTCGTAGGACATAGTGGCTACCTTTTTCTTTTCTTTTCTTTTCTTTTCTTTTCTTTTCTTTTCTTTTCTGGCACCAGGGATCAAACTCACAGCCTTGTGCTTGCCAGGCAGGCGCTTACACCACTGAGCTAAATCCCCAGCCCTACTTGTTTTCAACTTTATTTTTTTGATGTTGCTTCTCACGTCACCCCAACTGTGGTCACTGGGAAACCTTTCAAGTTGGCTTTTAGGTATTTTTCATAAATATACATCTTTCTTTTTAGAAAAATTTTTCTCAATTTGATCCCAGGAAATGCTGTGGATTCCTGTTTTCTTATCCCTTCCCCGGCAATCACCAGTTGTCTACGTTAGGCAAGAATTCTCTGTGAGAAGCAAATGCTCTACTGCTGAGGACCATGTCAGCCCTGTGAAATGCTCTTTATTGGAGAGTGGTGTGAAGACTCAAGGCTTTGGTGCTTGTGAGCTTGTTGTTCTGCGGGTTGACTGTGTCCAGTGTCTCAGCCAGTGTCTTGGGGGTGGAATAGGAAATAGGTGAATGTGTACTGACTGCTGAGTAAACAAAACCCCGCCGACTTATCTTTCTCCTTATGTAACTGTTGACCATCTGTTTATCTATTTTAAAATCCTATGGATCTCTACTGATGCCTCTGTTCCAGAAACCCAGAATGTATACTAGTTTCCCTCTTTTTCTTGTTCAAAACCACTTTTCCAACAGCCCAAAAGTTAGCTATCATGATTTATACTACACTTGTAATATCCAAATAAAATTGTTTCAGAATTACCAATCTATCCTGCAAGAAAATAATCCAACAAAATTACATTGTTGGGATAGAGTTCTTTTTGTTTCTGTTCTTTAAATAACCTACTGCATAACGAACATTTTGCTGATGCTTGGACCACTGAAATGGGCATCCTTAGTGATCGTTTCCACTTTTAATCTGTTCTTCATGGGGGAGTCAGGTTGATTCCACTAAATAGAAATTAGATTATGTAGTCAGCCTGTTTAAAGTTCTCCAGTATTTCCTCTTAGTCATACAATGAAGGTTCAAGTGTTCGGTATTTCATAGAAAGGCTTCCTGATTTGACTCCTGTCTCTTCTGATGAACATTGTGTCTCTGGCTCTTGCACTGGCCCTGATTCGTAACTCCATATATACTGATTGACGCAAAAATTATAAACTATTTTGATTAATAAAAGTGCTCTGAGAGCAACCTGTCAGTGATAATTTGCTGTGTGTAGGGGGTGAGGAGTAAAAATAAAAAGGAAACTTGGAAGCAAGAGGAAAGGAAAATAGGTAAGTTACACGTCCTTTGTGGCTCAAGCAGCGTATGCAGTCAGCTGCCACAGCCGGCACCCAACACTTGGCCACTGTGAGTGGCGCAGTTATTAGAGCAGATGCTGGATCAGAGCAGACCTGGGTTAAAATCCTAGTTGGCTACTTGATAACCACATCTCACTCCAACATTGCCGCTGCTCCCCTTGCAAGCATCGTTCTCCCCCTGGACAGGACGATTACAGAGGCTCAGAAAAGCTGACACGCGGCTGGGGCAGCCAGCTTCGGGTTGCTGTGACAAGAAGTTTAGAAAGGGTTTATTTTGGCTTCAGCTTTAGAGGGCCTCGTCCATGAGTGACGGCCTGTGCCACAGCAGCTCATGGGGACAGAAACAGGGAGCAGAAACACAGAGCAGAGCAAAACCACTCAGCTTACTGACCTGGAGGAAAAGAGAGGGGACCAGGGTTCCAGGCCTCCTTGAGGCTTGTCCCCAATGACCTAGAACCTCCTGCTAGGCCCCACCCCATTAGAAGTTCCCTCACTCCCCTTAGGGCCACTCTTGGGCCACACCTGCAACACTGGGCTTTTGGAAGACACTCGAGATCCAAACTGTAGCATAACCCGAGTGAGGAAGGACAGCAAAGTTCTCACCGTGCGCGTGCTGTCAGGCAAAGGAATGCTCGGGGAAGGGAGGTGGGCACAAAACCCAAGCAGTGTCTGTCTCAGTCTCTTCCCGGCTATTCTTTCATTAGTGCGTTAGTCATGGGCACACAAAGGCAGCAGAAAAGGCGCAGCAACCAAAATAGGGATTTCCGTTCTCTGTTGGGTCATGTCCTGTACTGGCTCTGGGACTCCAATCACGTTGCTTCTCATCCTTGTTTCTCATTCTTCTCATTTAACAGCTACGAAGTTGAATCTGATGATCTCTCATACCGTTTCTTTCTCTGTGCTTTTAGAATACTCAGTCTTCCTGCATTTACCTTCCACCACCTGTGCTACCCTGCTCCTCTGACTCGCCTTTACTCTTACATGCAAAATGGGCTTATCAGTGCCAGGAGACAGCGGGGAGTTGGGTGGAGGAGAACGGATCTTTGGCAACTCAACAAATGTGTCAGCTCCCTCCATGATGTCTCTATCATTAGCATTTCTGAGCATTTGTTAAAGGCCCGCAACTTCATGGCTGATAGAACATCAACCAATGGCCATACAGGTACTGCCCTAAAGTTGACCAGGCCATTTTCCAGTGCAAAATAGACTACTCTGTGGTCTGGTCTATCTGTTTTTCTGAAATACAAAACCAGAAGAAATAAAATAAATTGTAGCATGGACAATGATTGCTAGGCATGAAGAGAAGCTCACTTCTTTGGCATGGCATGAACTGGGTCAGATTGTAGACTGTCCTTTTCTGGGGACTCTACTCAGTCACCCTTTATCTCCTTCATTCTCTGACTGAACCACTCCCAGTGGGCTGAATCACCCATAAGACCTGTTCTCACATTTTATCATGTTGGGATTTCCACCATTAGGTAACATTTGCATTTTTGTAATTGTGTGTCATGGTGTGACTTTCACAGAAAATGAGGACTGTAGCTCACATGTCAGTGCGAGTGCCTCAGTTAGATTACACCATATGTTCAGAACTCATATTTTATGGCTGTTCCAGGACAAGACATTTCCCTTTGTAAATCAAAGCCAACATCAACTTTAGACTAACCATTTCAAATTACCATTCAAAATAAACTCCATCCTCATTTGCTTAAAATAAAATTTAGGTAGGAAGTTCTCTTGTTTCTTGATATTTTACACTCAAGATGTTCCTGAATTGTCATGTGCATGCATGTGTGTGTATGTTTCATGGCTTTCCAAGGCTGTCAGAAATACACCCATTTTGTGGACTTGCACTGCCACTTGCAAAAACACATGCAAAACTAGGTTTCGGGGCTACCAGCAGTTCCCTTGTGGGGTGTTGCCCTATGCAGGCTAAGGCAGTAAAGTGTTCCACTGCAGCACTCCCAAAGCAGACATGGTGTAGTATTTAAGAGAGTAGAAAAATACTTCTAATAGTAATATAGCTTCAGCCCTCTTCTTCCCCTCAAAGGCCCTTCAGGCAACGCACTGCTGCTTTTTCAGTTGAAATGATGATGTGCAGGTCCTTACTGTTTAAGACTTCTAAATAAGCCAGATTTACCAATGTCAAATTACTGGTGAATCGTTTGACCCCTCATTTATTTCTAATTTCCACAAGCCGTGGGTAAGAGCTGCCATAAACCAGGTTGCCACTGATCTTGGCTCCTGCTCCTGTAATTCTGGGATGAACTTCTATGATCTGCCGAAGAGGACCGACTGCTGCTCCGAGGGAAAGCCTGCGGCAGGACTTCCCGGGATGCCTTGGAGACCCGCATGGCTGCTAGTCACTCGTGGAGGGGAGGTGGACAGCTGTGTGTGCATGGGGACGGGGAGAGGAATCCCTGATGTAAATCCACGCATTAGGAGACCTAAGTGCACAGAGTAGCAAGATTTGGCCTTTGAGGAAAGATTAAGAAAAGATAAGTGTTCCTATAAAAGGCAATCATTTAAAAATATTGATGTAATTAAAAGTAACCACATGTCCATATGAAAGGCACTTAAATGATACTCACAGTCAGGCTGCCTGCACTTCATTATATTTTTATTTCAGTTCTTTGCACTTGTAGCTAAAGGGAGAGCTCTGCAGCCTCCTGCAGCCTTTGCCTGTTTCCACCTTCGATGACAACGCTTGTATTTGTAAGCCAGTTACCCTCTCCCCGGCTGGCGTTCCGCGCTGCAGTGGTCATCCTGGGAGCCAGGTGCAGGAGGTCTGCAGGACAGTGTAATGAGGAACACATTCGGGTCTCCCCGAGATAGTCACTGTGCCTTTCTACTTCTGGGTTTTATTCTGCTTCGTGCATGTTTATCTTATGTGATAACACAAGCAGCTCTGTGAGGTGAGCACTAAGGGAAAGGGATTTGCCCCTTTGACGGAAATGGGAGGAAGGACTGGCTTTAACAGGGAGAATGGAGCTCAAAGCCACATGGCTGCCCGCTTTCTACAGGAAGCCACAGGTACAGATGCATCTCTTTACCTTGAATGAGTGCTGTTTTCCTGTCAGTTCTCATTACCCCATTTGAGACTCCTTTTAATGGTATGTTAATTGTTGGGGATCAGACCCGGAACCTCTCGTATACCGTGAAAGCGGTCTACCACTGAATGGTCAAGATTCATTTTCATTAGGGAAATTCCTCAAACTTATTTTTGGAGAGGAAAGTGTTACATGCTGACAAAGGTACACATTTCAAATATTAGATTTTACTCTCTGTGGCAACACTTGTGTCCCTTAAGCGGTTCTTACATGACACTTGGGGCTGTTAGTTGGCCTTCCTTCAGCTTGGCCCCAAAGCTCGAAGGGTCCCATCTTTTTACCTTTGCAATAGATTTGCTGGAGGAATGGTTCTGATAGCCCAATGTGCAGCTGAGAGCCAGTTACCTCCCTCTCTGTCTGGGTGTTATTTCCACATCTATAAAGTGGAAATCGCACCGGGGCCCAGTTCAGGGCATTGCTATAAACCGTCCTGCTAGTGCTGCCATTGGCTGAGCTCGGTCTGTTCCAGGATGACCTCGCCAGGGCTTTCAAGCGCAGGGCTAGGATGCAAAGCTCCACGAGCGATGCTTGCTGTTCCTTGGGTGCTTCCCCTTTTTGGCATCTTAACGACAAAGGTGTTTGCTGGTAGGGAACAGAAGCTTCATCTCACCAGTGACACACTCTGTGGTCTAGAGTCTGTCCATGTACACCTGCAGCCGGGGACTCTCACCTGCTGTGGACCCAGCCTTCCAGCACACTGTGTTCTCTGGCATGAACATCTCTAAATTTCAAAGACCTTGGCAAACTGCAAATGGCGGTACCCAATTTTATCCCTTTGTCAGTTAAAAATTTTACACAAAGGCTTATCAGAGAAAGGATAATTTTCCAATGAACTGTCCTGGAATTTACTAATGTAGAATTCTACAACCAAGAATATAGGGTGATAGTGATACAGTTCAATTTGATTACACAGATAGCACAAAGAGTCTCACTACCTGTGCATGATTCGTCTTTGGTGACCCTATTCTACAACTTTTCTTCTGTTCACTTGTGCTCCCCCCGCTCCACACTTACGTTTGTTTCCAAATAATTTTCAGAGTTACAATCCAAGCTGATATCAAGCTGCTCTCTGATTATTCATTTATGCTAACTTGTGGAAGGTTGATAACATCTTATCAATAGCATGCCATCAAGGTCAAGGTCACCTTGGTACACTTGCAGAGGGTATACCCCTCTGAAGGTCATTCGACATCAGACAGAATGAAAACATTCACTGTGATGCAAGTTATTAATGAGATCCAAGTATTCTTTGTTGTCTTATGAGATTCTGGCTCTGCTATTTAGCGAAACCCTCAGGAATCAACAGGCCAAGTGCAGTGAAGGGCAGACTCAGCCATCACAGCTGTGAAGCCCCTCAGCTCCTCATTTGCATTCTGCAGTGCTGTAGGTACGAGAAGGTAGCGATTCCGTGATGTGACACTCTTAAAAGAGTTCTCCTTTTGCTTGCCACGTGTATGATTACCTCCCCCTAAGAAAAAATTGGTTCTGCAAGCTTAAAATAATTCCAGAGTGGTACTTCCCCACGCCAATTGCCATTTCTTTTCTTAATTATCCTTTCTGTGCACTGGAAGGCCTTGTATTTTCCCTCTTTTGCTTTACTTTCATTATCTAAAAACAGATGTTGGTTATTTACTTTTGGGTTGCATTTTCTTTTCAAGTTTTTTTAAAAAAATTTCAAGTATTTATTTGTTTGCAGAAATTTCATAACCAAGAGTCCTCGGTGTTCAGATACACTGCTCGGCGACCAATATTCGAGCACCCTTGTTATGTGAGAACTGTCACTGGGTAGAAAGGCTTGAATTCTAAGTTGGCAAATTACCTCATCATTTTTTAAAAAACTACTTTGGTTCAGTAGTACTGGAAAAGGAAAGGCTTTGGGTGATTTTTCTTAACTAAATTTACTTAAATGAATTTTTATTACTATATCTCAGTCCTTTAACTTGTGAGCTGATCATCTAATCAGCTGAATTTACAGGAATATGGACTCTGTGGACAGACTGAAATTTTCACGTTAACCGAAGGAGTAGAGTCCTGAGCTGCATGGGACTCGGGGAACCTTCTTGTGTACCTCACCCCAGGGTGAGTGTGGCCCTGGCAGCTGCCTGGGGAATGAATGCTCCTGGCAATCGTGGCTCCACCCTCAGAGCAGTGCTACCCAGGCTCCCCTGCCCCATGCCTGGTGACACGAATCCTGTGCTCACCCTACCACTCATGTCACTTTCCTGTAGAAAGCTTTTAACGGTGGCCCGTGTGCACCGTGGGCTGTCACTTTTTTCACTTTTTGTCTCTTATTGTCAGTATCAGGTAACTTAGAACGACAACAATGACAATCTCGCATCCACATTGACCTTTGATCGTACCTTCTCTGTGTCTGCCAGAGGTACGGTGCAGCTTGTAAAATGATGTATGTGCATCACATGGTCTCTTTTTAAGTTTTCTCAGGACCTATAGTATAGTGATTTGCACTTGTGCATACTTGTTGCTTGTGTCATATAATCCATGACAATAGAGAATAAGCACGACATTGGCTGGGATCATATGAACTTATCTTTCACAAATGTGCCGCAGTGCCATGTCACATATGCAGTGCCTAGGTGAGTGACTCACTGACTCACCGTTCACAGCCGTCCCTGGAACCATGCACGGAGAAGCGGGGCTTGCCTGAAGGGAACAGAGGTCGTGTTGTGCAGCTCATCCACCCCGACCCCACCACGTGAGCTGACATAATTCTTCCTCTGAATTGAGCCTAAGACTTAAAAAACTACATTTACCTAAGTTATGGAACATGTTTCCACACCTAAAAAAGCTCTCAGGGTCACCAATATATTTTTAAAATATATTTTTATTCGTTCCTATAATTTTAAAGAATACTGAGTTTAGGTATAGCATTTTCATACAGGTACGTAATAAATCTTGATTATATCCACCTCCATCCATCCACCCTTTATTCTCTAATAATAGTCTCCCTTCTATTTTTATGCCTCCTTTTCATTCTTTTTTCCCTTTGGGATTCCATAAATTAGGAATCTTTGTCTGAATCTGGCTTATTTCACTAACGTGTTGATCTCCAGTTCTGTATCTTTCTACAAATGACACAGTTTTGTTCTTCTTTATGGCTGGCTAATATTCCAGCTGGTATATATTTCCCATTCATCTGTTGATGGTTATCTTAGCCATTGTGAATTGTACCATAATAAACACTGGTAACCCTGCATTCCTCTATTATGCTGAATTTCCCTCCTTCGGGTATATACACGAGCTGTACGGCTGAGCTGTATGGCAGCTCTCAATTTTCCGTGTGTCGAGGACCTGCCTTCCTGATTTCCCGGTGGTGCTACCGATTTACATTCCCACCAGCGGTGTAGAAGGTGCTTTTTTCCGTGTATCATCTCCATCTTTATTTTTTGTCTTTCTGATGATAGCCATTCTGAATGTCCTTAATTTGTGAGCTCTGAGAAGAGATTGAGGCCTTTACTCATTTCAAAACAAACCTCACGTCAGTGTTTTTGAGGTGAGGCCAAATTGAAAATCTTATCTTTAAAGACCAAATATCTCTGAGCATGTTCTCCCTGTGGTTAAGCTGCCAAAAATAGTTCCTTATTTCCAAAAATGCGTGAGGAGGTTTGTGAGCAAATTATTTCTAATGGATGGAGCATTTTCTTCTCTCAGAAAGCTACGCTGCATGCTGTCTCCGTGCAGCCACGGCGCTGTGAGGTCTGTGCCATGGGTGTGGTAGCACATGCGAGGGGCCAGCCATGTGCAGGGTGCCTGAGGAGTTTGTCAGCAACTTAGGACACTTCTGCTGTTACTCTGCCTGTCACACTATCCCTGTCCTTAAAATACTTATAGGTCTCTAAGTAAAAGCTCACACTTGAAGAATAAGAAATCGCATCAGGACATATGTGTGGTCTGTGGCTCGTGGTGTGTGAAGAACACTGGGCAATAGAGAAGAAGTGCTTGCCCTTGAGACAACCTCAACCTTAAGGAATTGACTCAGAGAGATGTGGAGGAATAGATATCAGGCAGTCACGGTGTGAAGAACGCTTTGGCGGGGGTGAGCGGAGATGGGTGGCGACAGAGAAGGAGCCCTCTGAAGTCAGAACGATGCTCATGCCGAAAGCAACAGGGCTGGGCTGGAGCGCAGGCCACCTCCAGGCTGCCAGTCTGTCTCCACCCCACGCTTCTGCACTGCTGGCTTCTCAGACTCCATGTTCCCTCAGCCTCCACGATCCATGATTTCCTTCCGTCTCGGTAATCTTTATTACTCTGTTTCGGCATCCTTTCCGGATCTCCCTTGGCCTGTTTGCTGCCCCTCTTGCTAGTGTGCTTTGTGAGCTTGCTGGAGGAAAGGGCTGCACCATGTGTGTCTCTGTGTCCAGGGTTTGATGGGCCCAGGACCAGCAGGGTCTGTGCACAGATGTAATCAAGGGCTCCCCGAGCCCAGTGAAAGTCTGGGGTACAGGGGCAGAGTGGCTGTGGGAGGAAAGACGGCAGAAGCTGGGAACAGGTGCTGAGTCCTTTGCTACTTGTCCCCACTTCCGCTCTCCTTTCCTAAGTGAATGTGCAATTCCTCGGGCATCGTCTGACCCTAATCATGTCACCCCCTCATCCACGCAGGCACAGAATGAAGTCAGCTCTATTCGGAAGCAGTGTTTAGCATATGATTCCTAAAGTCACTTGGCGATGACGTCAATGATTTTCCTCTGTGGGTGGCAGGTGTGTTTTATCTCTCTCTCTTTGTTCACCCACTTTTCATAATCTATCCATTCCTTCTTGTTCCGTCTTCAGGAAGCTAAGAATCAGGAATCGGCTGCTTGCTGTTGATGGCCCACGAGCGATATTAGTTTCTGGTTCTTGTAATTAAAGGTGACTTAAGCAGAAGAAATTGAGTATCTGCCCATTAATAAGCAAGGTGATGTTCGTGAGCAGTTTTGTTGCCAGCCAGCTCCTGACTCCAACCCCAGCAGCTTTCCATTAAGGCCGGGGATTAACTATTAGTGCATCGCAGTGGAAGGAACCAGAAGAACAGCTCCTTGGGTCCCAACAACAAATTACTTCTGAATCAAACCTCTGATTAATAGCTCCACGTTGCTGCTCTGCCTTGCATAATTAAGTTTCATGGAGTGCCACAATTAACAACCTTCCATCGCCCAGGTGGAAGGAGCTACCATTTATTTGGCCAGCAGCCTCAGAAAGTGCTGGTAGTGAATATGAAGCGTTTATGAGGGGATTAGGTGCATTCTAGGTCATAAATTGAATAAAGCTATAATTACCTTCCAATAAAAAGCTGCAAACATGATGATCCCATGATACTACCCCAACTTCCTTTTCAATTTTTTTCTGCTCATGTGGGTCTAAGACCTCCCTCCCCAGCCAAATAATAGCTGCTGTATGGAAGCACTTGCAGATATGCAGGAGAGCTGACAGCTTCCTCTTCTAATATGTCACGGCCTTTCTAAACCTCCAGTGCATGGCTTGTTTTATACTATTTATTACGGCTGCGTTTGTTATCACACAAGTCATCAGACATGTGATGCAGCTGTCAGGTAAGCTGCAGACTCTTGGAGCTACCTGGGAAGAAGGCCAAGATGTCATTAGAACTCCTGGGATAGAACCAAATGCCAAGCACTTTGTTGGTGGAGAGGAGGCCAGGAATTAACCATTCATCAGTTCAGAGGGATTAAAATATGACCAGAAAATGTTATTTTAGAGGATTTTTTCCTGCAGGATGACATTTGTCTGACGTTACTCTCCTGACCAGTATCATTTAGATTTTAAGACAGATGGACGAAGAAGCCATGGCAGGATGAAATCCTCTGTTCCATAGTTATGGAATGAGCAGAGGAGTTTCCTGAGTGTCCGTTGCTTTTCTGTCCTTCACTTGTATGAAAACGTTTAATGAAGACTTTGCTCTGAATGCTTGGCTACCTTTATCTTTTTGGTGGGTTAATGAGGACTGAATTTGGAGCCTTTGCACAAAACTGCATCCCTAGCTCATCTTCCCTTTTTCTTTCCTTTTTTTTCCCCTTTTCTATCTTGTGACAGGGTCACTCTAAGTCATTAAGTTGCCCAGGCCAGGCTCAAACTTGAGATCTTCCTGCCTAAGCCTCCTAGGGTTCTGGGATTGGAGGCATATAAAACCACCCCTGGCTTCTTCATCTTTGTCAACCTTCTTACTTCCTTAGTTCCTTATTATCCCCTTCTTCCACAGTTTGCTCATTTTCCCCTGTGTCGTCATCCCCACTGTCTTTCCTTTTAGCTGAATTTGTATTGGGTCTCAGAACTGATGAAGAGGAAGGGAAACTGTGAAAGCAGGAGGCCTCTCTCTGAGCCTATGACTGTGGGTCAGTGGATGTGTCACCGCGGTCCCAGGCTACTCATCTCTGAGAGGAGGAGGTGGGGAGGGTGACAGCCACTCCATCCAGTGAAGAGCTGCCCGAGAATCAAAGGCTGTGGTGTCTGTGAGACCCTTGGAGAGCACTCGAGAGAGCGCTACAAGCTCCACTTGTTTCTGCTGACCTCCTAATGAATATTTTCAGGAATTTTGCTAGGATTTAGAGCCAGGCATATTTGCAAAAAAGGAAAGACCATGCTCCAGACAAATTGGGCGCTCATTATGCACTTACCAGGAGGGAAATGCTGCCGTTCCTGGCTAAAAAGCCATTTGTCTTGCAAATTTCTATAATGAACAGATTTTGGAATAAATACCATGTAATCTGTGGTGACAGTTCTCTCATTTCTTTTTTATTAGTTCAATCTTCTCAGCATCTGAACCACAGAGTGACAGAACCTTCATAATCATTAAGGCACTGGGTCAGATGCATTCTTTCTGCTTTCCTTAGCGTGTGACGGTCTCCCCGCCAATGACTCCTACAAGGCCTATTTTCTGGTGGTTAAAAGCATCTGTACAACACCACCAGAACTCGAGAAGACATGCTCAGCGGGAGGCGTGGCCTTTCCACACCGGGCCACTTTCCCAGCTGGCCTTGACCTGGAAATACTGCAAACCCAGGCAACCCTGGGAGCTTGCATGAAGCAGCCTTTGCTGGGAATGGGTGATCTCAGCGGGCCGTGATGTGGTTGTGGTAAATCCTAACCCTGCCTCTTCTCTCTCCCTTTTATTTTATCTTTCCGTAGGTAAGTGGCATTTGGTTATTGTTTTGGCTTCTTCGGGAGGGAGATCGGAGGCCTCCTCACGCTTGGCCCCATTGAAGAAGTGCTGTCCAGTTGCTGCCCACCCTGCCCGGTGCTCCGGTCCTCTCCTGGCTCCCGTGGCCCTGCAGGCGGGCGCATGCAGGTAGGGGCGTCCTGCTCCCGAGCAGGGGGCGTGGGAGCCGGCCTCACTTCCGAGAGGGTGTTATGAAATCTCCAGGGAGTTGCATGCCACACAGCAAGCCGGTTTGTTCCTCTGTACCACAGCTCCTCTGTGGGTTCTCACGCTTTCTACCCCGAACTCACTTCATAAAATGCCTTCATGAGTTATAGGACCTTGATGTCTACAGACAGCATTCTGCGGATGTCTGCTCTCTAAACAAAGAAACTGGCTGAGGTGTATTTGGTTTAAGTACCAGTTGGGTCTATGGTTGTATCTGAGTGGTCAGTCAATGTCTTAGTCCTGTGATACCGAATTCGGAAGGCTTATGCACATGCTGGTGTGTTTGTAAAACTCGACGCTTTGTGTGTAGAATTGAAAAGGCTGTTTCGGTGCCAGGGAAGTAAAGATGCAGAGGGGCAGTGGAGGCGCTGTCCTCAAGGCTGAGACTACACTCTTCTCGTCCACAGCTTTGGGTCTCATGGGAACACTGCAGACTTGTGCTGTCCACTGTGCAATCGGGGACTTTAAGGGACCACATTGCATTGGGCTGCACCCAGAATTACGAACCTCACCCCAGCCCGTGAATAGGTTTTTAATTCGTGGGGTTGTGAAGCACAATTGTGACTAGATGACCACCAACTTGCTCTGTGTCACCCACTGCGGTGACACAGTGAACACTTCCCTGCAGACTTCAGCCCACGCACAGTGCAGACTGGCTGTGGTGAGTCTTGGTATTTACTTGACAGTCCCATGTGCTGGTGGTTAAAAGCAGTCCCATGTGCTAACACGCACACGCACCTGGACGGTGTGGCTGCAGGGGTCCCCTTGCTCCTGCTCAAAGGAGGGCCCTTCTTGGCACCACCATCCTAGCTCTGTTACTCGCTGATAGCCAGAGCCAGGATACTGCCCTGCGCGGTAACAATGGGGCATTGCTGTAAAAGCGTGACTCACAAAAGGCACAGTCACGCTTCCCATACACACAGAGAGTGAACAGACACCGAATATTTTATCTAACTTGTTATTAATAAAGACACTACTCAGATGTTACGTGAGGTTCGAAATACAGATTGGAGAAGTACAAAGCACAGGACCACAGGAGTACTGATGTCCTTTTGCAAGTGGACAGAAACCTGGCTCTTTGAAGCTGACTAACCCTGAACCAGGCAGCCTTTATTTCCATGACTATAGACAAAAGTTGCTTTGCCGTGCTGTCACTTACCTATAATTTTTAGTTGAAAAGACAATGAAAGGCTACAATGAAATAATCCAGTAGGGCATGCTTTAACAATGCATCATTTTCCACTGAAAATGGTAGGTAATCTTTTTTTGCTTGATTCTAATTTTCTCACACACTCAACAGAGTAGATTTTAAGATAGGAAATCATCGTCTCCCATATTTTTAGGTTCTAACTAGTTGTGTTCTGTTAATGTCCAGATCTATTCAAAGCCTGGGATTTCAGCCTTCCTTTGATTTGGTAAACACACCTGCCCTAGTTTTCTGTGACTTCTCTAAAATGCCTGGCTTCATCCCTGTGATAAAAGAAACAGTTTTACGTGTTTCCCTAGAAAAGCATAAATTCTTAGAGGACATTTGTCCTACAAAGAGGAGACCTTTAAATCCATTTGTCAACTAATTGCTCCTTATTATGGGCACTTACTGAGTGACATTAAGATATCCCTCCTATAGAGGAAGTTGGGTTTGGAACTTTCTGTTTGCAAAACCTTTGCCCTTGAGAGCCAGTGGTCAGCTAGACAGGGTTGGCCTTCTCAACCCCATGAATCAAAGACCTCTTCAGGGCTGGGGTGAGGCTCATGGTTCTGGAAGTCACTCTGTAACTTTTGTCCATGTTTAATTTTTCATGCTAGTGAGGTGACACACCTCACGTCTTGGGTCTGGTTTATGTCAATGGAGACAGAGTGCAACTATGCACATTTGCTATGTGATGGGTTTGTTCCAAAGTAGATATGCATGAGGGTGACTCTCTTGGATTTGGAATCACCTTCCGAGCCAGGACAGAGGTGGCTCAGGTGAAGGTGAGTGAAAGGCAGGCTCACCCTGGCATGGAGAGTGCGCCCTGCAGCTGTGTGTGAGTCCAGGCCCGTCTCCGGCCCGGGGAGCCCGTCAGTCTGCTCAGGATGCGGTGCCATCACCTCCCGGCAGATGTGCCCAGCGTGCCCACTTGCTCCTGCAGAGCTGTGCTTCACGCTGTTGTCAGTGATGAAAATCCCCTCCCAGGGGTCCAGAGCCGTGGCCGCACAGCCCGGTGGTGATTTTCTCAGGAGACCGAGCCTCCTTCCTGCTCCCCAGCCACTCATCTCATTTTCACTGTTAGCAGCCCTGCCTGAGATTTCCCCAACTCCTCTCACAGAGAAAATCCAGCTGTGCTGAGAGAAATTTCAAAGACGATGACTTGTTCCAGGATTTATCTCCTTTATAAACCTTCTGGATGAGTCTTCTCTTTCCTTTTTGGGCTTTCTTAAGAGTATATGGCGGAATCTTCTCACAAGATCAGTGTCCTCAGGCAGGACTTCTTACGGACTGGCTAGTGGGCACCCGGTCCCCTGGGTTTAGCATGTGTGCTTCCTTTGTGATGAGGTCTGGAAGCTGCCGCCGTGTTTGGTCTCACCTGTGGTTCCTTGGGGTAAACAGTCCTGCCGAGGGGAGCGGAATTAACAATGATGCTGAAGTGGTATTGAGCCTGCTATTCATGCTTGATTCCTTGTAAATTTTTTTGTTGGATCCTCCGTGGAGTATACAGGGCTGAGATGTGAAAGAGAAGCCCAAAACATGTTGTCACTTAGGGCTCAGTGTCCAGGTTTTATTTATTGTATGAAGAGGCCCAGGTCTCCCAGGATGTCCTTTGGCCCAGGCTCCGGTGAGTCCTCTACGGTCTCAAATAGACTCAGTGGTTTCCTAAGTACTTATGGACTTCTGAGATGATCAACTTTCTGGTTTATAATTTTGAAAAACACAAGATTTTGTCGATAAATGAAATATGACCGCAGACGCCACTCTGCGTTGCCCCCTCGGCAGCCTTGCAATCACGAAATGTGTGCATTTCTACGCTGACAGCAGGAAACTGTGAACAGGGGCGTGGGGCGCTGTGCCCCTCCTTTTGTGTCTGCTGGCCTCCTCTCTCTTTCTGGTCTCCTTCCTCCCTGTCTGCGTCCCCTATGCTGATCTAAGAACTCGGAGATGCAGTAGGTGTCTGCTGAAGGAGGGACAGGCCTCTCTGGCTGCCGTGGCTCCTTAAGCTGTGCCTGCCTGTCTGCTCAGACTTCTTCAGAGAGCAAATAGACACAGTGGGACAGCTGGCAGCGGGGGGGGGGGGGGCAGTCACCCCTGCAGTGACTCCTCCTTTCCTTTCTCCCCTGCCCTCAGTAAGGTATCCCAAGAGCCCTCCTCCCCTCCCTGCAGCCCAGGCCAGCACATCCTCAGGTGCAAATTTTAGAAGCAGATTGATTTCTGGAGTCATGATGAGAAACCACAAGCAGTACGCCAGGTGGTGGGGGCGAGATTTGGCTTCCTCATATACCTCCGCAGCTCGTTCGCCCCGCATCATTTTTCCTGTGCTCCGCATATTATCTCATCGTAGCAGATGCACTAAGGTGAAAATACAAGGGTATTTGGAACGCAGTTTATTAAGACACATTCGGAGCCCATCGCAGGGCAGTGGCTGAAAATGCTAATCAGAGCAGCCACCAGCGTGTTGACCTGTTTCCTCTTCTCCTCTGCCTTGAGGAATCAAAGCGCGGCGTGGGGTGGACATCATTGTAATTCAGGCTATTTTTGATAGTATTATTACTTCTGTTCTGGAAAATGTATGAAATTGTATGGTTTTATTTATTGGGGAAAAACACTCCAGAATAGCATTGAGAGGATCACAGCCAAGTCACTGATATGTGGCAAAGGAAGGGATTTCTAGAGGGAGGAAAGAGGACGTTTTGAACCTTTAGGAGATTTTCTGGGTGTTGGAAAGAAACTGAGAAACCAGAATGAAAAAAGGCAATATAGCATCTCTCTTGCAATGAGCTTTTCCAGTGGCTGAAAAGGCATTATTGCTCTTGGAGAAAAACACTCTTCCCTCCTCCTTTTGATTTAGACTTCTGTGAGCCAAAGTGCTCTGGTGTTTTAATGGTCTGTTTTAAAGACGGAAAGGGCCCTTATGTGTCAGAACACAACCTGTCCTGGCCAGCACAGAGCTTTGTTTGATTATGAGGCTTGTTTGGGATGGATGATATTTTTATAGCTTCTGCTTTGCTTCAGCGATGGCCATATTGATGTGGCTCTGCAGGACGGGCCTAATAAATAGTTTATAAAACTGCGAGGCCATTCTCCGGGTACTCTACCACTGTACCAGTGCAGACGGCAGATCGCACGCTCAGAGCAAGCTGACTTCTCATACACAAGCGGCCGCGGGTGTGTGTGTGTGTGTATGTGTGTGTGTGTGTGTGTGTGTGTTCGTGCACACACATGCAGACCATCCAAAGCATCACCTGAACTTTCCTGTGGACATTTTGGAGGAGCAGTGGAGAGTGGAATGCTGAGACTAGGTCTTCCATTGATGTTGCTCCATTTGTGTCAGAAGCTGTGGCTGCCGGGAGGGCGGGGCTCGCAGAGCAGCTGTGGAAACCCTCCCCAGTGGTTTAGGCCTCTGTGATCTCACCATTTGCCAGAAGATCAAGAGGGAGGGAGCTGAGAGTGGAGGAGAGGCAGAGAAGTGGGCCTGCTGGCACCTAAGGGTATGGGGGGCCGTCAGGTGCCTTTCGGGGAAGGACATTGGATGTCGGCCTGCCCTGTGAAGGACTTGGGACCGTGCTCCTTGGGGACACCCTGCAGCAGCACGTTAATCACTAAGGGACGGGATGCAACTCAGCTCACAGGGCAGTGGATGTACAGCGAAGTAGCCCTGAGATGTGGACCAAAGGCAGCTCCTCCCCAGAGCTGGAAACACCTGCCCGGGACAAACCAGTGCAAACGGAGCCTCCTGTCTCCTGCCTATGATGCGCACAGGCCTGCGGCTCAGGTATTATCATCCTAATTTCAGAGACGATGAAGAGGCCCCAGTGAAGCTCAGCAAGCAAGCAAGCAAACAGCGAGCCTAAAATACTAGTCATCATAGGAACATAAAGCCCGAGGCCTATCTCTTGGTTCAGCTGTGAGGTGGTTGACCCTGAATTTGAGCCTGCACTTGATCTGATTCGCACACTGAGCTGTGTGTGGCTGCAGCTACGGTGGTGCTGCTAACTGCTGGCAAAGCCGAAGGCTGTTTGCGGGTGGGGCTCTGAAACTTAGAGATGCCGGTGCCCAGAAAGCCCACGGCTCCACATGAGCCCTGAAACTCCAGCTTCTGCCCCAAAACACAGCTGTCACCAAGCTGAGACTTAACCACTCTTTGAGTGTCTCTAGCACAGGGAACAAGGCAAGCGGCTGTTTGCATTTGAAGCTCCATTGCTCTGGCCTCGGGAGCTTGGGGCTGAGGAGTCACAGCACCTCCAGCTGGCTTGTTCCAGGCTCCACCCTCTCCCCAGCAAGTGGGTCTGGAAGTGCCCCCCAAATTCACCCAGGAACTCTGAAAGCCCAGATGTGCTGCCCATGAGTCCCGCAGGCAGGCTTCCTGACTTCTTTCATGTACCCGTAGTTCCCTGCTGGTCTCCTTACTGGCTGTGGTGGCATTTCCTGAGACTGTCCCCAGCTGGGCACAGACGCCTTCCCCGAGGAGCAGCCACCATGACCCTGGGGTGACATCGCTGACTGATGAGGAGGGCAGCCCAGCTGTGCCTCCTGCTGCAGCGTGTCCTGAGGTGTCCACATTCACACCGGGCAGGCAGACTTTGCTCTTCTAGCTTCTGCTTGTTTCCCTGCTGCAGCTGGAACCCTGGGGGTGGGGTTCAGTCAGCAGAGGAGCTGCAGCACAGGCATCTCCCCTGGGGCTCACCTCCCTGCTGCTGCACTGCCCACTGTCTTTTCCCTGAGTGGTGGTGACTCCACCAGATCCTCCAGTCCCAGGGCTGCCAGATGCCCCCAAAGGTGGGACAGAAGTGGGCCAGCTGAGGAGACAGACCTAGGGAGCCCTGCATTCCGAGGTTTTCCTGGTGCCCCGTGTGGAGGGCTCTTGTATGTGCATCTGTGGTCTCCAGGGTGAGTGGAGCTATGGAGAGGAGTTTTCTAGCGGGTTCTGTAATAGAGGTCCTGGCAGCAGGCTTGTCGTGTTGGCTTTCCTTGTCCCGCAGTACTGTGCCCTTTCTCAGGAGAGACTGTTCAGCCTGGCGAAACAGCACAAAGAAATCCTGATGATGACTCTGGATAGAGTTGTGCCGGCCCAGCCTCCTCTAAGTGATCTGATGGGGGAGGGACTTAGTTGCGGGCTTCTCAGAACCCTCAGAATGCTGAACGAGCCAAAAGGAAAGAGAGTGTGAGCCCTCGTCGGGGCTGCCCGTGAACCGGCTGGATGACGCCAGGCAGCCCAGTTTATCCTCGCAGTCTCCGGTCACTCTTCTTAACTGTAACTAAGGAAGGTGATGCCAGCTCTCCTCTCACCAGTGAGAGAACCACACCAATAAGTATGACTACCTCAGCATCAAGCCAAATTAACATGAAAAAATAAAGAAGTCTGGAACCGTAATTATTTGCTTTGTCACTTATGTGAAAATTTTCCAAACCCATGTTCGTCCTCCAAGACAAAACATAAAAATGATCGCCTCAGTCCGATCCATTGTTTTCTATCTTACCGTCTGAACCCAAACAAACAAGACTGTGGTTTAATTTTAGGCTAATTCAGGTCCTCAGTCATTTCCACCCGAGGGATGACTGATGCCCCAGACCTCTCCAGCGGCCTCTGTTCACGCCCGTCCTGTGATCACCTCCTTCCTATGAACTCCCCTCTAGTCGAGGGGCCACCACGCCGGCCACGTATGTCTTTCTTTTGGTCACCCTCTCAAAGTTCCGAAGGGAAATAAGGGACAGAGTCAGGCAAATACATACTCTATACTGCACGCGTCTGCGTCCTGCACCCCACACCGTCGCCTCTGAACCTGTCCAGTCCAGCGGTGGGTACACAACACAGGCCTCTGGCAACTTCACGGCAATCAGCTAGGAGATCTGAAAAAATAAAAATAAACTAAACCAACCCAAAACAGTGATGCTCAGAACTCTAACCTAGAGGTTCTGATTTAAGTGGCTGAAGCAGAGCCTGGGCACCTGTGTGTTTTCAAAGTCTCCAGGTGATCTTGTTGCTCAGCCAGGAGGAGGACCACAGAGGTCAGGAAGCCGCTCCCATGGGCCATAGCCTCACTGAAGCACCTGAGTTGGTCTCTTGTTTCCTACTCACAGTGAGTCTGGTCCCGCTCTCTGTCAAGCACTCCACTGGAGAAGTAAGGGCACTTGGGTAGAACGAATGCTGAGGAACTGTGAGCCTCCCAGGCTGAAGAGTCTGCCCAGAGCTTGCATACTGGGCCAGACCGCTTTACCTTGGCTTTCTCACGGGGAGATCATTCCCAGCAGGAAGGTTTCTAAGCCAGGAGAACCTCTCTGGTCTCCAGGAAGCAAGAATGCAGAAAGGGAGGGAGAGCGGCAGGAGGTAGGCTAGGAGTCTCAGCGCCTCTCTCCAGGTCTTGAGAGGGCAGAGTCTAAAGAGAGGTCTTCGCAGCGTTCACAGCCTTCACCCCTCACTTCCCACACCACGGCCCGTTCCTGTCACTGACGCCTGATGAGACGCATAGATGCTACCCCAGCTTCGCAGCCCTGGTCGCTGGTGGGAGAGCACTCAGAAAGGAAGCTAAGCGGAAAAGGGCAGACAGAACTTCCTTTCCTGAGTGGTCAGCCAGACTGCAGTCCACAAACTGGATGCCTGCTGTTGAGGTTACTGCTGACCAGAAGCTGGTCTGATGGGGCGCGGTGCCACCCTTCTCTTTTACCCATGCTGCAGTCCAAGTGCCGGAGCCTGGTGCAGGAGGCCCTCAGGGTCTGCCGGCTTCCTGCTGCGCTCTTCTTTCTCTGTCTCTTTCCCACGCATGCTGCACCTACTTCGTTTTCTCCATGGTCATCCCTGCCTGGTCTCAAGCTGGTCCTCTGCCTTCTTGTCCCTCCGGCTCCCCCTGCTGGGCAGAACAGCGCAGGGTCGCGCTGGAAGACCTTCCCGGGCACTGCCAGAGGGCTGGATGCCCCTCTCCGGGCTTCCAACCACTCACGCTCCTCCTATAGACAACTTCACACCGAATTTGCCTTTTGTGTTTCATAGAACATCCATAGGGATGAAACCCCTCCAGACCACAGTGGCTCTGTCCTGTCTGGTGGCCCTGGTTTCATGCAGCACCTGAACTCTTGGGTGTGGCTGACCCTCAGGGTGAAATGCGGGTATTTTGGCTGTACCCGATTAACTAAAATGTCAAAGTACTTCCATGTTTATACTTTTCTCTTTTGAAAGGCAGCCAGTAGGATATATGTAAAATTATAAACGCGGCCGTTTTTCCATAGTTAACACTGAACGTCTGTGAGGTATGAAGCAGAGGGTTGACGGGCACAGTGCATTTGTTATGTTTATGATTTATCCTCTGTCCAGCCCGTGATGGTCTCCTTCTGGTAGTGGGTCTGAAAGGAAAGTTAAATAAGATACTGGTCTTACTCCTTCACTTTCTGCAACATGCGTTACTGTTTTGTGACTCTTCCAAACTTCGTCTGGGCAGCGCCAAAAAGAATAAGTGCTCAATGAATAAGTGTGGGTTGCTTCACCTATGGAATCTGTGTAGTCCCTTATAACTTTGTGAAGCCCCTTAAAATCAGCATTGTTCCTTTCCGTCATGGAGCTCATGGTATTTTGTGTTCATTTCATTCATAAGCATATTTGTTTCCTCAAAAAAGGTTGCTCAAAACGTAGATGTTCAGGCTGTATTCTACTGGTAATCAAGAGAATGACACCGAAAGTAAAGGAGTGAGAAGACTCTGTGTGTGTGTGTGTGTGTGTGTGTGTGTGTGTGTGTGTGTGTATTTGTGTGTGTGTGTTGCTGGGAATCAAACCCAGGGCCATGTGCACGCAAGGCAGGAGCTCTACCTTTGAGCCACACCCTCAGCCCCCAACCCTCACTTTGAAACCATGAACTCTATCAGTCTCAGACAAAATACCCAGCACTTAAAGGCCAGTCAGAGAAAAATCTAGTGAGAACTGAAGTTGTCTCAAGTAGGGTGTCATCTCAGTGTCACTATTGGATGCGATGTTTTTTCAAGTGCATTTTGGAAAAAATGGACAGAAACCAGGTGCTGGCTGGGGAGATCCCCTCTCCTTTCATCTCTCCCTCTTAGGGTGCTCCACCTTTCCTGACCTTACAGTTTCTCTCCGTCATTTTTCTTGCTTTGCATCTAAGTTCAGAGAGGACTACGTCGAGTCTGTTTGTCATTTGCACACCTGCCCTGAAATCATTGGCCATTTCTGGGATTCCTCTGTGCACAGCGTGGTGCACACGTCTCCCTAGTGATGCGCTGGCTCCTGCAGGGTGGGCCACACAGTCTTCTGAGCATGTCCTCCGGATGCAGATGTCTGCAACCTGCGAGGCTTACGGAGAGCGGAACCCAGCACGCCGATGCCCTTAAATTTATTAAGAGAGATTTCAGAAAATGGCGAAGTACCATAAACCAAGGCAGCAACTCATTGGCTCACTGGAAAGAGTTTTCCTTAAATTTATTAGTAGTTTTTAACATGCTTAGGTAAATAAATTATGCTAATGAAGCATATCCTGAATAGCTGTGGTCAGGTGGAAGCTCAGCACTGCCCTCAGCCTGGGTGTGTCATTCAGCAGCTGGAGGCTGCTCTTTTGCTGGGTCCCTTCCTCTCCGTCCTCCCTGTCCGTGCCCCTTCCCTGGTTCAGATGCTGTTCCATGCAGGGTTTTGACACAAGTAGTGACACAGCGCACCTCGCTGACAAGATGCTGCCGGTGGGGCTCTCCTGCAGCACCTGCTCCAGACCAGGCTTCCTTCAGATTTCTCCTCCAAACTGCCGAGTAAGCACCGTTTCTCGGGTCCAGCCAGGGCTGTCCTGCCTGCCATGGGTGGCGAAGAGCACACACCTCTCCCCCCAGACCCTCCGCAGCCTGGACACAGCCTGGACATGCACACCCACTTGCCCTCCTTCTCTCCAAGTTCAGGACACCCTGCCCTTTGTCATCTCCTCATCCCGAGCTCTCCTCTTCTTCCCCTCCCTGTTCCTCACTAATTACTCAGCATTTTGGGTTCCAGCCTGCTTTGCTCATGGCTTCAGTAGAAAATGGGGTCGTGAGTTCTTCTTGCATGTGACTGAGTCGCTGCCGATAGACTCCAAACCGTCCTAGATGGGACCCATCACTAGTCCTTCATCTGTGATTTTACAGAGCGATGTCATTATCCATCTTACACCTTATATGAGGAAGCCACGGCTCAGAGGTTTTTGTCGTTGCCCAAAATCACAGCCAATGAGCGCAAAAGCCAGGATTTCAATTTTGGTGGAACCTGTACCCAGCCAATGGCCTTTTCCCGCAAGGATTTACCTTTCTGTGCACAGTGCACAGCTGTAATCAATAAAATGTTTAGGTGAACGAATCCAAACTTCCAGGCTCAGTTTCCCCTGAAAGGACACCTGGCTGTCCACCCGCTTGCCTCAGGGCGCGTTCTCCTCTTCCAGGCCCTGCCTCCCTCTTCCTGGTTGCTGGCTTGCTGTTTCCGCTCAGGCCATCAGCACATCTCCTGCACACCCCCTTTTGCATTCTGACATTTCAGCATCTGTTGCTGTGATTTGTGACACTGGGCTGTGCATGACTCCGGAAGCAGCCGGATGTGGCCACGACAGGACTCGCCACCCTGGCCTGTCAGCCCGGGTCCTAATGAGCTTGCCACTTGAAAGGGCCTGGTCACGGGCTCCACCGGGCTCCTGCCAGCCCTGGCTGTGTGCAGCGGATCTGGGCAGAGTGGTTGCCTTCAGTGTAAGAGCGTGAAGGTGCGGAATACTCTGGGCTCAGGAGAAGACCCCCTGGCCCAGTAGAGGGACCTCTGCTGTTGGGATTTACAGTGTCCTGGGCCGAGGTGAAGGAGCTCAGCTGCTGGCTGACGGCAGGAGGCGAGGGTGCGAAGGCTTCTCTGGGTCTGACTTTCCCACATTAGAGAGGAAGAAGTGGGAAATGTGTCACCCTGCTCCTCACTTCAGAGAGGCCTGAAGGAAGCCCTGGAAGATGGGGGCTTCTCCCAAACAGTGCAAGTACCTAGAGACCAGCCCAGATCAGACACAGGTTTCCTGAGGCCTGGGCAGCACTTGCGGGACCCCACTAACTGTGCCTCAGGCAGAGCGAGCCTGCCATCCTGAGGCCTGTTCTCCCTGCTTGAACTCCCGTGCAAGGCCCGGGTGGGGTGCCTCACAGTGAAGGTGACCCTGGGCATGCGTGCCACAGAGGGCTGTTTGCAGCATCTGAAGCTCCCAGAGGTTTGCCATCACTGGGCTAGCACTTCTCCTTTGCTCTGTGCTGGAGGGTGAGGCTGTCTCACCCAACAGCGGCTGGAATGCTGGCTTGGCTGAGGGTCACATGGAATACACATTCTGTACTTCCAAAGCAGGGCTTCCTCTCCCCAGGCTTCTGAAGCATTCCGAGAGCAAGGGGTGACGCCCAGGAAGGAGGGCAGGTCAACCCACAAGTTCTCTTGGGCCTCTGTAGAAAGGCTCTGGCTACCAGGCTAGTGTAATCTTCCCTAACTAAGAGGAACATGGCCCACATTGGCTAGGACAGCGAGTTTCAGAAGGAAAGCACTGCCTACTGCCCACTGCTTGACTTGCAAAACCTCCTGCCTCCTCATCCGGTTGCCATCTGGAGTAGGTGTTGGTTCCAAACCACAAGGAGTCTTAATTCCCTCGAACACTGACACTCTTGGCACCATATTCCTGGCAGGTGGAGTGGATACCTGAAGCACTGAGAAGTCTCTGGAGTCCTGTGCTTGCAGGTAACAAGCGACCAGGCAACTCCCATCCTTGTGCACTGCCGTCCTGCCAGACTGCCATCCTCCATACTTTCTGAAGTCTGTGTTAGTGCCCTTGCCAGGTGCAGAAAACACATTATTCAAACATGGCAACTCCAGCAACAGGGCACAGGAGAGCAGGCGTGAAGTGTCCCTGAGATGCATACACCTACGCTAGGCACCCATGTTGAAGGACTTAGCTTTGTCTTAAAGTTTAAAATGGGGAGATGGAACCATTTTCTTGGAGCACTGTCCACCGGAACCTGCAGATGCTTTAGCTGAGGTGACAGGGGACCTGTCAAGTCACTCAGACCACTTTCTCTTTTCTCATGCCTGAAACTAATTCAGACCAATTGCTCCTCAACATTGTTTTCTACTGCAACATCTAATGATGGTTATATTCTTAAACTTCAATGAATACTTTATGATTATGCAAAATTTTGAATATTCTATCTGGAAGGAGAAGAAAGGACAGACTGCAAAAAGACTGAATTTATTTGCAAGGCTTAAGACAATAGAGAGATGAGACATCGAGAGTGGTTTTACATGCAGATCTAGAAGGTGCAATTATTTTGCCCAATGAGCATAAACTCATTAGGACCCCGCATCCCCGATGCTTACACCCACTGGGCTGTGAAAGTCAGCGTGCGTTTCTTCCAGCTCAGAACCACTTCTCCTTCCAGTCTCACCAGTCAGTTTTCGCTTTAGCCCGGGATCAAGGGATGGGGCAGAGACACGGCGAATGCCCTTGTGACTGTCTCCTCCAGTGAGCAATTAGCTCATCGCGCCTAGAATTTAAACAAATACTTTCAGCTTCCCTACTGTTTTGACTGAAAATTAAATTAAAAAATTCAGATTTCTTCTTTACAAGTAGGGTTGATTTTCATTACTGTGCTTGAGAAAAGGAAATAATTGAGACAGAGGGAACTTCGTCCCCTGCTTGCTGCGGGAAGACATTTTTCAGTGACGCCTTTGAGACTGAAGAGGTGTGCGGCCAGGCTGGCAGCGGTGCTGCAGGGGCCAGAGCAGGACTGAGGTGGGCACGGGCCAGGGAGGGAGCTGCTGCATGCAAACTGCTGCAGGAGGGAGGCCCCTGAGCTCTGAGCAGCCACAGCTGGAGGGGGTACTCTGGAGGGGAGGAACACAGTGGCGCCTGTGCTCAGAGAGCCTGATTCTGCCTTCAGTCCTTTGCCAGACAGCTGCTTATCAGGAGCCCCCAGGCCGGAGGACAGGAAATTAATGTTGGGCTGCAGGTCCATTTGTGCTAAGCTGCCCACGGTTGCCCGGGAGAGCTCAGCGCCCCGAGCTATGGCCACTGCTCAGAGAGCATCACCAGGCATCGGCAGCACAGACTTAGACCTAAAAACAAAGCGACCTGTTCTGAGCGGGTTAGAGCACCGGGACTGTTTAACCACAACAGTATGCCCACTTGCGGGGTGGTGGGGAGATTGGTGCCATGTCAGGGTTTCCACGTGAATGATTCTGGGGAGGGCCACTGCTGCTACTTCCTGACTGTCAACTGACTGACAGAAGAAGCCCAGGTTTGGGGTGGCTGAGGCTCTGCCTTGGTTCTTCTGTCAGCCCTGGGCTGCCTGTGGTGGTGCCTGGGGACCAGGACCCCCGCTCCGTGAAACCGCCCTGGCTTGAGCACCAGCAGTGCTGTAATTCAGTGGTTGAGTGCACAGCTACGGAGCTGAACACAGGCTTTAGCTCCTGTTTTGCTGCTGACAAGGCGTGAGAAAGTAGGTGAGGTGCTTAAGCCTATAAGCCTCAGTCTTCTCAGCTGTAAAATGAGGATCACACAGACTTCATGCAGTCCCTACGTGACTTGAGTTAGGGACCTTAGAGTTAATCGTACTGCTATATTCCTTACCACTGAATTTAGAATCAGCAGGGTAGCGACAGACAGATTAAAACAAATCAAAACTAGGGATTTATCACAACTGCTGTCGGACTAGAGAATATTGGGTGGATCTGCAGCTGTGGCAGGGCTTCCTAACATCCCCAGAAAGAAACTCACACATCGGAGTTGGAGTTGCAGATTCCTGACTCAGCCCTCCTCCTGTGTCCCCTGCCCCCCGCCAGAGAGCTATTCCCAGCGTGGACCTGCAGATGCCCTCTTGGAAGGTTGGGGAGAAGGGAAGATTAGCCTAAGGTGACAGGGGAACCGGGGGGCCAATCAGCTGGCTGCCCTCATAGGTACATTATTATTATTTTGCAGATAATGCATTCATGATCTTTAAAGGAAGTGATTTGTTAAGCATTTTCTAAAGGGCAAAAACAAAATAGCAACAGCTATGAACAGCAAGCTGGTCAGCGTGCGTGTCCTTTGTGGCTTGTCTTCTTCTGCTGATTTTCGTGGCAGCCTGAAGAGAAAGCTCGGTACCTACAGTGCCAGTCCTTTCAGCCATGGCATTCGTGTGCTTTTCATGGCAAGAGACCCAGCTCTGATACCCAAGCAGCCTTAAGAGCACTGGGCAGCACAGAGCCTGGGTGCACTGAGGTATAAGAATGGCATGGACGGGGATTTAGCTCAGTGGCTTAAGCGCCTGCCTGGCAAGCTCAAGGTTGTGAGTTCGATCCCCAGTACCAAAAAAAAAAAAAAAAAAAAAAGAATGGCATGGAGCACTGGCTTGTGAGAGGTCGCATTGCGGAGTCAGTGTTAGCACAGAGGCAGGGCACATCTTCACATCCCATTTCTACCATGCACTTGCTAAGTGACCTTGGGCAGTCAGCCACTTTGTTACTCTCATTTTTCCCATCTATAAAATGGGGGTGATACACAGAGTCCTTTTTTTTTTTTTGTACTGTAAGGAAGCACACTGGGTTGGAAAGGGTACATGAGACAGCACTGTCCCACTCTTGACCCCCTGCTTGCACCTCACCCCACATCATGTGCAAGGAGGTGGTGTGATTGAGCTCACAGGACTGGGCAGTGTCATTTCTGTGGCAGTATCTCTCCTGCATGATACTATGACTTCACCTAAAAGGAACCAAAATACCTAAATCAACATAACTCACTTTTTTTTTCCTTGAAAGACTAAATTGTTAAGGACACAAGGAGTTTTGAAGAAGGGAGCAGAAGTGCTGCATCTGTGCAAGCCCAAGCTAGGGTCATGGGCTGCGTGGAGGACGCTTGGTGTGATGGCTGTTTGGGCAGGGGTGTGACTTGGATTGGAAAGAGTAGAAAAAAAATGAGTTTTGGAGCCTTAGTGACTGGACCTTGAAGGAACAGGACTCAGAAGATAATAAAACTGAGAATGTTAGGAAGCAGAATTTGTGGCTAAAGAAAAGGGGAAGATGAATTAAAAATACCTATAGGACATCTGGTTATATCTATATCTACATCTATAACCATATCCGTATCTATATCCATATCCATATTCATATCCATATCTATATCTATTTATAAACTAAAAACTTGGACATATGTCTGAAACTTGAGAAAAACATGGAATCATCTACACAGGGAAACCATTCAAGCCACTGAAATAGACACGATCATTCAAAAGACTTAAATAATTGTTAAAATTACTAGAGCAAAAGAGTAGGTGAAGAAACAGACCTGCTGGAAAAGTCAAAAAAAGGAAACTTGAGGTCGTCTCATGGCTTTGGTATTTAGGAGAAGGACATTTTAAGAGAACAGGATGATCAACAATTTCAGACACTTTAGAGAGACTGAAAAAATAGAGAATAAGAAAAGGCCTCAGGATTTGATAATTAGGGCATCATCATGGACTTAGAATCTCTCAAATGCCAGTGTGCTAGGGTTTAAGGGGCGGATAGTAGACAGATGGCATGGACAAAGGAATTAACACTGTAAGAAGCTCTAAAGAAAGCAAAGGCTTAAAAGATGAAGGAAGAAGGACTCTGTAGAGTTTCTAGTTATTGAATTGTTAAGAATCTTCTAGACCTGAATCAGTTCACAGAAGCCCGGAGGAACCTGGCAGGGGGCTCAGCAGTGTGGCACTTACCCAGCCATGAGGAGGCCCCAGTGCCATCCCAGCAATGCAGAAAGCAAAGAGGAATCAACGAGGCTGAAGACCCACAGGTGGCAAAAACTCAAGACTTTTAGAAGAGGGAAGAGCGAGAAGCAAAGGAGAAAGGGGAGAAGGAGTGGGGCGGGGGTGCTGGTAGGACCTGGCTCTGGGGGTAGCTCGTGGGGTCATCTCTGGGAAGAAGGGCACTGAGTGCAGGGCCATGAGGGCTGCAGCGGCTCCAGCACGAGTGACCGGGACTCCAGTGGTGCAGACCTGTATGGATGCAGACGTGGAACCTCCCACTCTTGATGTCAGGGCTTACTCCACTCTTTCATTGGTGTCGTTGTTATTATTTTATTTGTGTACCATGTTTGCATTGCCAAGGACAAAAGTTTTTCTCAGGGCCTACTTTGAGGCATAGAAGGAGCCACCTACCTTCCATTCATAAATAAGTGTGCTCAATCATATTGATGTATCTGGGGAAGTTTTTAAGTATAATAATTGCCATTCATGTAACATTCCCTGCAACGGAGTCATGTTTTGCTTGATGCCACAGTTTCTATCTTCTAAACATTGTTTCTGATTATTGAGGAATCATTTGTTTAGCTGAATCTTTGAGTGTTGGGCCACCATCTATATCTTGTCAGCATTTTCTGTCTGACCGCCCTTTAGTGGGAATGTGGGCAGCTGATACCTGTGGTGAGTGGCAGGAGGAGATGGGAGAGAATATCTCTGAGGAATCAAAGAGACAGAGGAGGTGAAGGACATGGGACAGGAAAAGATGAGAAAACAAGGACAGTTTTCATACAATGCCCCCCCTTCTTTTTATAAACACTTACTGTGTTTATAAAACAGTGTGGACACCCATGTGCTGGACACTTTGCTGAGTACTAGGGATACAGTGATGAGTGTCCAATAGATAGAGGCAATATTTTTGATGGTGGCACATTAATCTCACATTTTCACTCTCCAGGTGAGAGCTAGGATTTGTATCCATGATCGTGGAGAGAAAGCCAGATGTGCAGCGATAGTGTTCTCTCAGGCTGGGGCTTAGAAATGCTCGTCTATGCACAAGCTGCCCTGCGATGGAGTCCAACGCTGTTGAGTGAGGAAAAGGCGGGGAGTGCTGCACGGGAGCGCCCCAACTCCCTTCCAGTCAGCAGCTGCCATGACGTTCCCCTCTGTCTGTGTGGACTAGAAATGAACACCTGATCTGTAAGAATTAAAGAAAACACAATTTTCAGCACCAAGAGAGATGACTAGACACTTTGTCTGTATACTTGTTTTATACTTTGCTGGTCTATAAGAGCTAAACATTTGAAAGTTTCTGTTAAAAATGACCAAAATTATGCTAGAAATGCATATTTTTGAGAAAAAAAAAGAGAATATCTCCATTGGTGCAATCCAGTGACTCCGCTGACAGTTGATTCCACTTACCCCATATTTATCCAGCTTCCCACCTTGCCTGGTCAGAGTGTGGATTTTGGCAAGAGAATTTACCAGGAAGCTGAAGGGTGCTTGTCAGCAAGTCTATTAAAGTGCTAATTGCTGCTCAACCCTGCAACTGCTCATGAGGCTTCCACAGTCCCAGCTGCCATGCTTACCTACAACAGGAGCCCTAAGTTGAAGGAGGAAATCTAGAGAAAGTGTCCCGAGGTAGGGTACTATAAACAACACCCAAGATTCCTGAGAAATAAACGTGCTCAAGTTCTCCTCTTTATCTCTACAACTTCGTCTTTCTTAGTATTTGAATTACAGATCCAAGGGAAAACACATTTGGAGTTGGACTTGTCCACATTCTAGAATGTTCTTACAAGATGGAACAGTCACCTTGGAAATGCTGTCCGCTGGCCTCTGTTTTCTGGGAGCTGGGGGCTAAGCACGTTGGTCACACACCCTCCCCACACGAACAGCAGAGGTGCTCCATGGGTCTCCGAGCACTGCCAGAGCCACGGAGACGTTTTATTGTTATGACTCAGAGCCAAGGTGAGGACAGGGCCCAATGCCCTGCAAATTCTAGGGAAGATGCTTGCTGGCCTCTCCCAGCTTCCAGTGGTCGCTTCTTGCTTTCCTTGTTTGGTTTGCGATGCTTGGAAGGAAACCGAGGTCCCCACAGGTGCTGTGCCAGTCCTGTGCTACTGAGCTACACCCTCAGCCTCTGGTGTTCTACTGAAGACCCCTTGGTGTCCCTAGCTGGCAGGCGCAGAACGTCCGGCTTCGCCTCTGCTATGCCTTGCCCTGTTCTGTCATACGGTCTTGGCTCTGTGTCTTTTCTGCTCTTCCTCTGAGGGCACAGGCTAGGTTGGATGAAGGCCAGGCTACTCCAGTATGACCTCCTCTTAGCCACTTACACGTCCCGTGAGCTGACACCCAGCTGTGTCCATGGGCAGAGGTTCTGAGAGGCAGATCCTCAGCCTGTGTTTTGGAGGGGGACCCAGTTCACCCACAGCAAGTGAACAATAATGAACACACGAACAAATGTTTCTCAGAACTACCATTGGTTAGGACTTTGGTTATGTGAATGATAGATACTGGACAGAGGAGTGCATACTTTTCTAAGAGCTAATTTAGGTACAGATACAGGCACAGATAATAGGTATAGACACAAATACAAGTACATGTATCCATTCAGTGTAGTTTACAACTTCATGCACAGTATGTAGAATAGTTAAAATTATATAAAAATTTTAATATGTGCTTTTGAAAGACCTAGCACAAATCTAAAGCTAGTAATAACTAAGCTCGTCCGTTCTGCAGGTCTTACCCTTGGACTCACAATTGTTCGCGCTTTGGAGACTTCCCTCACAGAAACATCCACTGATGCAGGAAATCAGCAGCAGAGGAGCAATTTCCTCCTCCATCCTGCCAGCTCCCCCGGGGCTGGGAGGGCCTCTCGGAGGCCCGGCCTGCCTCTTGTTCCAGGTGCCTTCTTCTTGCAAAGCGGAGGGGGAGACTACCATCTCCCTCCAGCTTCTGACTTAGCAGTTCCCTTCCGGGACTAGTTAAAGCCTAGGTGGAGTTTTTACTGACTGATTCTAATGAATTCTGTCTCCTGAGCTCCAGTTCCACAAGAGAAAGAATGCCAGGCATACATGTTGTTACCATCTTGGCCTTTTGTGGAGGGGTCACTGAGGCAGCAGGAGCTTGCACTGAGGGGTAGGTTCAGCTCCCGCCTACCTGGACAGGGTTCCATGGACCCTTGTGGAGCTCACTGCCTGGCTCTATCTCGGACACCCAGGCTTGCTAGCCTGTGTTAGTTCACGTTCACAGAGACTGCTGCTCTTCCCACTCTGCTCTTAGGGCCCTTTCTTCCCTCTGAATCCCTCCCTAGTCTTCTTGGTCCTTCAGATGCTGGGGGTAGGAGCTGTTTTGTGTCTGTTCTTTGGTGCCAGCGGAAAAGAAATCAGGTAGCCATGCCCATCCGCAAGCTTTGCTTTTTTGGGGCGCACCCTCGCAGTGGGCTGTGGCTGTCTCTTGCTTTGCCAGCCCCCCTTGAGTCCCGGCAGCCTTCTGGGCTGAGATGCAGAGCTCTTGAGTAATCTAAGCCCAGTGGGAAGCCGCTCCCTCAGCAGCAGGTCTAGTGTTCTAGACAGTCATCTCATTAAGAGCAAAGGGAAATTTTGATTTACAGGAAGGTCCTTAATTTCCCAACAAGGCGTGAAAGCCGTAACATTTCCTCCACTCCCTGCTGGCTCGATGCTCCGTGAACACTTGGCTTCTCCTGGTCTCCAGCTTTCCTTTGAGCTTGAATATTTTGTCAGGGGTTTTCTTCCCAAAAGGTCTTCTTGCCCAGGACATCCACTGAAGTGGAAGGGAAGCAGAGTGATGTGTTTTTATGACTTTGGCAACATGAAAAGACGTGTTCTCTGCACACAGCTGTGCATGGCTCCTGCCACTCCCTCTGCCACTCATCTCAGAGTCTCTAAACTCCAACTACCCAGAACATCACCAGGCGGGGCCAGGCAGGAGGGGAGTCACTGCGCCTGTCCTATGACCCGAGCGGGCAGGCTGGGCCAGAAACCTAAACATGGTATCTATGATGAGGACTACTGTTTCAGAGTCATGTGTATATGAAAAAAACATGTTCATCCTGATGTGTGCCCTGCAGTACAGTGCTTTGTGGGTTCCCTCGCAGAGTATTTTATTTAGTCAGTAAATCTGCACTTCACTGTCTGATAATAAAAGACTGCCATCTGCATGACGTTCGGGGTTGTTAGATGGTTTCTTGTTGTTCTGTGAGAAAAATTGCATTTATCTTTCATTCCTTTTTTCCAGTTCAAATATCCTACAACTTCTTAAATAAAGACCATTTCGACTTGCAACTTGTCACTAATCCTATTACAGTCGCAGAATAAGAACTAAGAGAAATGAGTCTCTTTTAAGGGGCTTATCTATGGGCCGGGTGCTGGAGAAAGAAGGCAAAGAGTGCACAGGAAGCAGCTTCCTCTTCTGGGGCATTGTCCCTGCACTCAGCACTTGAACCTAGAAACAGTCTGCAGTAGATTGCACCAGCAGGCTGTGTCTGGGTGTTCACCCCAGCATGTTGCATGACCACAGTCCTCCCTATCTGTGGTTCTAGTTACCCAAGATCAACAACAATCTTGTAATATTAAATGGGCAACTCTAGAAATCAGCTATTCCTAAATGTTACATTGCATGCTGTTCTGAGTGGCAGGCTGAAATCTCGTGACTCCCTTCCCCATCCTGCCCTGAACTATGAGTCATCCTTTTGTCCAGCGTATCCACACAGTATGTGCTACCAGCTAGTCACTTACAACTATCTTAATTATCAGACAACTATTGTTATATTTCTGTATTTGTGTTCAAGCCACCTTCATTTAACTTAATAATAGGACTAAAGTACAAAAACAAGAATGTTAGCAATTCAGATATGCCACAGAGAAAGCATAAAATTATATCTTTTAAGTGCAAGTATATTTTGAGATATAGTCTATTTACATAACTTTTATTAGTTTTATTTAGTATATTGTTATAATTATTCTGTATTATTTTTGTTCATCTCTTAATGACTAATTTATAAATAAAACTTTCTGGTAAGTACACATGTATGTACAGGAAAAATACGCTATATGAGGTATAATTTAAAAATATAATATGCTTACACTTTTCAAAGTTTATTACAGTAAAAGGCACCTTGTCATTAATTCCCTTCAAAGTACTCTGGCTTGCTTCACACACGCTTATCCCATGTTTCTTGCTGCTTTCCGAAGCAGTTCTGGAACTCCTCTTTCATAGCATCTTTAGCTACACTGTCTTGTGTGGATTGATATCCTGAACTGATTGCAAGCCTTTACTTTCATAGTCGTTTTGACTTCCAGCAGTGGCAGAAGTGCTCAGTGCCAGTGTGGTGAATAAGGCGGGTGGGACCCAATGTGAGGTTTTTGCAAGGCTGCCTCTCTGAGGGGTGATTATCAGCAGTGGCAGCAGCGCTCCGCTCCACTGTAGCTTTTATCACACCTTACGGAGACGGCCATGAAAGAGGACTGCCAGAGCTGCTTCAGAGAGTGACAACCATCATGAGAGACATGTATTCAAAAGGACGGGGAGTGTTTTGAGGAGGACTGACGGAAATGTGGCTTTTAATGTAACTCATTTTTAGAAGTTTATGTATTCCTTATACTCTTTGATCACCCCTCACATGTAGGATTCCGTGCGACCCCGTACCTTAAGGCATCCACTTAGGGTCCAGGAGCACATTCCCATGGGTAAGCGGTGCCATCTCACTTCACCTGTCTTGCATGCGGGTGTCTGGGTGTTAGAGCCGAGCAGTTTAGATGGAGGGAATGCGAGTTATTTTCTTTCTATTCTTCGTGTTGAGCACACTGCCTGGGGCACAGTGTATGCTCACCTAAGTTTGTAGAATTAAGCAGTGCATAAACAAATGGAAAAGTCAGTTGAGATTCAGTGTCCTCGGCTATGCACGTTCCATGCAGAATAGCTCCCACGGCAATTTCGTATGTGTAGTAGTTTCTGGTCCACGGCCATAGACCAGGCCAGAGCACCGCCTCTGCTGCTCCATTTCTAGCTTCAGTTCTTCCTTAGTAAACGAGAGGAACAGGCCCAATTCCTAGTGTTGCCTGTGTGCAGCGAAGTGATGCACAGAGTGTCCTTTGCATACGGCCACAGGCAGAGAGGGAGGCTCAGACAGGAAGCCAGTTGGTATCATGATTATCAATGGCTCTGATGACATCTTCACTTCTTACCCGTTAATCTACTTTGGTCTTTAATCCAGGTAAGGCCTATCTCACTTCATGCTTTCAGTTTAGGTTCAGGCCGCAACTATCAGGTGCAAGCAGAGGTCCAAGTCATAGGCTGGGGATGTGACACAGAGGTGGAGCCTGCCTGTCACGTGTGAGGTCTGCTGTTCCCTCTCCAACAGCACACTCACAGAAAGACCCACGTTGTGAGCAGTGAAGAAAATAACACATGTGTGCGTGCGTGTGCGTGCGTGTGCGTGCATGTGTTGCTCTAAACCTCCGCAAATGCCTGGAGAAGATGACTGCTGACAAGTAATGCTGCGTCAGGTTCTAGGACAGTAAGCTGTTCTACAAGTGTTATTCCCTCAGTCTCCATGAAAACGCTCTATGGTGGGCCTTGTCATCCGTTGTTCTGTGGCTCAGGGAGTTTACACAGTTAACAGAGCCACGCAGGGTGGTTCTCCGGCTGTGGAGTCCGACGTCTGTCACCGGAGTTGGGCTGCGTGCTTTCCTGGCCAGGCTCCAGACAAGCACTCCATCTGCACAGCTACATCAGGCTGAATCAGCGCCACACACACACGTCCTCACGAGGACGCAGCGCAGACTTCCGTGGCCTTGGGATGTCCCTGCCATGCCCTCGAACCTATGACTGTGGACCTAGGATGCGTCGCGCTGGTTGCAAACACACAGTGACTAAGAGGAAGCGTTTAAATGTGGAGAAAGCGTCACTTTCCTTTTCCTGGACATCGGAGAGCTTCTGAGCCGCAGCACGGCTGAAGCTGAAAGCACGGTGCGAGCAGGGGCAGCGTCCTCCGCTGCGAGCCCGGGTCCCACCTGGAGCTAAGCAAGAGGTCACCGCGGCACCGCTGTCTGGAAGGACGGACTGGCAGGGGACACCAGGTTTAAATGGGAGCCAGGAATATATTGAGGTACTTAGCAGTTCCCTCCTAAAACATCCCCCAACAATCAAAGAAACACAGAGTTTCAGAGCTGGAGGAGGGGGAGGGCTCACTGAACAACTGGCTCACTTTCCAGACGAGCAAAAGGAGTCCTCCCTTCTCTCCAGCTGTGTCATATTTTTCAATTCCTGAGTGACATCGGTTTCCATCAAGCTCTAGCTCATGAAATGAGGCTACATGCAGCGAACATTCAGAATATTTCAGAATATCTATCTATCATTCACTCCTCAGTACACCAAATGGGTCCAAAAGAATAGACTCGCTCTTGTTTACTTTCAAACAATCCATCAGTCAGTCACTCAGTCAGTCTGTCAGTCAGTCAATCCACCAAAACTACCAGAATGAAATGTGAAATTAAGCACAAAAAATTAAGTAACAGCTAAACTAGCCTTGGCATATTTACCGGCTTTCTTGGCACTTGTGTGTGGAAAGAATAGTGAATTAAAATATAAGAATTAGATTCCAATATCCACTTGAAGGAGCTTCCCAGAATCATCTTTCATGTAAACTGTTCCGTATGATTTTTGCTACACCTCCTAGTTACATGGCTATGAAAATAAAATGCTTACAATCAGACCTCTTGCGAATTTGTTCCTTTTATTCATCTCCGTCATTATCCTGGAACACTTCCCTGCAGGGCGCTGAGGTTTGTCCAGTCCCTGCACAGGACCCTCCTCTTCAGAAAGGATAGGAAACTCTTCCTGCCTTTCCACAGAGAGAGCTTCTCCACGGCACTTCTCAGGGCTGAGGACTGTTTGTCACCCCTGGGGAGCTGCACGGCCCAGGGCTTCCGGCATAGGATTCCGCTGCGTGTCACTTTGTCCTGCCTGCGAGTGGCAGTTCTTACCACTGTCCGAAGGGGGTAGCAGGAAATATTAAGTGAAATGCACAGTGCTTCTCGTTGTACATGAAATAGTAACAAAAACGCAGTTCACATCAACCTGCCTGTCTGGGGTGGCTGCTGGGGACGTGTCCGCAGATTGCCTGGCGAGGTCACAGAATCCCCGACTCTGCTTCCGCGCAAACAGTAGCGCCCTGCACCGCGTATCTCCAGGGACACCCTCTTCTCCATCACGGGGCACGTGCGGCTCCTTTCTGCTGGACCTTGGAGCCCCGTGATTCTTTTTCACCCCAGGAAATCCCAGTTTGCCATGAGATCACCACAGAGGCTCCTGTGTGCGGGAGGGTGTGGACACGCCCTCCCTCGGCCGGCAGAGCTGAGGCGTCCTTCTCCCTGGCAAGTGTGCCGCGTCACTCCGGAGAGAAGGACGCCTTCCAGCCAAGGAACCGCGAGTCTCCGTCAGGCCTGTCTCGCATCTGACCTGCTAGGGCTCACTGTCTGTAGGAAGAGGCCGGGTATGTTTGTTTCCAGGCCGCCAGCTGTCCAGAGAACACGCTGAAGGAGAGGCCCACACCTGTGCGTAAACACGGCCCTGGCTGTCCTGCGTTTCACAGGGATGTAAGCCATTGAGAGCAGCATTTCCTGCTCGCCGCCTGCCTTGGGGAAATGCCTGCATTACACAGCTGCTTTGTTTAATTCTGTGTTATAGCAGAGATTATCTACGCATATCACACTCAAAGCTTTACCAGCTCTGTTCATGCTAAGTTATTACCTTCAAAAATCTACAAATGTTCTTTCAGAAGATAGTGAATGTAACTTGCTCAATATTAATCATAGTTTTGGAATCAGAGTTTCTAATGTATGCATTACCTAAAAATTGTTAATCTATGGTTTTGCACTTTTTCCTGTCAATCTATAATTAAATCGTATGAAAACATGCTGATTTTACATCATTATAATAAAGGTGTATTCTGATATCTCTGATGAGGTGGCTACCAAGCATTCATTATTTAATTGCTAGACATTTTACTATCAGTGTGTATGGTGTTATCTAAATTAATTGTGAACTTTAATATATTTGGATCTAAAAATGAAATCAGTACTCTCCATAAAGAAGGCACAGAAGACTGAATGGGCCAATTTTATGTTAACAACCTAATATCCTTCTGCAGCCAGGGAACAAAAACCTGAATGTTTAGGAAAATGTCTCTTTCAGTTACTCAGGAGATTCTGAATTATGACACTATTCTATCAGTTGCGTGGATAGAGAAGGGTTTTATTCAACTGTTTGGTGATTGTATTTCTAAATTAAATTCAAGACAATGAAGTCAGTGAGATATAGGGATTTCCCTTAAATATGATTTGAATATCTAGGGCTCTCCACTCTGGCCCGAAGAGATTGCTGGAGAAACTTGGCTGGGCTGGGAAAGAGGAACAGGAGAAAATGTAATCAAGGAAACGTCAGAGCCATATTATCATACCAGTGCCTGGAGAGATGGCAGATCATCTGATGTTGGATGGACTGGAGAGAGAGAAGTAAAAGCAGGAAGCGGTTTTACTATTCTATCCTGGAGAGTGGTAAAACAATTATTTGACAACATGTCCTTATAATTAATACACAAAATTAACACGCACATGTATTGGTTGAAAACCGAGTACTACGCACTTACCAAATTAAGAACTGAAGAGCTGTGTCACAGTTCGTCCTCACGTTAGGTGAGCAAGGGACTTTGTGGTCTCCATTTTATCGATGACGGAAGAGGCTTGCGGCTCTTAGCAAACTCGGTTTGCGGCTCACAGCTAGAGAGGGCATGGGCAGGATGTGGAGTCTTTCTTACATACTATTGATAAAAATTCCTGAGGCTTAAATCTGATGTAATGGCAACCCATAAACTCTACAGAGAGGCTCGAATTAGGGCTCAGAGACACTGAAACTTGGTCCAAATCGCACTGCTATTAAATTTCAGAGCTGGGATTGGTGCCAAGGCCATTTTAATTCCAAAACGTAATGCTCTTTTCAACACATCCCATTCTACCACCTACAAAGTCCTTTCTGTTACATTAAACAGCCTCTCAAAGAGAAAAAACAACTCTTTATCCTCTCAAGGTGCAGACTCATAATTCTGCCCTTTAAGATAGACATCACAGCCGATGTATCTGGAAGGGCATGTCTGAGGTGGAACATTTAGAAGGGGGCTTCCATTTAGACTCCTCACCTGTCCAAAAGGCTGGGAGAAGCTCACCAGCACTCGAGAACCCACTGGAATGGACGGCAATGTGAAGCCGCAGCGTGTGCCTGGGTGCTGACCGTGGTGCTCCAGTGTGGAACATTGACGCTTGCTAATTCCAGCCTTTGCACTCATGGCCGTCTCATCTGCGTGCACATGCGCCTGCCCCTTCTACAGAAAGCTTCCCTCAAGGAAGGGCTGGGACTCCAGCTAGTCAGGCATATTTCCTGAGGTACTAACATGCCCCTGGTGATGCTCTCTGTCCTGAAAACAAACTGTTGAGCAAGGCAGACACAGGCACCTGGTCACACAGTTTCGTGCGAGTGGACCATGGGCAGTTGTGGCATGGCTGAGAAGCTGCGTGCTGGGAGGGAGCAGTAGTGCATCCTAGGAGCCCCATTAGCCAGGGTTAGAGACCAGGCAGACACCTGAATGGGCACTGGTGGGGAGGAGTCAGTCATGGGCGCCCGAGCTTGGAGAACCAGGCGAGGTCTCTGCTGAGGGAGCAGGGGACCCGAGGAGTGGGGCTGAGCAGCAGGACAGGGCGCTGTGTTGAAAGTTTTGTCTGAAAGGAGCCAAGACTGGGGGTTTGGAGAGATTTATAAAGGGACCCACTGGAAGCCCAGGTGGTAGCCTCCTGAAGCCTTGCCAAGAGCAGACTCATGTATTTGTCTCTTTTGTCAATGAAACATCTGTCTTTTTAAAGAATTAGTGTTGGGCTTTAGACCTAAAATGTCCCCCAAAAGGCTCATAATTAGATGATGGTGGGGTCGTCGGGGCATCGTATTCACTGCTGCTAGAAGGTGGGCCCCCCTTGGAGGTGGGTCACTGGGCATGTGACGGGAACGGGGAGGATTCTCTTCCCGGGCTCCTCAGTTCCTCTTCTCCCCTTGCTTCCTGGCTACCATGAGGTGAGCGCTTTTCCCCGACCCCCCTTTCACCATACTTTTTGGGCCCGGAGCTAACTGCAGCCTCAAATGGCAAAACCGTGAGCCAAATTAAATCTCCTTTGTAACTTTCGAGTGTCAGGTATTGTGTCACAGTGACAAGAAAGCTAATACTCTCAGGATGAGTTTCTCCACCCTGGGATCCGATTTCTATTTTTTCAACTTCTATTTCCCAGTACTGCTCTCAAGTAGCCATTTTGATCTTTGGCCAGTTTGTCACTTTGCCCCACCTTCCTCTTTGTGAGCAGAGGTCTATTAACGCTCAGTTCACAGCGAAGTTGCTCAGACTAATTATCTGAGGCCGCACAGCTTTCTGAGAGGCTGGCTGAGAGGTGTGCCATGGAGGCTGGCTGCTTCTCCAGGCTCTGATTGCTTCCAGCACATTTCCCCGCTCTGCGTTAGGGAGATTGGAGCGCAATTTATCTCCATGCCTGTTTCCCTGGTCTGTTACTCATCATCATCTGACATCTGGGATGGAGCTGGCAACATCCCTGCTACTCAGCCTGGTTCCTTCAGACCCACAGGCAGGAGAAGGGAGACTGGGTCCCACGTGTGGATTTTTCTGTTAGAACTGAAATGGCTTCCCTGGCCTCCAACACTGGCTCTCTGTCTTGTTTCAAAGTAATCAAACCCTGCTTCCTCTTGCTCTGGGGGACATTGTATTCTTCAATACTTGCCAGAAACAATTATCTGTAAGTTTCTTTCCCCACCTGTTTTCAGAGGAGAAATTAATAGTAATTACTCAGCCCTCTCTCCTGGTGGTGCATTCTTTAGAAAGACAGAAAACAAATGTGGTCGAATCTGAGATGGACCGTGCCTACCAGATGCCCAGGACTCTCGGTGATGGAGGGAAGAACAGGTCCTGCATGAAGACGCTGGGCTGAGGATGGAGAAAGTGCTCATTCCTCCATCTGGGCCCCGTCCCCTTCCTGTCCGCTCTTTCTCTGCAAGCTGGTCACAGAACTGCACTGCATTCTGTTTTCTCCAGAAAGTCATCTTTCCTCATGTCACTTAACTGACACTCTACAGAATACCCTTTTCAGTTAATGGATGGCAAATGACTGACTCAAACCCAAACCCCAGGTCTCCTGGTGGCCTTGTAGAGGATCCAGACTGTTAAAATCTCGGAGTTTGACTCCCCTTCTGTAGAAAACAAGCACACTACCCTGTAAAGGAGGCAGAAGAGTTCCAACATGTAATTAACTGCAAAGGTCTGTTACATGCAGCAAATATAAGAATCCAACCCACTTGAGGCACTTGGTTTACTGACTGTTCTCTGCACTGTTTATAATTAATCATGACATATGGATGACAGTTGTATAGTTGTGTACATTTTTTAAAGAACTATTCTGTTCATTCTTCTATTGATTTTTGCAAAGCCCTGGGAATTGGGTATAGAAGGTATTATCATCATCTTAACACATATGAATGCAAACTGGCACTGGTTTGTAAGAGCGCTGGTACATGTATCATGTACACTTTCATTGCTGGTTAGGTCTCGTGTGTTAGTCCCCTCCCCACAGGTGGCCTGGGAAGTCACCACACCGGGCAGCTTTGGTCAGTGCCGACAAGCACCCAGAGAAGGGCCCCCAGGAGCCCTGTGTCTGTGTGGGGTGTGAGTCCTCAAGGCAGCCTCCCTTACAGGGCAGGAAGCCTCCTGGACAGTTCCCTCTCAAGAGTTCACTGAGAAAGGCTTTGATTGCATCTGTCAGCTTCATCAGTTCTGTGAGACGAGAACGCACTCTTGATCTGGAAACGATATTCTCCTCTCCTGCACATAATAATCTGCAATATGGTGTCTTCATCTCCAGGAAGGAGTCATTTCTCCTCTATGTCAAGACTTACTTGGGAGATTCCTTCCCTCCAGGTAGCAGCTTTCCTTGGTCCTTACCTTTCCTCTCATTTCCCTTATCTCCCTGATTTCTATTGTCAGCAACTCAGGAGCTGGTTTTTCTTTTTATTATGCAGTGTCAATATATTAACTTTTAGTAAGGATCTTTTTATGGTTATTTTCCAGACTCCAGGAGGTGGAAAAAATAGAGGGATAAAAACGACAGGTGAAACAGCATCTGTCTACTTTCCAGTCCTAGACATGCCCTGGGGTCCTGGGACGGGCTGTGTGGCGGGAGTTGAAGCTGAGACTGTCAAACTGAACCATGCAGAACTTTTCAAAATGACTCCAAATGCAGCTTGTATAGCACCTGTTCTAAAATATTTGCCAGTTTTTTGCATCCATGTGATGAATAAAAAGAAAAGCACCATTGCATATTTTTGGTTCCTGTTTTGCTTTCTGGATGGGCCTTATTCTTCCACCTCAGCAAGTCTAGAAACCCGCATTCCAGCCTTGGGCCAATCTCCCATGAGTGATGGAGCCTCATGTGTGATTAAGAAACAGGCACCCCAGTCCACTGCTCTTCGTCCATGTGGGGTCATTAAATTGGTGCCATGTGCACCAAGGTCCTGCCATGTTTGTTTCAGTTCAGATTCTGTGCTTTGCCTTTTACGTACCCTCTTCTGACCAGATTGCTTGTTTGGCTTTACATGCAGCATCCCCTTTGTTACCCTTGAAGGTTGAAGGTATGGCCCTGCCCACTTGCTCTCGAGGCATTTCCCCTAAGTGCCATTCATTTCTCTGTGCCCCCTGACCTGGAGTCGGGGTCCGAGCTCACCCTCTTCTCAGGGTCAGCAGCTCTGGCTGAAATGACTGGCTGCTTTAGGTACAAGATTCCCATTCTACAGTAGGAGGCCTGGGTGGAGTCCTCAGCTGGGAGCACATTCAGGAACCATGCTGGACAGGACTGGGTGGGAGCCCCTGGACCCCTGCTGAAGATGGTGGAAGAGCTGGTAAAGGCAGCAAACCCTAAGTGTCCAGCCTCGGTTCCCTCCTCTGCAGAATGGATCTGGCTTCCTATCAGTGGTGAGAGCTAAAGGGAAACCTGTTAGATGTCATTTGGCTCAGTCCCTCCATTTTCCCCATCCTTCCTTTTCCCTGTGCCACTTTCTGATCTGCGGACTATGAGAGTGACAGCTAATACTTACTGAACCTATCCCACGCCCAGGGATATTTCTCAGCATACTGGAGGCATTACCTCGTTTAATCCAGTGAGCAGATTTTTAAAGGAAAGAGTCTATTATCAAATAGATTTCACAAAAAACTGAAGCCTTAAATTTGCAGCACAAAATAAGTATGGGATGCATATGTGATGATTGGCTTGATCCGGCCACTCTGAAACATACACACATAACAAAACATCATGTTATAGACCACGCCTCTGTGCTACTGCTTGTCCGTTAAAAACAAGGGACAATTTTGTTTTTAAAAAAACACAAGGAAAATTGAGGCAGAGTAGTGCAGGAACTTCGTGCCACACCACGCAGGTGGAGCTGCCCCAGATCAGGGCAGACTAGGAAGCGTGCAGGGCGAGGTCTCCAGACTCCTGCAGGTGCATCCAGAGTGGGGGCACTGATTGGTCTGATGCCAAAGGTTACCCTACTTAGCCCTCACCCTACCACTACTGCACCCACCAGTGCCCTCCTCAATCAGGGCCCACTGTGTGCAGATCCCCAGGGAGCAAGACTGTCGCAACAGACGATCCAGAAGACCTGCTCCTTCCACACCTCCCTCTCTATTTCCCATTCCTCCATCACTGCTTACTTCTAGCAAGTGTCCTTGTGAATCTGTCGTGTGCTACCCCCCACAACAATGAGAAATGACCGTGAATACAAAATCACAAGAGCTTGCTTACCCAGGAGATAAGTATCCAGGAGCCAGGACCAGTGCGCGGAGACTTCCAGACAGCAGAGACGGACCCTGTGCCCACTCAGCTTCTGAAGTGAAGAGACAGTGCTCAGCCGGTGGATACTCGGCTACTGGAAATGTTTCAAACCAGATGGCAAGACTGGAGAGACAGGCCAAAAACAGACCTTCCAGTCTCCAAGGGAAGGGAGAATTATTATAGGAAGAGTTGGCCAGGCGAAGGCCCAGAGTACTTCAGGCATGGAAAAAGAGGCTTCTTTCTCATCCGGAAAGCCAAGAGGTGGTCAGACTTCAGGCAGTTCTTGGTGCCCACAGGTGAAGACTTTCTGCACGCTGAGAAGCGGCTCTAATCTGAAGGGGTCTCGAAGGGGTACTTGAGCCCGATTTTGGTACCCAGAGCACGTGAGATGGCAAAAGCACTGAGTTCAGGAGACGATGGAGCTGCACAGCCACCTGGGGCTGCACCTCAGTGAGTGGGCGGGGAAGGCAGGGCCCCAGGACGCCCTCCGAGCCTGTGCGGCACCTTCTCCGTGTCTGCTCTTTCGTCTTAGCCTGTTACGGAAAAGCAGTCATCAAAGAAGAAAATAAATCTTCCTTTTCGTGGATCGGGGAGCTCTGGGGAGCTCTAGGGAGCAGAGTATCTTGATTCCAGATGGGGTTTTGGCAACTGAAATCTGGGCAGGAGCTATCAGCTCAAGCTAATTCTCAATACATTTGATTCCCCACTGACTTCCTCATGCTCCACATCCAACACGTCTTCCAGGCTTAGCAGCTCTATCGCTAAAGCTTTTGAATACTAAGCCCTCCTCACTGCCTGTAGACCTGGCCCTCTGGCCGAGCCACAGCAGCCCTGAGATGGCCCTGGTCACAGTCTCAGCCCGTTCCCTGCTCCAGTATGACCTCCAAGCATCAGCCACGGGAGGTCTTCCACAGCCAAAGTGAAGGCCGAAATCAGAGCCAGCATGGCGGCGAAGCCTGGAACCCCACACTCAGGGAAGCTGAGGCAGGATGCTTGAGAGTTTGGGTCCAGCCTGGGCAACGTTATGATTTAGTGAGATTCTGTCTCAAAATAAGAACAAAGCAAAGAGTTGCAGATGTAGCTCAGTGTGAAAGCTCAGGTTCAACTTCAACCCTGAGAGCGGGGAGGGAGGGAGGGAGGGAAGGAGGGAGGAAGGAAAGAAGAAGGGAGGAGGAAGGAAGGAAGGAAGGAGGGAGGGAGGAAGGAAACCAAATCAAAAGGTCTCAGGGTCTTGCTTGACCTACTGCCCTGGCCTGGGGCTCTCCTGCTTGACCACAACTTTTCCCTCCTGTTCACTAGCCCGAGGTCCCTGACCTCCACTGTCCTTGAGTTTATCAACTGAGCTTTCCTCCCTGGGTCTCCACACAGGGCTCTTTATCCACTGGACTCTGCCCCACAGCTCACTCAAGTGCTTTCTTTGGGTGTTTGCTGATCGACCCATACAAAATTACATCCTCCTTTGCAGAACTCCTCTTCCTCTTTACTTGATTGATCAAGACTCAGCGTATTAGATCTTCTGATGTATTTATTTGCTTTTTCTTTGAAGACAGGGACTTTGCCTGTCACACCTCCTGCTGTATTCCTGGTGCTGAGAAACAGTGCCCACTGCAGAGAAGTCAGTGATTATAGACGATTGGCTTCTTCATCTTACTTCCCCCTTAAGCTCCCCTTTAATTTTGGTTTTCTCTCCAGTAACATACATTTTATTTTGTAGCTAGCATTCTTTGTTGTCTCTAATTCTACGTTTTTGTGAGTCATTGCTTCGCCTTGACTTTTCTCCCTTGCTTTCTGCATCAAAGGTCAGGGAGATGAGTCTCTCCCCAGCCGCCGAGTGCAGCTCCTGTGCCTGGGAGGATACACTCAGGTTTTCAGCACACCAAGGGCTCCCGTGCCTCAGATTCCAGGAGCGGCCTCCTTCGGGCGGAGAAATGTATTCGGGGTGGCCCAGCAGTGGGAGGGGCATGGACTTTGAGGTTCAAGTCCCAGCCCAGCCACTCAGGGTCCGTGTGGCCCCAGTGAAGCAGGTGCCTCGGCCTCTCCACACAGAAGTCCCTGCCTCCAGACACTGGAGCAGCAAAGCTGGGATTAGGGACGGAACCTCATGAACTCCAATTGGGAATTAAATGTGTTAATACTCGAAAAGTCCTTGAGAACCAGGTTTAGCACATAAAAATGCTTGTCTGAAGCAACAAAAACCAACAGCCTGTTCCTTTTTCTAGCTCCAGGGCCACAGAAGAGTAATTTTCTGTCACTGAGCCTCAGTGCCCCCATCTGTAAAATGGAGGTGGAGAAGGAAGGTTGAGTAATTTCTGGCTACGGGTTCATCACCATAACCATCTGATGTCCGAGGCCAGTCTGTCTTCCAGCCAGGCAGACACACTTGGTGCCTGAGATTTAATGTAATTTTTAGTTGATGACTGCTCAGGCCTTAAGGTTTCAAACGGATTATCCAGATTCAGATCAGAGCCCGCCAGGCCCGGGTCCCTGTGCTTGGCTCCTGGCAGAGCCTGTGTCTCCTACGTGTTCTAAGGGCCCCTGAGGGCTACCGGGCCACCTGGTGTAGGCAGGGACACACCGCAGCTCCTGGTCTTGCTGAGCAAGCAGTGAAGGCACGAGTCTCCAGGACCGGGGGTGAGTGGGGTGCCCTCAGGGTGATCTGGAGGCCAGGGCTCCCCAGCGACAGCCCAGCAAACACCTAGGGTGCTGTGACCTCAGGCCCTCGGTGATGTAATGGAGGGCATGCCCAAGTCAAAATTTCGAGCTCTCTGCACTCTTGTTCCCTCCCTAGAAAACACCCAGAGCTGAGCCTCCGTGTGCGAAGCCACAGGAACTGACTGCTGCACCCCGAGGTGATGAGAGCCATGGTACCTGCAGCTCCTGCCCTGTAGGCACAACTCCCCCTCTGCACCACTCCTTCCTGAAGGGCCGGAGAAGCCGCAAGGCTCCCCCGAGCCAGCCCTGCCCGCTCAGGTTACTCGTTCCCTTGTTCCCACCATCCCACAGTCATGGGAATAGAGGGGCCTTGTCACTGTGTACTGACCGTCGGTGTGTGGCCGCTCCAGATGGATGCGGTTCAAATGGAAAGTCCAGGGTCCAGCCTGCTGTGTCAGGCTGTCCTAGTCTTTCCCTTGGTGTCAGTGAGCAACCTGCACAAGCTCTGGCCTGTGAACCTTGGGACAGGCTTAGGGCCATCACTGAATGTGGCTCTCCAGCCCAGCAGGAGCAGGAGCGCTGTGAGCCCATAGTGGGTCACTGGAAGGAAGTACAGTTTCTAATCCACCTCCACATACAGTCCCGGGGAGGCGAAGGAACTTTCCTAACCATCAGTGGATCTAACAGCCTTGACCCTGTATTTTCCAGAAATTGGCCCCAAAATGTTCAGCTACACTGACCTCTTAAAAGAACGAAAAGGAAAAATTAAGGTAGGGAAGCAAAGAAAGGAAAAAGTAAAGGACAGAGTAATGCACATTCATTGAATTGTGCATGAAAGGGTGCTCTAAGTCATAGCCACACTGTCACTGACTCCAGAATGACTTATTTGAGCACCGCGGAGATGAAGCCCTAGGTTGCACGGTGAAGAAGGAGGCTGTTGGACACAGATGTCTGAATGTCATCTCTTGTCCACTGCCCTCATGGCGTGGCCTCTGGAAACATCCACACCATTAAAGGAGCTCAGCTTCTCCCTCCGCAGTGTCAGGGAGGCGGGCAAGGTGGCCTCCAAAAGCCTGCCCTGCGGAGAGCCTGCCTCACTCCTCCGCTCCGCAAGTGTGTCAAGTGTGCACATCCTCTAGACCAGTGGCAGCAGGGAAGGAGTAGATGCAGGCTCCCGGCACAAAGACAGAGTGCTGGGCCTCTGTGTGTGAGGTTTTAAAAGCACAAGCTCTAGGGTCACAGGAGCAGGGATCCGTGTGTGGAGCATCCCACAACTTGCTACATGACGAGGGTCCAGAAACAGCTGGACAGCAGGCAGCACAGTTCCTACACCAGAGAGGGGCATCACGTGAAGCTGAGACTTTGTCAAGGCACAGTAGAATGAGAATCACCCCGTGGAGTCACCTTTTCTCAGAGGGCCGCCCTTTAATTTAGGAACACTCCCTCCTTCCTACATGCTCAGATAGCCATTGACGACTAACCTTTTCCTGAACGGTTTTGAAACTGCAGGTCACGGAGATGAAATACAACTTACAGAGAGACCGAATTTTAAATGCAGTTTGCGCGTTTGGTTTTTCCAGTTCAGTTACTCAAATCCTGTTGCTACCAGCTCATGTTGGGTGAGAGGGGCTGATTGTTAAATATGCAGTGATTTTGCAGGTTAAATTGTTGGTAATGTGAAATTGACCCTGGTAGGAATACTCACCTCACAGAAATTGGAAAACACTAAAAACCAGAGCTGTCATTTTTCCTTCTCCCAAAGAGCTAATCCTTCATTCAAGTATAGATTTGGCCCAGTGGAAGATAACAGTACAAGATATTCATCTTTTCCTAAACCAATTTTTCTATATTTAGACAGAAATCTATAGGCAAAAACTTGATATCATGTTTATTATTTTCTAAATGGAAGCTATTAATGTCATTATTTAAGTACATTCATTACTAAAGACATTTTTTCATTACTGCCTGACCTGGGAAAACTACAGATTGAATAGCCCATATTGAAATGCTTAGAACCAGAAGGTTTTTGATTTTGGATTTTTACATACTTCAGAATATGTGAAGATACATGCTGTGATTTGTATCTAGATGTCTCCCCAAAGTCTCATGCACTCCCAGTTGGAACATTTTGGAGGTGGCTGAATCTATAGTCTGTGAGTATGGACTTGGGGTATGGTACTAAATCAGTCCACTGGTTGGTTTAACGTATGTCTGGGTGTAGGTAATGGGAAACCCAATCCTGTGTGAGGGTGGCACCAACCAACGGGCTTGTAGCCTGGATGGAATATAAAGGGGAAAATGGAAGGCAGGCTTGTCGCTTTCTGCTGCCCTGCCGTGGACTGTTTCTCCTCTACCATGTCCCTCTGCCATGTCACCCTGCCTTGGACCAGCTGACCACTGGCTGGAATCTCTACGAAGTGTAAGCAGAAATAAACCTGCCCTCCTTTAACTTGTGGGTGTCAGGTATTGTGCCCCAGCAAAGAGAAAGTAACTAAGACAATAGATAATGAGATATCTTGGGGATGGGGCCCAAAGCTAAACACAGAATTCATTTGCTTCACATGTACTTTATACACAAATAAAGCAGTTTTATATAGTATTTTAGTGTGCCTGTATTTTGACTGTGACATCTGGGATCAGATGTAGAATTTTCTCCTTCTGGCATCCTGTAAAACTTTTGAGTTTTGAGGCATTTCAGATTTCAGGTTTTTGGATTAGAGGGGCCTAGTTTTACGATCAGGGATTCTTGTTGTATAATAAATAATGATTAATGAATAATAATCCCTTCTGCTACCACCTGTGCAGTTCCTCACATTCCAGAGACATGTACAATATGCAGTAAATGTTTCTCTTGATGATCTGTGGTGTGTTTCCTCTAAGGAATAATGAGTGTGTAGGATATAGGCACACCATCATCTGTAGATTGATGTAAGCACAACAGTTTCCCATGTTAATTCATGTAATCACTGTAGAAAGCCCTACTGAGGAATGTGTTATTATATTTCAGTGTTATAGATAAGAAAACTGTAGCACATAGTTCAAACATGCCTGAGTTCAGCGGCAGAGTGGGGAAAAGGTCCAGGCCACTGGGTCCTCAAATTGGACTTCCTGTCTGCAACTGGAAACTTCTGTTATAACTAAAAACACATAGAACACTAGTATTGCTCCTATACTCCTAAACCTTGGGTGATCTTAAAAACTGTCCTATAGAAATAAAATCAATATAGGGCAGGGGATTTAGCTTAGCGGTGCAAGCACCTGCCTGGCAAGCACAAGGTCCTGAGTTTGATCCCCATACCAAAAACTCAGACAAACAAACAAAAAGAAATAAAATCAATATAAATAAGAACATTTATGAAAAGAATTACAACTTTGTAGCAAAAATAGTGAATGTCCACTACTAAGTGAATGGTAGAATAAATCACATTACACCCGCATCGTGAAATATCGTCTTCAAAATGTGAATTCAAGCTCTACTAGATAATTTGAAGCTATTTCTGTTACTACAATTGAAAAAGAAAAAAACTGTCAACAATTTAAACCAAACTCATCTTTGTAAAGTATACAATGAAAATATCCTTTCTTCTGCCAGAAACACCTGTTGTCAGCCCTAAGAACCACTCCTTGATTAATAAATTGTTAAGTAATAGCTACTTAATTTGTATTCTCCACAGCTGGTGAGTAGAACATGATTTAATACTTGCTTTTAAAAATTTTCTACAAATAAGTCTTTGAAAATTTTATTTTCTTATTAAGTACCTATTTTAATTTATAAGATTCTAATTTTGTTGTTACTTTTAAAAAATATATGGCTGGTTTTTAAAAAAATTTCTCTCTTGTATGTATCTTTGGTTTTGCTACAAAAGTTTTAATTTTTGAATAATCAAATATGCATATCATATTTTCTTGAAGCAATTTAAGTCTGAGGTTAAAAAAATGGGAAAAGATGAAAAATCCACGAGACAGGCCCAAATAAACCTGTAACTAGCAGGCGTCTCCCTCCGCACAGCGAGACTCCACACGTGAAGGAGCCCATAAATACCATTTCCCGACCACCCGCACCGCGCCTCTATGCCACCCCCTTCCTTCACGGAACAGCACCACGACTTGTACGCACGAGTTTACTCCTGGGACTTGTGCCTTGGCTCCCTCCCCGACCCCTGGGCCAGCCCCTGCCAATATTGGGACAGGGTCTTCCAGACAGGGTCCTGAGCAAGGAGCCACCGGCGGGCTGGAGGAGGCTGGTTCCGTCAGCACACTCACGGCACAGCACCTCTTCGTGTTTTATTATCTTAATTAGCTAGGTATTAGGGTATATTTAAAGCTTAAATCGTCACCATGTCCTTTTACAATTACAGATTTAAAAACCCAACAGGTTTCGAATCAAGGTAGGGTCTTCATTTGGCTCCTTTACCAATTATTTTGTCTGTTTGCCTGATTCATCTCTTTTTTCTGAACTTGATGCCATTTAAGGGCCCTGTCACACCTACGTTTAATTTAGCACTTCTCATAAAGATGCCCTGGAGCCTCGGGAACCACAGAGAGATGTGGCTTTCCGGGTTCCCTCTGCTGCTGACTTCCCCCACGCAGACTGGGTCCCCTAGACACCCCGCTGTGTGAGCCGGACATGGCCGTTGCCCTCCGCCCTCTTCCCCAGCTTAGGCACAGCCTGCCTGCTTAGCCTCTCCCAGCCCGGCCTCATCTTCTTGGCCTGGAATATTACTGTAGAATCAGCACCCTGCCTGCTCCCTACTCTGGCCTCAGGTGACCCAAGTTATCTTCTGGGGCGTTTCTCTTGCTTTCCCCTTTGAGAAATCACTGATACTCAGAGGACAACATCCAGTCTTCAGACTGGTTCCCACGCAGTGTGTCTCAACGCCTCCTACCCGAGGCATCACATCCTCGCTGGAAGCTCAGTGGGCAGCTCCTGGCTCCCTCCCGTGAAGGCTTTTATTTCACAGCAGATGTGGGTAGTGGGGACGAGTTCCCATCCTACTGTCCCCATCACGTGTTTCTTAATATGCCACACGTGCCCTTCCTCTCCCGCCTTTTAGCCCAAGTCCTGCTCATTATCTGAAGATCGTGTGTCACCTCTTTGAAATACTCCTAGGTATTTTAGGGGAAGTTAATCCCCCTTTCTGTGATGCTCCTTTGTACCTTGTGATGCTCTAACTCCAGCATCTACATTTTCTAAGCACATTGAGGTGACTGCAGGACTTTAAAGACCACGTCCCTGTCATCTCCGTGACTTCTGCCCATTGCACAGGGGAAGTGGTCCTCTCTCCACACGTGTGTGCAAAAGGGAGGGAAAGAAGGAAGAAGTCACATTCTTAAGGTTTTCCCTGGATTACACTTTGTTTGCTTCTTGTTTTCTTTTGCTTATTTATGTGCTTATTGATTTTAAATGACCTAATATGTGCTTTTAAACTAACTGGAATTTTGCTTGTCATGAAGGTATAAAGTATAAATTGCCCTATATTAAATTATAGAGACGAAGATCCCAAAGAGTATTCATCACTGTCATTAATCATAGTGTCACATACTTATATTAATTTCAATTGATTGTAATGCACAGTTTACTGTTTCAGTACATTTTTGGGTTAACACAGGATCGCTGGGGAATGGGCAGAAACCAGGTTGGAGGTTTTAGGGTAACTTGGCTAATAGCTCACGTTAGTGACATTCCTAGAAGATACCAGTTACTGACGGCTTTGGGGAGTTGCTAAGAGCCATCTGATCTAAGTGGATCAGAAGTGGGACCTCTAGAGCTTTCCCTTCTCCAGCTAAGCATTCCAGCACTTGATCGGGTGACTTTGGTTGCTGGTGGGTGACAGCTTAATTTACTAGAATGTTAAGCAACAGCAAATTTGAAAATAAACTAAATACACACTTTATAAGGAAAGGGAAATGTGATTCTGCACTCTGTTGCATACATTGCCAGAAGCTCCATCGACCCCATAATTAGATGATACCTGAACTGGATGAAATGTTAATATTAAATATTATGAGAAATTTACTGGAGGTTGTACCATGCCTGCTATTTATATTTCTGGGCCAATCTATCTTTTTTATTTTATTAGAGAATATGTGTACATGCATGTGTTTGTGTGTGTGTTTTAAAATTTCCACTAGGGATTAATTCTGATGTCTTAATAGATTGACCTTGCTTGTGCACTATGGCATTTAGTTTTAAAAATCAAATTCCTACTACAGCAAAGATTTTAATGGGTGGGTTTTTCTCACGTCTGTCTAGAAACTTCCCAGCCTGAGGCTGCAGTTTTCCTCAAGGTTCACTCCCCTGAGGTTAGGGCCAGAAGTCTGCTTGGACAGCAGCTGTGAAATCAGATCAGAGCTTCTCTCTCTGGAAAAGGATGGGATGCCCATCTACCTCAGTGTTTTGCACTGTCTGAGCAGTATTTTAATAGCATCGGCCTGTGCACCCTGGCATGCTTGAATGTGATTTGCTCCACCGAAACACACGTTGAAACTCAATACCACAGTGTGGAGCTCTGGGTGGGGAGACTCACAGGGTGGCGGGGCTGTGGTGAGCAAGCCCAGCATCTCCTTGAAATCTCTTCTCCACAATCCCGTCCTTCCCTCTTGCAAATGCTCGCAGAGTCTCATCCATGACGTAGTCGTGCGGTCTTCACCAAAGTCCGCACCTGTAACCACCTAATTTGTTGTGGTCAGGAGTTGCAAGGAAAACAACACAATGCAGGATGCATAATTTATAGCATTATTTATAATGGTCACCCAAGGAGTCAAATACAAAGAAAATACAGGAAATCTGTCCACACACTAAAGACCTAGAAAATCCAACTGAGGGCCTGGAGTCCACGGCAATGTCCTGCATGAGTTTAGCTGAAGACCTAGAGCCATGACAATGCCTCCCACGAGCCCAGTTGGAGGCCTAGAGCCCCAACCAGTCACACAAGTCTATTTCACAGATTTGCACTGGGAAGACCCCAAGGGCAGGGGTAGAAGCTAGAAAGTCTGTGCCAGCAGGATGAAGGATCTGTGCCAGAAGGCTGAGGGTTCTACACTAGAGCCAAGAAGCAATACTCCCCCACCCAAAATACCACAGCCATCCTCAGCAACAATGAGATCCCCAGCTCCTATAATGTTGAGAACAGCCAAGTTCCTATCAGGAAGCCATCGTGACACACTTCTCCTGGAGATTAAACTGCACACATCTTCCCCTCTGGAGCCAGGAAGCAATGCTCAAAGTAAGGACCAGAGCGCCCACAAAGTGAACTGCAGCCACTCTCAGCAACAACAAGGTCCCAAGCTCCTCTGACAATGAGAACAGCCAAGTTCTTATCAGGAAAGAAGCTTGACAAACTCCTCCAGGAGAACTTACGGCAACAGGAGAACCAACAGCCCCAAAGAACAAGACTTAGGAGAACCCACAGCACCGCTCTCTTCCTCGCTGCTTCTTCTTAGGCTGGCAACAGTCCTCAGGCGGGCCCTCTACCCTCAGCACCACTCTGATTCGGCTCAGCTGGTGTTTAAGTTGACTGTAAGTTTTCAATCTACCACACAATCTTAGAATGTTGGCCTCCAACCGTGACCTAAATGGACCTTTTTCTTTGTACAATACCAGTTTCAGGTATTGTGTGTTAACAACAGAAACCAAAACACATTGTTTTCCTACTCTCCCTCTCTGGGCAGTCAAAAGGCATTTCACTACTCTAGGAGGTCAGACAAACTTCAGCCTTCATGTTAAGGAAGGATCAAAAGACTAAGACCTCCACACCTCCTAATGCCAAGTATCGTTTAGATCCTCTAAGATGTGATTTTGTCAAAACTCTTTAGTATTGACTTTTCTGAGATTGTGATTCCAACAATCCTGTTCCTTCCTCTACCCAAGCCTTCTAAGCAAACACTGCTACACTATCCAAAACTTGATCTGATTCTTGTAGGTACCTGGAGGGTAGGGAGCTCAGAGAAAGAGGAGAGTTGGGAGTGCTTTACTGGAAGGCTCTTGTTCCAATCTTTCATCTCCCATTTCACAAAGCTGACCAGTACTTCTTATTTCTAGGACTCAAATTCTGTGTCATCTAATGTTGAGAATCACAGCTGGCTATATTTCTGTACCTATTGCACTTGCTGTATCTACAATTCTGTCATAAAAACCTCTTTTCCTGTTGTGGAAAATGGTTCGTGTTCAACTTCAGAGTGTCCTTGATAACCCTCACAGAGCTTCCTGTGTAGCCCACTGTGAGAAAGGCCTTATGAAGCACCTCTGAAGAGCCTGGGGTTGATGAATTTGTGCAATCGTCTTTTCCCAGGAGCCCTGGCACACGGGATTCCTATGCACACCTAGCAGAGCTGCCAGAGTGCCCTGAGGTCCTGCAGGCAAACATGAAAGGGTTCTCTTATTCTAGGGTCCTTTTTGAAGCACAGCGGTCTTGTCTTGCCACCAGGATGACAGGTGGGAACCTCTTGCTTGGTCAGTCGGTTCACCCCATGCACAGGTGCTCCAGACTCAGGAGCTGAACCCGAAGCCTCAGGACTGCAGAGGTCCGTGGGTAACGATAGGCACAGCGGCTGAATGAGAAGGAGCTGCCTAGTGTGGCCTTTCTCATGCTCCTCCCTCTCAGATGTTCCTTTCTATGAGCTTAGAACAAGTTCTAATTAAGGAACTCTCTCCTGATTTGCCGGTGTAAGCAGTGTATTCTTTTAGTCTAATAGAGCTAAGATTAGGATGAATTTTTTTCTAGCTCTCTTAATTTACTGTCATGATGAGCTATGTTAAAAACTGAATTTTTACAGGAGGTTTTGTATCTACTTCTCCTTCCCTCTGGCCGCCTTCACTCCTCCCTTCTCTACCTCCCTCCCTCCTCCCTACTTTCTTTTCTTTCTTCCTTTTTCCATTTGGTCAGAAATTTATTGATTTTGCACAAATCTTAGCCTGATAGTTTGAGTGATGTAAAATGATAAGTTTTGTTCAATCCTTTGAAAGCTTCACTGTCTGGTAACTTTTGAAAATAGAACCAGTCTCATTGAATTATAAAAGAAATGGACAGAAAATTAAAAGCATAAGAATACAGAAGATTTTCAAAATGTAAAGATGACCTTATCACCTATGAGGGATTTGAGGGCACAGCTATGGGCTTTATTGTATTATTGAGTACCTATTAGCTCCCATAAAGAAAGAAAAAATAAAGGAAGTGTAATGGTTTATTTCTAGATGCTCCTCCAAGCTTCCTGAGTTCAAAGTGGGGCTATTTGGAGGTGACTTGGCCATAGGCGTGTGATGCTGGACCGTGGGTGTGTGATACTGGGTTAGTCTCTGCTGGGTCTGTTGACAGATAAAGCCTATGCGGGAGAAGGTAGGTCACTGTGGGCCTAGGAGAGAGTCTTTCTATCACCTCCCTTGATCCCTGTCTGCTTCCCACCTGCTCTGCTAGGCGCTGTTTCTCCTCTGCCATGCCCTGCCTTGGAGCCAGCCAACTAGGGACCAAGACCTTTACAAACTGGGAGCCAGAATAAACCTCTCCTCATTTAACTTTTTCATGCCAAGTATTTTGTCCCAGCAATGAGAAAGTAACTAAGATAAGAAGAAAGAATGAAAGAAGGAAGAAAGGAAGGAAGGAAGGAAGGAAGAGATAAAGGGAAGGAAAGATGGCAAAGAGAAAACAGGAAAGGAAAGGAAAGGAAAGGAAAGGAAAGGAAAGGAAAGGAAAGGAAAGGAAAGGAAAGAAAAGGAAAGGAAAGGAAAGAGGGGTCGGGGATTTAGCTCAGTGGCTTAAGTGCCTGCCTTGCAAGCCTGAGGTTGTGAGTTCGATCCCCGGTACCAAAAAAAAAAAAAAAAAAAAAAAAAAAAATCAGGAAAGGAAAGAGGAAAGGGAAGCAAAGGAAATCTGCATGGCATCTTTAGGCTTAGGTGGAGACCTGGTTGCTTCTCGTTGCCTGTAACCAGCAAGGTTGGGAGTTGTTAGGTGTCATTTCCTAGTTAGTAAACTGAATTGTTTTACATCTCATCGGCTCAGCTGTGGTCTAGTTTTGTCCACTGTCCAGTTTTACATCTTCTTTTTCATTACACTAGGACACTTATGCTTGACTCCTCGACAGCCTTCTGGCATTGTCATGTGGAAAAATTAGCAGGCACCGTCACAGAGTGCTTTGACATTCTGAGTGCCACAGACTTGCTTAATGATGACGGAATTGCCATGGAGCCGCCTGGTTCCAATCACATCTGCGTCTTCGGAGGGAGCCTGCAATGAACTGACAGCTCGGCAAGGTGGGGTTCGAAATGCATGAGCTGTCAGATCAGAAACAGATGGACTGCCAGCTTTCCCTGCTCTGTGGCTGTCTTAGTGGCTTGGGCTGGAAATGCCCCTTCTCGGACACAGAGGCCATCGCAGGGTCTGTGTGTTCAGGCATCGAGCCAGGCTGCACCCGTGGCTATTACCTTTGCAGTTTGCGCTCTCACAGACAGACTAACAGACAGACTCTAAGTAGCTCAGCAAAAGGAACTGGAATGCATGACTGATTTTATATTGTCAACCAGGTCGACGGTGTTGGTGATGGGATCTGGTGTTTCCCAAAGACATATTAATACCCAAGTAATGATCACATTTAAAGCTCAGCTCCTCCTCAATCCTAACCCTTCACCTTCACCCCACAGTGCACATTCACTGTCCTGGCCACACCCTGTAATTTGGCGTTGTACGAAGCTTCTAAAACCATAACCTCCACTCTCTCACACTCTGTGTCCCCTTTCCTGTAGCCTCGGATCTCCTGCCAGAGCTGAAACTCCTGCTTCTCCCCTTTCTCCAAGTCCGCTGACTTTCTCCTGGCTTCCCTCGAAATCCATCAGAGAACACATGGGCTCACCCACCACCTCGTCCCTCTGCTGCCTCACATCCCCACATCTTCTGCACCCAGGATGCCGAGCACTGCGCAAGCAAGGGAGGCTACTACTGAGACCTTACCAGGAGGGCTTTGGCCACACTGAGATCTCTGCCGTGTGGTGTTCCTCTAACTGAATGTTTCAGTCCAGACCTTTCCCCCTCAGCTTCCTATGTAGCCTTTTTTTCTTGCTTTGATACAAGGGTCTCTGAACCCCGTGTTGAAATATATCACCATCGTGACACTTGAAGAGATGGAACAAACTCCGCCCTCACAAATGCATGAATCTGTCATTCAGATGGATTGAGTTTGTCCCAAGAGAGGCTGTGCTCTAAAAGTGTAGCTTCCCCTCTGGAACCTGCCTTTTTGCCAGGGAAGCCCTGTCCTGTCTCGGGACTCTGAGAAGCCGCATCAGCCAGAAGGACCTCAGGAGATAAGATCTTACCACCTGGAACCTGGATAATGTTTTCTTTATAAATCACAGCGGTGCCTTGGTTCACGAACTTAATTCTCTCCACGATTCTGGTTGCAAACCGGACTTGATGAGAATTGAATCACATTTGCCCATGAGGTCAGCATCGGACCTAACCACTGAATTTGATTTGGCTCTCATCCAGCTCAGTTTGTGACCAGAATCATGGAAAGAATCAAGTGTGTGAAGCGAGGTACCACTGTACTAAGCCTCAGTTATTTATTCCAGTCAGAGAGAATGGACTGCAGCAATTCTCAGACAGCCTCACCCAGAGTCACAGAATAATCAGCTGCAGCACCCTTGAGATTGTGTCCCATGCACCGCATGCACACTCTGCGTTCCTCCCCACCCTGCCTCTTCCCGCCCACCTCAGACACTGCCCACGTTCCACTTAAAAGTGAGCCGCACCCCATGGGAGCATCATTCCATTAGTAAGCCCATATGTTCTCTGTATTTTTAAAATCACACTTAACCATACTCTCTAAAAAAGTGCGCGCTGGCTGCATTCTGCCCTGTCTTTATAAAGATCTCCTTCACTACCCGTTCCCCCGTGACTGGCTGGCACTCTTCCTTCCTCCGTCATCTGCCGAATGGAAGAGGATTCTGTCCTCCGCATTTCCACCTCCTTCTTCTGGATCCTCCATTCCCTGGTAGTTTCACTTCTTTATATGTCTCTATATTCATATTCTTTTTATTACTATAATAATATTTTATGCCCAGCCATAGGATTTATTTGATTTCCCATTTCTCTGTGGCATTGAAGTTAGCAACTACTTCATCTCTTTTAAAAAGCTTGGAGTTCATGACATTATCTGAAACAAAAATTGTTTATTCACATAATTATTGAATGAATATCTATATCTCCATTAACTGACTTTCCTATTGCTGGGACAAAATCCTCAACAGCCACAGTTTAAAGGAGAGATGTAATTTGCCTTGTGGTTTCAAAGGGTTCAGTTCGTGGTTGGCTGGCTCCAAGGCATGAACAACACAGTAGGAGGGTAAGGTGGAGCAAATCTCACTTCACAGTGACTGGGAAGCAGAGAAAGGGGACAGGAGGAGAGGAGAGGGTCGGAGAGTAGATACAGCACTGGAGGTCACACCTGTGGGACCCACACAGCATACAGGGAAGCATGCGTTAGTAAGCCCGAGGCCACTCAAAGACAGTCAGGCTGACAGTCCAACTTGACTACCACATGCCTCACTTGTATTGTAAAATCAACAGAGGGAGATAGCGTGTATGTGTGCTAAATATTTCAGTCGTAGTACCTTGCACACATAGTAGGTATACTATTAATATTTACTAGAATAAGTCAATAAGAATATTTTCATGGAAAATATAGCACCACTCTCTAGAATTTCTCTTACTTCTCTGGCATCCCCTTGGTTTCCCTCACTCATCTGATCTTTACATGTTACTGTTTCTCAGGGTAACATTTTAGCATCGTCTCTGCCACTTTTGGTTTCTTCACCACTGAGCTACCCCTCTAGCTCCTCTTTCTTCATTATGCGTGATGTGATTATTTTATATATTCTGTTTTATGGTTGTGGTTTCAAGTGTTCACTCTTCTCTAAGCTTTGGCATCCATATGCTACTCTTTACTAGACACAGATACATTAAATTTATTTCTTCTTGAGCTAAACTTGTCTTCTCCCTCTATTTTCATTCTGGTCTCTGGTCCAAGTTGTGGCTAATGGCAAAATTTGCAAGTCCACAGCCAAGGAGACCCAACAGTCAACTGAAGTCATTACTTTATTCTCCATATTCCTACTGTTATTGCTAAAACTGCCCCGTCTAACTACCAAGTAGTTTTTTAATTTGACCATCCCCAGTGGTGCTACCATTAGAACTTCATTCGTGGAAAATAGTCTGCCAAGTTATCTTCCTGGCTCCAAACTTTCCACCATCAGTCTACTTTCTGTAACCACATTATAACTGCACAGCCCCGTACCTACGAGCACCGGAAAGTCTCTGGGTACTTTCGGTAGGAGCACTCAAGGTCAGGGTGGACTGAGCCCTCTTATCTGCGGCACCCCACTCTGCCCTTCAGCTATGCTGAGCTACCCACAGCTTTCGGCTGGGAAACTTCTCTTTCTTCAAGGCTTATGTCACACGTTATCCATGTAGAAAGATGTTCTGAAGCCGTCAAGGGCTATGTGCCTCCTTTGCTTTCCCATAGAGTCCCACCTCCACTCTGTGGCAGTGATGACCACAGGTTCCTTCTCTAATGGCTTCACCAGGGACAATGCCAATGCAGAGACTGCAGGTCCCCACTGCCTGATACCTGCGGAGGCTACCTATGGGGAGCTTTTATAACCGAGCTTCTTGATTTAAAAACTTCTAAAGTTGTTTGGAACAAAAGAATGAATATGTGTTCTACCAACTTTGAGCTGTGAGGAAGTTATACAGAAAATCCTGCCATGGTGATGTCAAGAGGGTCTCACCTCTGACACTCCAGAGCCCTTATTCCTTCCTGGAACCTCCTCGTTGTGCTAGTGCCCTTCAGATTTCATTCCACACCAGTGGCAAAAGTCTAATCCCCAGATGGCTCCCTAGGACATTCAGGAGCCCTGACCTGCCTCTTCTAAACACCAGTTGTCTGTGCTTAACCCATTAAGCCTCTTTGCAATATTGACCAACAATGATCTTTCTGTGTGTTAAAGTTCCTAAAAGGTTGCTATCAAGAATTTTGAAGTATCCAAAAATTTGCATCAGCAATTTGGTTTTCCCTGGACTCAGAGTGTTGAGTATTGTCTGCAAGTAATGCCACCTGTGGCCCTGTATTGGTACATGGTACAAAACACTAGAAGGGTCACCTCTTAGACAGTGGCAGAATCACTCCATGACTGTCAAAGTCATGAAAGAGACAGACCCGTGAGGCTGCTTTCCACCTCCTGGGGCTGCTCCAAGAGCAGAGTTCCTGGGTGGTAGGGACCTGATGGCCTGTTGTCCTACAGCTTCATGCTCTGTGGTTCATATGCACATTGGGTACTTGGAAATTCTCAGAGAATTGTAAAGATTCTTCCTTCAGTCCAGTCTCAGCCCTTTTCGGAATGTCCATATATTGCCATTCTTGTTTATGTCAGATGGAGAAATGAAACCATGAAAGATCAAAGGACATGGCTGAGGGCCCTCCACTCCTACATGGTAGGCCTGGAATTCCAAGGCAGTCTGGTTCCGAGACTCTGTGTCCTGATCGTCCTTGCTTTATGTGTTGGCCAGTATTCTAGTAGCAGACGCACGTCCTTCCTCACGTCTCTTCCTGAGGATGGGGCAGTGAATGTCTATCCATCCACCCCTGCAGCAGGCCTCGTCTCACCGGCAACGGGAGGAGGCCCCTCCCTGACCTCCCTGTGCTCAGCTCTGTAGCCTGCGTCCTGTGCTGGCTCTAAGTGTTTTCCAAGTAGGACTAAGCCCTGTCCACCGGCAAAGGTTAGCTTTCATACAGGTGTTTCTCTTTACTTCCCAAGTAAACAATTCATCTCATATCGTTGTCTTGGCATGTGTTTCTGGGGTAAATCCAAATGCTAGCAAAAGACTCGTCCCCAGCAAGGACTTCCAGTGCCCTAAAGAAAGCAACAAGGAGACTGACAAAGCTCTGCCAGCGGAGGCGGCTGGCTTTGCCGACTCTGCAGCGTGGCCGGGCTGTCAGCCTCTGCCTCGCCGCATTATTTGCCTTCCTCCCATCCTCAAAGCAGATGTCTGCTGTCCTCTGCAGGACCTCGTCACTTTGCCATGAACACATTTGCAGTAAGTCACAGCACCTTGCTCCATTGCAAGGATAAATGGTTCTCACCTCTTGTCCCCTGGATCAAGTTATTTGGTAGTTGGTTATTCCTACAAAAGTAACTGCAAGTGAAAATGGCAAATGAGCTCATCAGTTCCATGCAGCTTCCCAAGAAAAACTCCCTTCACCCTCAGGTAGAGACTGCTCGAGACCCCAGCGGCAGTTCCCTGCTCACTCGCAGGGGCTGTGGTTCTGAACTGGACATCCGGTCTTCCTTGTCACTAGTGTGGGGACAGTCACCAAGGATACTGTCTTCACTCTGACTCCTGGACTCCTGCTGGAGTTTCCCAAGAGTCCCCACGATGTGAGCAATGGCCCTCTGCAAGCTCGTGGTGTGCTCCCAGGGAAAGTAAAGCCAAACCAAAAGAAAAGCAAGCACAACAGTGTAAAAATGTGCTCTTTAGGTTTTACTCTTTTTTTGTGTGTGTGGTGCTGTGATCAAATTCACAACTTTGCATTTGCCAAGCAGGTGCTTATGCTGCTGAGCTAAACCCCCAACCCAAGTTTTACTCTTTAAAAAAAATTTCTTTTGATCAGAAACTTTAGAAGAATGCAAAATGTTTGTAGTTACTTTAAGATGGTGCAAGAAAATACCAAAAGCAGCAAACAAAAACAATGAAAAAAACCACACAAAACCACACACAGCATTTCCTCCCCAAAATTAACAAGCCACCTTTTACATAACACTTGTCTGGTACCTTCTGTACATGTAGAACAGCTACTCACAAAATGCAGTGGGAATACCGCCAGGGGCTGAAAAGCATCTGCTTCTCTCTCCTTGAATTCCTGTGTTGAACCTCGATTGTTAGTTCCTTGAAGGTCACTGTTTGGAGAATGGACTTTTTGGGACTACTATTTGTTTCTACTAATACATGCAATCGTAAGGGTGAGGCCCTACTTTCATGTGTTAGTGCCTTTATTAGAATAGAAGGCACACACAGAATCAGGGACACACACACACACAAACAACAGTCCATGAGAACAAAGAGAGATGGAAGTTCTGTAAGGCAAGAACAGTTTCAGAAGAAACAGGTCCTGCTTGACCTCACATTCAACCTCCAGAAATAGAAGGGGGAAAATATGCTGTTTAAATCACTGAGTTTGTAGGGTCTTGTTAAGGTAGTTCAAGCGAATAACACAAATATTGTGTTGTGAATCCGCACACATGGACTGAAGTCAGAACTGTTATTCCACCCACTATTTGATCTTCAGAGGACCTCTTTGTCTCTCAGAAGTGCAGTTCTGTCTTCTGTTGACCTAGTAATGAAATTCTTCTCACTTATAGAATGTGCAGGAAGGAACCCTGTATGCAGGGCCCAGAGTAGAGGTGCAAAAGCAGAGTTGGAGATTTATTTATGGGAATGGAAGGAGGGGCAGGATGCAGGTGTTTTGATTTAGCTGCCAAATTAGCCATCCACATTTACCAGGGCCGACAAAAACTGCATGGTGGATTCTCAGTGGGAATGTGGTAATCAAGAGATTTTAAGAGATTGCAAGAAAGATACTGGTAGATGATCTGCGGTTGGGGGATGGTGTGAGGGAAGACCTTTTGCAGTTGAGGCTTAAGTGAAACTATATGGTTGGTTGAACTTAAGGGATAGAAATGGAGGGAGCAGGCTGAGCAATCCTGCCTGCAGCTGGCAGCAGGCACAGTTTTGTAGGTCAGAGGATGCCTGTGTGACTGCCGTGGAGGTGAAGGTGTGCTCCTGAAGCATAACAAGCTGCCAGCATTTGTCTCTTTGGGTTTGAGAAACTAATCGGGTTCTTTTATAGGAAAAAGGGCTCCACTACTTGTTGCCTCTTTTATTTATGAGATTTATGAATATGACTGGCAGGTAAGAAAGAGCCAGTTAGGCATGTTGAGAAGTTTAGGCTGTATCCATTGTACAACTGGCAACAGGTGGAGGTTGTCTTTATCTAGCACCATGATAAATGAGGGCTAAGGTCTGTATAGAGTTTGTGCACCCTGGTTCACATGCTGGAGTCTCAGTCCCTGATGCAACAGTATTCAGAGTATCTCAAACGATCAGTGGGTGGAAAATGTTTGGAAAGTCTAGATGCTAAGAGGGGGGGCCAGGGTGAGCAGATTAGGCCACTGGAATGCCAGCTTAGGAAGGGATTAATGTCCTTCCACAGGAGTGGGTCTGGTCTCACAGCACTGGGTTAGTTCCCATGAAAATGGGTGTTGTACAGCAAGCTTGGTCTCGTCTGCTGTTCTTTTGCTTCCACACTTTTACACACATGTTCTTTCTGCAGGTATTCACTTATTCTCAGAGGGAACCCTCCTAGTATCAGAATAGAAAGGCAAATAAACACTTTTTGTTTATACATTACATGACATCAGGTATTGTGTTATAACAACACACAACACACAAAGACAAAGATGATACAATATGCTTTAAGATAATTAATCTTGTAGTACACTGGAACCATCTGTCAAGGAGACTAATCTGGATCACAGCAGGAAAAAGGAGCTTAGTTCTTCTGTCTGGGTCTACCACTTACTACTTGTGTTACCTTAGGAACATGGGCTCATTCATTTACTTGCATATGTGCACCCATTAATGGGACATAATATAGGGTATGTTCTCTGTTACACTCTGGAGCAATGTGGAAGTGATGGTGAATAGTTTTAATGATGTCATAGACCTAACAATCTGGTGTTCCATAATGGAGACAACAGTGGGTGTGCAGGTGTTGAGGGAGGCACAAAACGAGAGTGTGGGATTCCAAGAAGGCTTCTTGGAGAATAACAGGACTTCCCAGGGTCCAGAGTGTCAGAGAGCACCGTGTGCGAGCCTTTGTTCCCTGCCCTTTAGAAAAGGAGGGCGTGCATTTGACCTGACTGTTTCATCAGAACTCTATGAGTACAAGCAGATAAATGTATGGGGAATATTTGGAAGCTCTGCATGCTAAATAAATATAAAGCATCACACTTTACAGGAAGAATTAAGAGAGCTTAGTGATGGAGGATAGGCCAAGGGATAAGAATGGACTTTTGTTTTCACCTTGGAAGAATGGGATACCTTGGTGTCTTTGCTACTTTTCTCATTATTGAAACAAAATACCTGATGCCCAAAATTAAGAAAGGAAAGGTTTATTTAGTTCATAGTTTGTGCAAGTTTGAATATATAACTGACTGGATCACAAGTAGGGCAGCATGGCTGAGGGGCAACAATTCACGGTGGTGGAAGGTAGCAAAAGCCACAAGAACAAAAGTGGGCTGAGCAATCCTCTTTTCCTCCCTTCTCGAGTATGCAAGTTGCTTGCTTAGGGTGAGTGTAGCACTCAGACCCCCAAGCTCAGCACTAGACAATGAACCAATTGCAAACCCTAGATTCAGCCACCTCCAAAAAGCCTGCTGCGCATGACCACACAGGCTTTGGGGGGACATCCTGACAGAAACCATAACCCTTGGTATATCTTTAAATCGTTGTAATTAATTCTTTTTTTCTGTGTTGCTAGGGATAGAACCCAGGGCTTGTGCACTCTAGGTAAACACTATACCATTATGCTGGGTTGTGTCCCAGTCCCTAAAATTAATCCTAAAGGCTCAGGAAACTTTTCTGTATGGAAAAGAAATGCTGATGACAGTAGGATGGGTATGTTGACTTTGAGTGACCTATGAACATGTGATGGGGTGATAGAAGATGCAGGCCTGGGAGGAAGAGCTTAGCTCGGGAAAGACATCCACACAGAGGTAAGCTTTTGGAGCAAGACCAGTGTCTTGTAAAAGAAATGCAAAAATCCTTCCATATGTCATGTCTAAAAAGGATGTTGGAGTGCTGACGCCTTCTATCTCCTGTCTGAGTCTTGGCAGGCAGGCTGCTGGTGGTATTGGTCTATGGTTGATCATTTCTGATCCACGGAATAAAGTCAGGGTGGACAGTGGGTAGAACACACCCTCACCCTGGTGTCCGGCATAGTGAAGTGATAGGTAAGGATTTGTTATCCAATGGTTCAGAGATCTTGGGTGGGAAGAAGAAAGCAATTGATTGAGCCTTGGGAAAACCCACACATGGTGGGCAGGAGAAAAAATAGTAGAGGGCTGATGAATAAAACATTATGGATAGACATCCTTAGCATAGACAGATACACACGCAAAGGAGTCTGCTTTTGCCCCTTTTTAAGCCAGAAGGCTTAGGATGTGAGGTCTATTCCAGACAAGGCTTATTTACAGAAAGGAGTCAGAGAAGACAGAGGCTTTGGAGGCAGAGCAGGGTCCCCCAGAAGTCCTTGCAAGATGCACATTTTAATGCTCTGTGTTGGAGCCAGTTCTAATGATTTAATATTTGAATCTAATCATTTCCTTGATTTAGCAAATCAAAGATTTTTTTCCCCTCAAAGGCAAAATACCTTCATTTTATTTTCTTCTCCATAATTAAGTAATTTCTTAATTAGTAATGTTCAGCTTATCCAATCTGAAGTGACACATTTTGTTTCTTTTTATGAAAGCTCGCCTATACACACACCCAGGCCCCGTCTGGTGGTGGGGTGCATGTGGCTCTCTGCTCTTTCATGTTCCTAGACCTCTCTGGCTCCCCACTTCTCTCTCTTTCTTGCTGGGCGAGAGAGATTAGGCATCTCCAGCAGTACTTCCCGAGCAGCGGAGGAGTCCAGCTGTGTCATCGCACGATGTCTGATTCCTGGGGGCTGCAATTAGCATAAAAGAATTTCTCCTCCAGGAGGAGTTCATGCACTGCGGCTTCCTGCCCAGGGTGCAGACCTGCTTTTTGGTCTCTCTCACCTGGCAGGCAGGGGATGGGACTGCTGCTGCAGAGGCCTCCCCAGTGGACTTTGGCTGTGACCCCCAGGTGCTTTGCAGCTGAGGCCAGGCTAAACCCAGACTCCAGGGCACAGCTCCTTCATATCCATCTATTTCTGCAGGCTTTTTTCTTTGCCTGACTAAGCCCAGCATCAGATGTCACTCCCCATGTGGCAACTGGCTGTAGACTACAGAAGGAGGTAGGGGTCCAAGCAAAGGCTGCTCTAGATCGAGCTAAACCCTACATTTAAACCCTGTGGCTCTCCCTTCCCAAGCATGTCACTTCCGACATCAAGGTGACTGTTAGTGACAGCTACCTCTCCACCAACAGCTCTGTCAACCAGCATGAGCTTGCTGAGTAGAGACACTCCTCTCCTGAAGAAGGGGTTACGTCCCCAAAGCCCATCATAAGTAGAAAATGCCAAAGGTAAACAATGCTCCCAGAACATGTGGCCGCATCTAACCTGCTGGACGTCACAGCCAAGCCTCGCTGACCGGAAGTTTCTCTGCACACTCAGATGCCTGCGGCTGAGCCCAGTCTTCCCCAAGCCTATACGATAACAAAGTGTTGAGTGCTGAGAGCGGACCTGCAGATGCGATGATAGGATGTGAAACAGAAAACACAGCGTCTCCCACTGTGTCAGTGCAGGGTGCTGTAGGGTCCAGTCCCTGCCCTGGGTGTTGGCGGGGCTGACCAGAAGGTGCTGGGCGCTGTGCTGCCCAGCTCGAGGAGAAGGTGGCATGCTGCCCATCACTAGCAGGGAGGAAGATCAACACTCCAGATTTCAAGTGGAGTTTTTTCTGAAAGTTTATTCAGAACCTCGTTGTAACATCATAAAGTTGGAAGCTGTAAAGCAAAGTCAGTGAGTGGTGATGAACTGTACTTGCATGGCGTGTGCGCAGGCGTGTGCACCATGGCAGGGACGGCGCTGGATTCCCGAGGAAGGCATCTCCCAGTGCCTGTGTCCAGGCCCCCTGGAGGCGCGAGTGAGGTCTTCGCAGCACTTGATTAAAGACCAGTGTTGCATCACTGTTTTCCTCGCTCCCTGTTGGTCCCATCCCTGACCACTGTCTCCACTGTCTCCTTGCCACTGTCTCCCTAGGTCCAGGGGGAAAAGGACAGTGTCCTAGTGCCCCAGTGACATGTGTTAGTGTTAGAGTCAGGGACAGTGATGCCTGCCTGAGACAGGGACTTAGAAACCTCCAGATGAGAGGCTCATAGAGTAGCAGGCTGTTATTAGCATTTATGTAGTGCATTTCACCCTCAAACGGTTTGCAAATATTAACTAATGAATGCAGAAATCTATCACTTCCCCCCTAAAGAACCAGAATTGCGAGTCTCCGATGACTGTCTGAACTTCGATGGAAACGTTGGTTCCAACGTTGGCTGGTGTGAGAAGGTCTTTTAGCTTCCTTAGGGAGGCCGCTCCTTCCAGACCCCAGGGGAGGACTGGCACTGTCCTGAGGATGGATCAAAAATGGGGCCCTAAGCTAGACTGGTACTGTCCAGTAGAAATGTAAAGTGAGGTACACTTTAAAAAGCAAAAGGGGAGATGTTTAAATTATATTGAACACGAGATACTCAAAATACAACTTTAACAAGTCATCGAGTCAATTTATGGATGTCATTTCATCTTTTTTTGGTACTGTGCTTCTGAAATAAGTACTTCTCTCACACCTTTAGCACATCTCAGGGGGACCATACACTTTCCGTGTGCCCGCTAGCTGCCTGCGGGTAGGGCAGCGGGAAGAGCACTGTGTGTCCATACCGCCCTTGGGAAAGAAAGCCAGGGGCCTGGCCTTGTCATCCATGTCACCAGCTCATGGCCAGCATCATACTCCTGAGAATACAGGCTGACAGACAGGCTGAGAGACACAATCGCATCCTGATGCAGAGACATCAGCTGTGTGACACGCTTGTGTTACTTTGTCCTTTTGAGTTTGGTTTTCCTGTGCTGTGAGATTCAGTGTCACAGTTCTTATGAGGATTCAGTAAGATCCCTTTTGAAACACACTTAGTCTGGGGCCTAGCACGCAGTAGTAACGCAATGCAGTGGTTCTTGTCATGGAAATAAGATAAGCTTGTATCCTGAGGCCCTGGCTCCGGCTCATCCTCACTGTCACCAGGTTCCTCCTCTGCTTCGGCACCAGGCTGGACTTTGGTAGTGAGGTTGATAGATGGACCAAACCATGTATGACCTGTGTTTTCTGAGAGGTGATCTGGTCACAGCTCTGCACAGCCATGAAAAGTGGGTCTTGTGGTATCATATGGTTTCAAGTTAGAATTGAAACAGGTCTAGGACCTGAAGGTTATTTCTGCAAAAGCTTTGTTTCCTTCGATTATTTACTGTCTATTGTCTATTTTTTTTAATCAAGAACACAGATCATCCATAACTTTTGCCTGCATTCAAGCTGATACAAAGGATGCAGGCTTGCATGTGTATCAGACTGCATTGTGTCCCCACTTCGTTCACCCCACTCCCCATCTGGCTGCAGTGATGCCCTGGCCTAGCTCATGGGCACAGTGTGAGCTTCAGCCTGGCACTTGCTGCACTCCTTCCTTGGCATAGCCGCCAGTACACACTGGCATCGCAGCGAACGCTCAGAGTCTGGGCTTGTCCACAGAGAGCAGCCGGGGCAGGGGATGCAGAGCTGGCAGCGAGGGACACATGAGTCCACCCCGCTCCTGGGTGTGGGAATCTGGGTGCTGCGTGAGCTGCTCATGAGCAGTGCCACGCTGTCAAGTGGTGGCAACACCCGTGGTTCCTTCATTTATGTATCTTTCAAATCAGAGCCGATCATGGAAATGGAAGCTGGCTTATGTTTAAAAGCTTCTCCTCTGGAGCCATCCTTAGACTGGATAGCCGACCGTAAAGCACGGGTTCAGGGAGGGGCTTTCTTCCTCCCATCCCGGAGCTTCTCATACAGAAGTTACTCTAGCGAGGACCCAGGTTTGAAATTAGCCACCAGGGCCCATAGCTTAGGCTCGGCTCCTGGGAGTGTTCCTGTGAGGTGGCGGAACACTGCAGATGTAGCGTTGAGTGGAGGCCTTCGCGGGTGGTGGGACTCGGGTGTCTTCCTGTCTCACTGCACCAGGCCTTGAGGAGTGTGGTCTCTCCCACACACACCCCCAGCACAAGGTGCTGCTTTACCACAGGCCCAGAGAGACGGGGTCCCTCAGCCATGGACTGACGCTTCCAAGGTTCCCTGAGTCAAAGGACCCTTTTCATTTTATAAGTTGATTATCTCAGCAACAAGCATGGGTGCCTTCCTGCCAGTCTCGTGCAGCCCTCCCAGCTCACAGTCAGGCCACACCAGTCCCCTCCTTCCTGCCATCGCTGTGGCCGAACTCAGATCTGCTCCTGTCTCTCCACTCATTTGTCTCGGAGTTAATCTCTGGACATGACCAGAAAATCCAGGTGCTGAGGGGCAAGGAAGCCCAGGGGTGTCTGGATTTGACAGGACAGAAGGCATCACCCTGGGGAGGTTGCTGGGCAGAGTTCAGCCTCTTGGCAGCTTGGTCTCCTGCTGCGGGTGCAGGTGGGTGTGTGCAATGAGCACCGGTCTTCACCGTGCCCTGGATGCAGCCTGGGCACTGGTACCAGTGAGTGTCCCTCCTCCTGCTTTGCGTGTGAGTTCAATGTGTTCAGTTCCTTCACAGCCGCCTTGTTCCTGCCCTCTCTCCTTCTGTTCTCCCTTCCACTTTCCCTTCCCACCTCCCTCGTCATTGCTCTGCCCCATGTAGGCATCTGGTCTGTTACCTCGCAGGAGAGGGGCTGGGCGGCAACAGGAATTAATTTTCTAGAGGGCTCCAAATATCTGATGGCCTGGCCCACCTTGGTCCCTTACCAGGGCTTCCCTGCCTCCAAGAATTGCCTTTGGGGAACGCTCTGGAAGAAACACAAAAGCGCTAAATACAGCTGACCAACTGTGCAGAACTATGTGCGGGAAAGATAGTGTGGTTGGGTGGGGATAGGAATTCTCTGTGACCCCTGAGGTGGCTAAAGCTGCAGAGCCCCCGAAGCATGAAATTTGATTACCCTTATCTTGGTGCACAGCCCTGATCCTGCTGTCGGTCATTCAAGTACCCAGCAACCTCTACAAATGTCTGCAGCTCAGCTCACACGGCTCAGAGCGGAATGCACCACCTCCCTGGAGCCGGACCTGTGAGGTGGCAGAAGACCATCTGCACCTCGGAAATCAGCTTGGCCAGAGCTGCCTCCGCCTCTGGGCCTCACCACTCCTAACTGTTTTTATCAAATGACTGTATGCATCTTCACTCCTTGTACGGTTTTGTCAATTCCCCTTTTATATCAGATACAGCATTTAAAAATGGCTTGGAGAGATCCCAAGACCATTGAGGGGTTTGGAGAATAAAACCAGGAAAGAAGGCCGAAGAACTAGCATTACGTGACAGGAGCAGACCACTGAGGGGCAGTGTAGAGAGACCAGGGCAGGAGAGGACTGGCTGCTGGAACCGTAAGCCGAGGGGGAGCAGGGGAGCGGGAGCCGCACGGAAGGCTGTGGGCCGCAGTCCGGAGCCGGCGCAGTTCACGCCCCTCTGCCGCACGCTGCCCAGAGGCTCCGGGTACATCTGTCTGCTTGCTGGGCTTCACACTGGACTCTCTGTCTGCATTTTTAATTACTTGTGGTAGTTAGACTAGGAAGGACAAGTTATCACCAACTAGCAGTCCTGCCCTGGGACTCAGGACCTGAGAGGTAAAGACCTGAGAGGTAAACCTCCTCCATAAGGATTTTAGGACAACTTCCGGAGATGTGGTTAGTATAGCAAACATGAAAACCAGGAGAGAGAGGGACAGAGAGAGAGAGACAGAGACAGAGACAGACAGACAGACAGAGCAAAAGTAAAACAGAAAGAACTGGACTGTGAAAGACAGAGGCACAGACAAAATCAGTTCCCATGAATGTGGGCAACATGTCAACAGTCCTAATATCCACCCTACAGCCACATCCCTATACCCTTCCCGTGGTCAGGGAACATCTATTCTGTGAATTTCCCCCTTTGTGGTCGTGCAGGTGGCCCTCTGCTCTGTGATCCTTTCTGGTATCTTCCAGCCCCCGGAAGGCCTGAACAGTCGGGGTGACTGAGCCTCTTGGGAAGGGGGGTGGGCAGTGCACAGGCGGGAGACTCCTGGGGCCTCCCTCCTTCCTGCCCGGAGAGCAGGAGACATTTCCTCCAGTGCTCTGCCATGAGGCCTGTGAATGCCACCGACAAACGACACAGGAGAAAAGCGTCCACGTTTCGTTTGCGGTTGGTGTTTTGTGTGTGTGACATGAAGGGATTCAGTGAAAACCCCAGAGCAGCGTGGAGGCTTGAGGATACCATTTTGACAGTGGACACTAATATGCACAGCTACGGCAGGACAAAGGCTGCAGGGCTGGGCTTCTGCACAGTGTCCTGTGGGGGGTCAGTGCCTGTGTGCTGGATACTGATGGGATGGGAGGGTCGTTTGAGCCAGTTTCTGGGTACGGCTTCATCTTGGCATGGAATCTCCATCCCTGGTAATGGAAATATCCATCTATGCATGGAACAGGGAAGACAGCCATTCTCCAAGTAGGACATGTATGCCTTGACTTTAAGTAGAAATGGGAGGACTCTTCCTCAGTCTGGTATTTCCCAACTTCCTGATCCCAATAACCAGTGGCCTCTTGGGTTTGGGGTGTCTCTACGGTCATCACACCCTGCATGTTAGGGACAGTGCTGCAGCTGGGAGGTGGAGTACTTCCTCTCCTCAGGCTGCAGGCTCAGCACCTCTGTGTCCATCATTTCCCCAGTGATATCTCCACAAAATAGTTGTTTTGCAAAGAAGTGTGACTGCCACATGATGTAAGCATGACATTTACCAGTCAAGCCATATCTACCTGCAAGACCTGCTAGAGGAAGACCCCAGCACGGGCCCGGCACCCACAGCCCTGAAGCCCAAGCAGGTGCTGCAGGGCTGGAGTCTGCTCCCCTGCTGCAGCCTGGGTCCCAAAGCAGCACACCCTAATTACCTCAGATGCCTTGCCCCAGCTTCTCCTGTCTGTACTTTCAGTGCTCATTTGATTAGCAGCCACTTTATTCACTTGGTGGCAGTCAGGCTCATTTGACAAGGGTCTCTTTCCCCACCTTTTCTCTCCTGCTTGAAACATTTGTGACATTGTGATATCCAAAACTATCTAGTAAGTACATAAATAAATGTGTGAGAGCAGTGTCACAGTGCCACCTTCTCACTAGTAGCCTCTGCATGTATGAATAAGTGTCGTTTCATGGAATGGGACTGACCGCATAGTATGTTTTTCTCATTTCAAGCGGGATCTGGCGCTGGAAACTTTTTTCACCACCTAATACTCTCTTCACTGTGCACCGTCCTGGTGGTTGACATGACTTCCTAGTGTATCGTGCTTTGCAAATTGATTCCATGTTCTTTCTTGTCACTTACATCTCAGAATAATCCGATGAGGTAGTTACACCTCTGGGGAAGGAGGCAAACCTGGAGCTCCTGTCACGTCTCTTAGGAAGCCAGCCAGTAAGCCAGAAATTCACAAGCAACCCCAGTCTAAAGCTCATGCTTCCTTTACCACGCCGTTCAGCCTCTTCAAAGAGGAGAATTTTCTTTCTTCCTTTTCCTCCCCTTGCAAATCAAGCGTGGTGCCTCTCTGCACTGGAAATGCTTTCTTGCTGTAGGACACCAAGGGGCCCAGGGCGGGGCCCCGTCAAGTCTCCAGACAGCCCGGTGGCACCTTCTGCTGAGAAATTCCAAGGCCTTGGTCAAGGCAGATCAAAGTCCAGATGCAGAGCAAATGTCAGAGCCATGGTGAATTTGCTTTGCCTTTCTTCCTTTGTCCCTCTGCCTCTAACTTACAGCTCATGATGGTGCTGGTGGGCATCCTTTGCGTGGGACCAGCCCCTGATGCGGTGTGTGCACCCCAACCTGTGACTTCTCCCTTCCCCACCGGCTCCCCCCTCTGCTCCCTTTCCTGTCCCATGGCCCCTTGTCTCTTAATAGTGACAGCTGATTTTCACTGAGGGCTTACTCTTTACATGTTATTACCTGTGTCATCTCATTTAACCCCACATGGCATGACCACAGCTGGCACCCATGAAGCAGTCCACAACCTTGGCCATTTCTACATCTGGCATTAGGTCACGGGGGGCAGCGTGTCTGCAGCCTGACCTCAGAGGTCCCCATGGCCTCTTGAGTTTAAGGACATCGTCGTAATGAGGCACCTGCTCTGCTTAACACTGAGCTAGATGCTATGAGAGGGGCCCACATAAAAGAGGCGATTGAGATTTTGACCTGGGCCCCAAAAAGAGAGCACACCCCTTATCTTAGTTACTTTTTACTCATCGCTGAAACAAAATACCTGATGCCCAAAGTTGGGGAAGGAAAGGTTTATTTCTTACAGTTTTTGGAGGTTTCAGTCCATACTCAGTTGGCTCCAAGGCAGGGTGGCATGGCGGGGCCACAGTTCATGGTGGCTGCAGATAGCAAGGCAGAAATGGCAAGAGAGGGAGACACACCTTCTTCCTGCCATTACATCACATCCTGGCTCCACCCCTAGGCAGATCAGCACTCACACCACCAATCCAAGCACTAGTCAATGAACCAATCACAAATGCATAATGCAAAGGCATGAGGCTTGGGGGCCACTGGCATAAACCATGACACCCCTAAAATCATGATTGAACTTAATGGGGTATTTAGAAATTTGTCTCACAGGACACCATCCATTTTCACCAAGGAATCTCAAAATGCTATGCAGTGAGTATAGGTCACTCTGCTCCGGGTTGCTGACCCCAGCTCCTTTTTTAAATTGAAGGTCAGAAAGATTAAGTGGCTTTGACTTGTAAAGAGACCAGATCCCAGGTTTGGGGGTCCAGACCCAGCTTTTTCTCCATTCTGCTACCCGGCCTCTTTGTACTCATAAGAACCAAAGAGGAAATCAACTTTCTTTTCCCATCTCCTTGGCAATTAATTCTTATCCTCCAATGTTTTAACTCTGGCCACTCCTAGGTGGTTGCTTGTATTTCTCAGAAATCTCCATTTGGAGGAAAGTTGGGTTGTAGATTGGAGCAAGTGAAAGAGAGCTCATGAACTTGCATGACGGCAGCGTGTCTCCCTTCCTGATGGTGTCATGTGCGATAGCCGGAAATTTGAAGCTTGGAAGCAGACGATCTCTTAGTGTTAAGTCTGTTTACAAATTGTGGAAATCTCTAGCACAACCCTCCACCCCACCTCACCCCCACCCATGGCCGTGGCCGATCATGGAATTGGCTCATAAACTCCTAGAACTACTTCTCCTTTTCCTAACGCATGCGGTTCATATTTCAGAGACAGCTGAGATGTGAGTGTCAGGTCCTGCACAGTGTCCTGCTAAGGGAGAGGCAAAACTTTGTGAAAGTAGACACCTCCTGGAAATGGGCTCACCCTTCAGGACACAGGTTCCAGTGGACATCTCAGGGCTCAGACTCGGAGGTCAGGCTGAGGATAGTAAGCAGCGTGCAGACTATCTGCTTTCATGATGCCCTGGACCTTGTGCAAGTCAATTAACTGAGTTACAGCTTCCTCATGTTCTACAATGTGAAGTGCTGGATAAATGTGTGCCAGACGTAATGATCTCCTAAATGAAGCAGGTTTGGGTTTGTAGGAGAGTGGAGTGGAGGGCCTTGGGGGAAGTCATTTGCTTCAGATATGGGTCAAAGCCTTGCTTTTGTTGCTTAGGTCTGTTCCACTTCCTCGTCCTTAGGGAAGTCCAGCAGGAGAGGAGGGAAAGACATAAGCAACAGTGCTGCTGGCCCCTCAGTGCCTTGCCATGATGTTAGGATACTGTTGGGAGAGCTTAGAGCTAGACCTCAGGAGGGGCTCACATTTGATGTTCACGTCTGCCCCACCAGCCCTTCAGCCTATCACCTCCATGCCACCATGCACCCAGTAAGTGCTCCTGTGATAAGTTTAACGGAGTCAATCTGATCAGCGTGGGAGCTGCCTACGTGACCAGTGATGCACTTTTGGACATAGCAAGGTGAGTCAGGAAGGTGTGGCCTTGACATCTGTATTTGGTTTCTACTCCCTTCCTTTCTGCCTCTGCTTCCCTGTTCTGCTACTTGCAGAACTAAGCAGCTTTGCCCCACCACGACCTTCCTCCAAGATGTTCCTGCCTTGGAGCCAGCTAATCACAGACTGGATCCCCTGGAACCATGAGCCAAAGACCCCTCTTCTCCTTTAAGCTGTGGGTTCTTTGTGATGGGAAAGCTCTAATACTGCTCCCTCTCCATGTAATTTGGATGGTGGTGCTTGAAGGAATAAAACGAACTTTTTTAACCCCTGAAATTTTGAATGAGTCTATAAAACAAACTGATAATAGAGTAACCAGACAAAAAAGCACATAAATTCATTAATGTGCAAACTCACAGGAGTTGCACAAAGTGTGAAACTCAAGGAGCCAGGTGGTTAAAGCTTAAATACTTACTTCCCTAGGGAGAAAGAAGCGCTGTTACTTTAACCCGTCTTGTCCTTAAGTGACCAAGCTGAATTGCCACCCTACAATATTTGTTTATCATTGAGACAGAGGTTCCTCTTCAGGCGAGCTAGCCAGCTGGTTATACAACCTCTGCTTTTTAAAAAATTCCATCTGCCTGCTAAATGACACACCCAATTTCCCTGGACCAGGAAGAACTGTAATAGGCGCAAACAGAAGCAGCACCAAACTCCCCTTTCTCTGCCCATTCCCAGAAAAGACATGAATATTCTCCCCTCACCAGCTCAGTCTTCTCCTCACTTCCTTTATCTATACTTTCAACTTCCCATACTCAAAGGGTTGAGAAGCTATTTGTGAGTGTATCACCCTCTTCAAATGTTGGCTGAAATAAAAGTCTCCTCTGCTGCTTACTTAGTGTTTGATCTTACTGATGATCTCACAAATCCCAGAGGGAAAAAAACTCAGTTTGAGATCAGAACTTGGTAAGAGTAGGGACTGTGGGAATTGTAGAGGAAGAGAATGATTTTTAAGAGAGATGAATGGGCTTGAACAGCACACAATGGCCTGAGATCTGGGAGTGGTGTCCACTCTAGCCTCTGGGTATGGTGTCCACTCTAGTATTTCTGAGTCAGTCTGACCTTCTAGATTGACCTTCAGAAAGGGGAGGCAACTTTAGCAAAAACTTATTCTCAGGTAGGAAAGATGGGCCAGAGGGAAAGGGGCTGGAGAAGTCGGCGAGATCTTGAGTCTCCTTCGGTTGTGAGCACTCTGCATGCCAAAGTATCATACTTGAGGTGCTGTTTCATGAGCCCCAACACACTTTCACACTTTTGTGCAAATCCGTGCACTTCTTTACCCATTTGGCAAATACCTCTATGGAGCTGTTTGTATGTGGCTTTGGGAACACAATGAATAGAAATATATAATAGGATGTGTTGGGAGGTCATTTAAAAATCTTATGAATGCATCATTTCCCCCATTCTGGCTAAAAGTCTTAGCAAGATATTTTTTATATTCCAGAGAGAATACGTGGCTATAGTGGAGCTTATGGGAAGGAGAAATACACTCATGTGTCCCCCCAAACACACACGCAAAACCCTGACCGGGACACTTACTAACTGCACACAGTAGAGTCTGAGCTGTCCTGGGAGGGCATCCTGGGAAAGGTGACAGTAAAATGGGACAGGGATGCTGAGAACTTGTGTCACACAGCTAGGCTTTCTGAGCTGAATGGCCCTTCCAAAAGGAAATGCGTTTCAGTTGAGTGCTGAGCACCTTGTCCTTGCCCCAGGCCACCTGCTAAGCATGGATTTAACAAAAGAAAAGCAATTAAGTGGCCAACTGGCCCCCTGGGGTGCCCTTCCTGCCTTGTTCTTGCTCTGTGCCTGCTTCTGTGCCAGACCTACTGCAAGGTAAAGATGAGGCCTCTTCCTAGATGGCGGGTTTTTATTTGTCTTTAAAATCTTGATCTGAAGGCCTAGGAGCTACAGGGCTCCTTTGAGACTCTGGTTTTAAACAAGACATCGCCCACGAAGGTTCTGCCACATGCCACGCCAAGGCTTGGTTTCAGGAAGTCAGGGCGGCCACTGAGCCTGCTCCTCCTGGCCCTGCCTGGACAGGACCCGGGATGCTGCACAGTGTCAGGTTAGACAACCTTTGATGTGTGGGGTTCAGTGGTTTCTCCTGTGCAGCCTCCTGGGCTCACCCCGAGGGACCCTGCAGATCTAATCTCCTTCCATAAATTCACCGAAAGCCCTGTGCTGCCCGGCAGAGCGTGAGCTGCAGGAAGGGCTGCCCAGCAGAGCCAGGGGAGAGCTGAGGGCTTGGAGAGAGGGAGGCCAGGCAGGGCCCTGAGTCCTGGAGCCCGGTGCACAGGCTGGTGATACTGAGTGCCATCGGGATGCTCAGCGCAGGCCAGCCTGGGGTGAGTGCTGAGGGGACCCCATGGGTGATTCTGAAACCTGTTGGTCTGATTCATTTTCCAGGATACAGAGTAGAAAAGAACCAGAATCAGAAGCAGCAAGTTAGGGTTTCATTTAGGTTGAGTGCTTTGGTGCCTAAGCTTCACCAGATTTAGCCTGGCGAACCCCGGCTTGCCGATCTGCACGCTGGAGGCAGTTTCCGTCTGTACCGGTCTGCAGCGTGTTTATCTGTCTGCTGTGCTTGCTTCTCAGGTTTGTTGGGAGGAACCACTACGCGACTGCTTCCAAGTGTTTTGTAAAACAGCATCGTACAAATCAACAGTGTGCAAAGCAGCGCAGCAAGTGACAGCGAAATCAGCAGCCAGGGCTTGCCGATTTCCTGTCCTCCCACCAACACCGCGAATGCCAGCTCACCTCAGCAGGCGCCCAGGGGCAGCACGCAGCCCGCCATATCTGCAAGGGGTCACATCACAGCAGATCCCTGCCCCCCAAAAAGCACCTACCTGTCTCCTCAAGATACAGACTCTTATCCTCGTCGTTATTCTTTAAACAACATGGCACATCACCTGTTTCCCTAGGATTGACACTGTTTTAGGTGTTCCAAGTCATCTGGAGATGACTTGGAAGTGCGCAAGAGGATGCGGGGAGCTAGATGCAGGCGCTCGTGCTGTGCCACTTTATATAAGGGACTGAGCACCCCTGGCCTTTGGCAGCTGCAAGAGTTCTGGACCGCAGCATTGCTGGTCCAGGGCGCAGCTGTTCTATGGTTAATAAATAGGACCAGCCAAGAGCATGAGGGAGAAGGTTTCACCCAAGGAGTTGAGTGACCTTTCCCAGCTTGCGGGCATGGTCCTGCCCCTGTCTTTAGCTGCTTCCTCTGGCTGTGCCCCAGACACTGCCCCTGAGCTAGAGCCCATCCTGACTGACCTGAGCACACAGCTCAGAACCCAGCTACAGCACTCCAAAGTCTACACGAAGAGGTTAAATCCAGTTCCTGCTTGCATGGGTCTGGAGGAAAGCGTGCCCAATCCCTGGGACAGACAGGTGGCCCCCTGCCACTGTCTGGTTTGAGGCTGCCTTTTGTGCTGGAGGCCACAGCATTTCCAGACAGAGCATCAGGGATCCCCGCCTGAGGGCAGAAAAATGCAGGGATAGTTTTTCTCCCCTTGCTGTAAAATCCTGTGATTCCCTGGCAATTCTGAGGTCACTGGCTGTCCTCAGTCACCGTGGATATATTTAAACCTCTTGTATTAAAGATCTCAGCAGGAAGCATTTACCCCGCAATTCAAGTAAGCCAGGTGCCCTCTTCAGACCTGGGGGGTCTGTGTCCCCAGAAAAGCTGCTGCTCCTTTCAGACTGGGAAGCTGCGGGCCCCAGGCCTCTGGCAGGGAATAGGTGCACTTAGGAATTTCAGCGCCCGGTGGTGCTGCTGATCTGACTGACAGTCATGGGAGTGGGGAGATTTGAGTGTGCAGCTGGCAGACGGCTTCCGAGCTAAGAGTCAAGGGTATAGACTGTGCCTCAACAAAGCCCGCAGTGAGCCAGGGCAGGGTCAGCCTAGGTGAATCAGGTCCTGGCAGTGCCCAGGAAACCTCCTCTGCATTCACAGCACGGCTCTGGGACACTGGTCATGACCTGGCCAAAGGCGAGGCTGAGCAGGTGACATCTCGTGAGGAGTGCATTCCCTCCCGGCTGTGGGCCCGATGTGGGGCTTGCTCTTGATCATGTAGCTGGTTTGGACTCCTCTGTGCTGCTAGTGCTGTGTATCAGACACCCTCTACCTCCCTCTTCCTGTAGACCAGGGCTACCTTGGTCTTAACTAGCATTTTTGGCCTCTTACGCTCCATCTGGAAGAGAAAAATTGCATGGGTCCCATTAGCTTGATTTTCGTGGCCATGGGGGAGGTAATGGATTCCAGGCTTGCTTGCCATTTAATCTAGATGTTAAATTACTGCATGTGATTGACCTAGATAGATCACTGCCATGGCTCTGGCAAGTTGGGGGTGCCTGGGAAAGGGAAGCCAGCAGTGCTTGCGGGCTCTCGCTTCTGAAATACCTAGTTGATTAGGGGAAGATGGCCACCAAGCCAATACGGGACTCTCTTGGGTACGGAGGTGGGCTTGGGAGCTGAAACTGCCATAGGGTGCCTTTCCCACTGTGCCCGTCACCACTGGAGTGCATGAAGAGAGGGGAGCCCTGTGCTGGGCAGGGCAGGGCCCTCCGAAGCCTGAAACACAGGTGCGAATCGGGGCACTTCAGAACCACGGCTGCAGCCCCGGGAGGGCAGGCACCCCAGATCCGCGTCTGCCCTCTCCTAGGACTCTGCTCCTGGGCAGGGCACAGGGCGGGGCATAGGGTGCAGGAGTCTCAGGGTTGGCGTGCATGCAGGAGTGCATCCAGTCGGCTTCCCGGCTGAACCAGCCCACTCCGGAGGAGCTCCGAGGGCACCACGGAGACTGTGTCGCAGATCTGACACTAGCTGCTGTGCAGCCTGGCCTGACTTACACTCTCCTTCACTTCCTCCTCTGTAGACACAGATCCACGCAATCCACGCTTCAAAGGGCCATTTGAGTACTTGACTCCTTATTGCAGGAACAGGTCTTTGAAGAGAACAGGTCTTTAAAGAGAACACTTCAGTGTTATTGACATTGTTATTGTTATTAAATGGTGTTTTTGTCTTGCTTTGCATTAATCCATTCTTATGCCTAATTAAGATCGGCTACTTCAGCTCTGAGGGTTCTAAGTCTGGTTTGCTCTGCTTTAAGGCTGTTTTCCTCTTACTGTGCTCACAGAGGTCATGGGAACCTTCTGTTAGAACTGTCCATGTGACCCTGGCCGAGTCACCCGCTTTCTGCGGCTCATGGACACCACATGGCTGGTCTGGAGCAGCCCTCTCAGCCCTCTGGTGACAGTAACAACTGCAGCCCCAGCAGCAGTAGCTACTCTCCAGCAAAATTGGTTCCTCTGGCTTTTTCCATTACTGTGGTTCCGTGAATCTTCCCAAACTCAGAGTGAGTCCAGAAATCAGAATCTTTCTTTTCTGTTGGCTTCATCCAGTGACCTGACCTTGGCAAAAGCGAATAATTTCCTTCCATAAATAGCAAAGCGCATGATTGCCAAATAAATAAGAGAATGTTTGCCACTGTGAAAATGCCCCAACAAGCTGGGTTATTATTACTGTGTCATGATTATAACAAAAATAATGTGCATTTATGGCCCACTTCATGTCCCCCAAGTACTCCACAGCCGTCCTAATTAGGCAGCCTGTTGACATTCTAGAGAGATGACTGCAAACGTTTATTTCAACTCCTCACTTCATGAAACTTAGAGGCACCTCTCAGCTTGGGATCGAGGGTCACAGGGAAGATGCGAGGAGGCCACCAAGGCCAAGCCTACAGGAGCTGAACGAGGGCTACACCTGTTACGTTTACAAAGGCTGTACTTGATCCAAATCGCTCTGGACTGTGTGAATCAAAATTGCTCATGGGAGGTCCCAATGTGCACTTTTACTGCTTTACTTCACACTGGATGCAGCCACCTGCTCTCACTCTGATGTTCAAAGTCAGTTTGGTTTCATTTGCAATTTCTCCGTGAAAGGAAGACTCGCTTTCTTGGAGGCCTGGGGAGGAAGGTGTCTCACTGAGCGAGTCACTTGCTGGATGGGGGACAATGGATGAGCAGGCTTTCAGGACGCTGGCCCTCTTTCACATACTCCATCTCTTGGAGAAAGGCCTGGCCCTCCATGCTGAGGATAATCTGCCCCTCTGGGACGTGCACGACTTGTTCAGAGTGGTGCATGACAGGCCGAAGAACAGTGCGACAAGCCTACCAGCTGCCCTTTCTGGGCACAGAGCTGCAGCGAGCGGTCCAAGCCCTCGCTGTCTCCAGCAGGCCTGTCTGCACAAGCATCCCGGGGGCCATGCACATGGACTGAGCCCACAGGCCATCTTGTGCTTTCTCTCTTGTCCAGTGTCCTTAGGGTACAGCTGAGCGATTGCCTCAGAGGTGGCTTAGAGGCACCAGAAACCACATGGCCGCCCTTGGCCCGGGGTCCAACTAACGGCAAAATGCTCTTTTCCAATGTCGCCCCAAAACGAGCAGCTGCTGGAGGATTACAGAGAACCATGCCTTCTCGCTTTCATTTTAAATGTTATCTCAGCTGGGCAGTTCTTGCAAATGAACCTCTCCCCCTCCCCTTCCGCCCCTGTCTCCTCCACTGCCGCCATCAGCTCTACCCAAGCGTGCTTCGGCCAAAGCCGGGGCCTACAAGGGGTGCACATTGACTTAATTGCAGCTTACTGGCCACGTTGGTGATGTTCCCAGACTGAGTTCCTCTGGCTTAACACTTGGATGCTAATGACGGGAACCAGTGGGTCAGTCATGGCCAAAGGAGCGCCTTCAAGCCCACATGGCAGGAGCGAGCCTGTGGAACTGCTATCCGAGGCGACTCCTGGCCCACAGTGAGATTAAATAGGATGCTCTTTTTTGACAATGGAAACATCTTTCTGCTAGAGAGAAACTTGTACTTCACAACCGTCTCCAATCGTGCCCTGCAGGTTTCAGCAACACAAAACAAAGCTCTTATTGATTGTATGGAAACACAACTGTGGTTTTCTGTACCTGCGCGCTCCCCTGCTGCAGCTTCTTCCCCCTGACCCCTCTCCCCACACTTCGCTCCATGTCCTCCTACCACCCGTTTTTCCCTCTGTGTGAGATATGAATGGGAAAGAGAATCAGAGACTTTGAACAGGAAAAAGGGGAGACTAGGAATAGTAAAGCAAAATGTCATACCTGCTCAATCATTCCTATTCAGAGCTGCAATTGCTTGAGGTCTGGGGAGAATGTTCTGTGCTTCCTCTCCTGTGCCCAGTGCTGTTTCTCTCTTGTTTTCCTCACCAGTGCCTGACAACTGGTTGCACAACGCTCTCCTGCACAGAGCAAGCCCAGGCCTGAGCCATTTCCTCTCTTAAGTCATTGCACCTGGTGGTCCCAAGGGTCTTGTTTAAGGCACCGAGCATCTGAACGGTCCCTGGACAGCTCAGAATATCCCTTTCCAGGGCCAGGGCCATAGTCTGGTGCTGTACCCAGGCAGAGATAGATGCAGAGACCTAGGGGCACCATCACTCTTGGTTGAACTGGTGAGAGCCAAGGAGCCATGTGTTGGCTGGCACTTGGGTAGGAGTCTGGGGCAGATGCCGGCTTGAAGAGGATGACCAAGTCACACCATTGGCCTTGTGGATTTCTAGCACTGAGGCTGTGAACAGCAGCAGGCTGCAAGTCGCTAGGGAGGGGCCACGGGCTTGAACATAGCCCATCCAGCTCTGTCTGGCCTCTAGCGTTATAAATTATGTAGCTGTCTTCATCTATTATTCAGCATAATTTAGTTTGGACATTTGCATCAGCAGTTTATATACAAAATAAACCAGATGCCAAAAGAAGAAGGAAAGAATTAAACTGGACATGCGTGGAAGTGTGGGGGGCGGGCTGGGAGGAGAAAGGAGTAGGGAATCTGGTGTACCACCATCAATCAAACGTGGGCTGTGGGTGACAGGAAGGCACTTGAAATAAGGAAGTCACCTGATTTGCTCTGCTAGGTACCTATCTCTTGTTACCTCAGGCCTTTGGATTTAATGCTGGCATGGTAAATCTTTTGCCTCCCTGGAAGCTGCATCTGCTGTAGCAAAGGGCAGCCTCCCCACCCTGCAGCTCACGTTGGTTTTTTCTTTAAATCAGAAACAAGAGCTTCATGGCTTCTGCTACCACCAGGAGCAGCCCAGCAACCCGCCACCTCACCAAGCCCCTGCCTGCCCTCCATGGTCCCATCTTACATGGAAGCTCTGCCCTCTGAGCTGTTTCAGCTTTTAGTGCCCCATCCTGTCACTTCCTCGTAGTTAGTCACAGGCCTCTGAGTTTTTACAGATGTCCCCTTCCCTTCCCATCCTCAGCCCCACCAGCCGGGGTCTGGGATCGGGTGCTGATGGGTGCAGCATGACAGCAGGATGGTGCTGGAAGGCTGAGGCTTGCCCGTGTTGCCTCGGCCTTGGGAAGCTGCAGTTGGGAGGGAGCAGGGAGAACCAAAGCTCGCAAATGTGAGGAGAAAGCAGGGTTCCTGTTGCAAGCACGGAGATCCAGCTCTGCTCCCACAAGATCTGCTCGCAAGAGAACATTAGTTATTTTTCTTGGTCCTTGGTGTCTGCTCTGATGATCAAGAATTGTTAGAATGGCTGAGATCACAGTATCGATCTGATTGGCTAAAGGGCAATCTGAGTAGGATAATTATAAGACCAAACTCACACAGGTCAAAACTCATTAGCCAGAGTGTAAAAACAGCCTTCCCTAATAATACAGAATTTGCCATGAAGTCACACACGCCTGGCTTAGACAATGCAGAGGCAGCGATGGTACCCTTGCCAAGTGCGTCCCCTGCTGTCTGCTCAAGTACGCTGTCTGTCCCGACCCACGGGGACTCAGGCCTGGGAGCTGCACTCCAGCAGCATGCATGCCATGGCATCCTCCCCATGCCTGGTCCAGATGGGACCCTGCAGGACATGTAGATTAGGGATGCCTAATCCCCCTTCAGTGCTCTCAGGGACTCCTGTGAGATCGTGTTGGGGAAGGGAAAATTCAGTCCTAGATGCTGCTGGGACTGGAAGAGAAGGAGGACCTAGAATATTCTAGAAAGGATTAGAGAACAGAAGGGTGGAGATCCACATGAGACTCTCCAGGGACCAAGCTTAGTTAGAGGAGCTGGCCTGCTCTGACTTGGTGCTCAGGACTTGCTGCGCTCATCCCTGGGCCACTGTGTGCTGGACTGTGTTTGTTCTGAGCTGTCATGAGGGGAGTTGATGGAAAATAACCAGCCAAGAACTCAAAAAACTAACAGTCAACCATTGGCTGTGTCATATCAAGAGATCACACATGGGTTAGGAAGGCCTCCTGAGCACTGTTAAATAGTTTGAGCATCTGAAAAAGGAAAGCAAGTGCAGGCCACAAGGGAGTTGCTGAATGGTGTAGATTTCTCATGTCCAACAAAAAAGACAGAAGGGCTTATAACCACGACATTGGTTCCATCCAATTTCATATCCATGACTCACCACGGAGCCAAGGGAGCTTCCACTGCCAAGCAGAAAGAGGCGATGCAAAGCTTTGTAAATGGAGCCCTAGGGGCGTAGGGGCCTCTAGCTTTGGGCCACTGTTTTGCCCAAGTTCCACTGGAGGACAGGGCTGAAAAATGAAGAGAGAGGAGGAAAATGGAGAAAACGAGTAGGGCTGTGGTTGTGTGAGTGTTTGAGAGAGGATTTAGTGTTGGCAGGAGATGGCACATACAGTCTGTGTGATTTTAAGACCAGAAACCAGAGAGAAAACAGGTATCTCTGCCACCTTAAGTGAGGCAGTGTGGGAGGACCTGTTCTTCAGATGGAGGTTCAGGACCTTGGCTTTCTCTGTGACCTCATCCTTTGGTGCACTGGCGGGTTAACGCCTCCGGCACAGCTCTTGATAACACCAGTGTGACTCACACGCAGAAATTAGACAGCTTTCTACTGCTCTCCTCCGAGAACAGACCCAGACACTGTATCCCCCTGTAGTCTGGCAAACTTGTCATCTCTCTAAAAGTGCCCCACTGGGACCTGGCACACTCTGCTTTGTCTCCCTATGTGGAAGCCAAGTGGAGAGGCAAATGCCACCAACTCCTGCACCTGGGGTTGTTCGGGGTGAAGAAATGGAAGCCCTTCCATGTTTAGTCAAGGAATGAGGTCAAGACTGCCAACTACGTAGGTCAGTACTGAGTGGAAATGATGCTACTGTTACACTTTGTAGCCAGCTCCCAGCCTTGGCGCTATTGACATTTTGAGCTGTACCATTCTCTTCTGGATGAAGGACGGCTGTCCTGTGCAATATAGGGTTTTGATTGGCATTTCTGTCCTCCACCGAATGGCTGCCATTGGTCCCCTTAGTTATGACCACCAAAACAGTCTCTCTGTGTTTCCAGGCATCCCCCAGGAGGCAGAATTGTCCCTCACTGAGAGCAACTGACTCCTGGACTCCTCTGTCAGAGGACTTCAAGCAGGGTCCTTGAGCATACGACAGCAGTATCTGGGGCTTCTCAGAAACACTGACCTCATGTTACCCTCCAGACTTACAGCATCATCATTTCTGACTGTTGCGCTGGTCACCTTATTTCTGAATGTCTGACTACGGTGTCTTGCTCCTTGACAGGAGTTTATGTTTTAGTAAGTTCTCTGAGTAATTTTTATCATGCTAAAAATTGAGAGGCACTGCTCTACAATATCCACTTGTTATGGTGATTTAGTTTTTTTAAATTATATTGACTGTATTTACTACAATTAAAAGCACCATCTTTCAGTTGCTCCAGCCACCTTTCAAATGCTCAGTAACCGCATGGAACCGGCGATAACTCTACTAGCGCAGACATTTAGAGAATGCTTTCATCACTGAAAACTTCCATCAGCCCTGTCTTAGTTACTTTTCACTAGTCACTGAGACAAAATACCTGATGCCCAAATTTGGGAAAGGAAAGGTTTATTTCTTACAGTTTTGGAGGCTTCAGTCCATACTCAGTTGGCTCCAAGGCAGGGTGGCATGGTGGGCCTGCAGTTCATGGCGGCTGCAAGCAGCAAGGCGGAAACCGGCAAGAGAGAGTGACATGCCTTCTTCCTTCCATTATATCACATCCTTGCTCCACCCCTAGGCCGGTGTAGCACTCACACCCCCAATCCAAGCACTAGACAATGAACCAATCACAAATGCACAATGCAAAGGCATGAGGCCTGGGGGCCACCCACATAAATCATGACAAGCCCACACTGTAATGAAGGAGCTACCAAATGTGGATGCCTTCAAGAACCAGACTATCGCTTTTGCAGCAAACCTTACCAAATATTCTCTATCTCTCACTGGTACTGGTATAGCTAGATGGGAAAATGAACCAAGAGAAGTCACATTTCTCCCCCATTTATGCTTTCATATAAAGGAGGTACAACAGCACTTACCTTCCAAAAACTTCTCTGTAATAACTGCAAAGCAGCTGGGCAGAAACCCTTAAAGTTTGGGGTAAAACACATAATGTAGAATATGCTTAAATGTTACATGAGGACAAATTATTGAGGTAGGAAGATAAAAGCAATCACAGATCTAGCCACCATCGAAGGACACGAAGGGACAGAGGCGCACAGGGCCGGGCACGTTGCTGCATCCTGTGCCCTGTGGTGGTATGGGGAGAACTGTTCACCCCAGGACCCTTTCTAAGGGCCCACGTGCAGTTACTGAACTCGAGTGCGGGCCAGTTCTGTGGATCTCTGAGACGTCCTTGGGGATCCTTGTTCCATGAAATGCACCGAACTGGACCTGGAAGCTTCAGAGTAAGACACAAGTATCCCAGAAGCACCCGACTTCAGTGGGCACTTGGGGCAGGGCAGGCAGCACCAGCGCCCCCTTCTCTCTCCTCTGACAGCTGCGGACGGCGCCGATGAACCCCTGCCCTCTTCTTTGGGGACCCGGGCTGTAGCCAGTGCCCATCAAGCTGAGCTTCCCTGGCTTAGTTTGTGAGCAGTGCAGACTCTCGTGCTTGCTCAGTTTCTTTTTGGAAAACTACACAACCGTTTTACAGATGTTATGGGGATGTTACGGGGTGTTTTGCCCTCAGCAAGCCGGTTTCCCCAAGGGAATCACTTCATCACGCTCACTGTCCTCAGTCCTTTTCTATCGGCAAACCTGGTATTTCAGCACGAATTGCAATTCTTCTTTCCACACTACGGCATCGGTACCGTGGGAGCTCAGTCCCTGTCAGAAGAGCTCCTGGGCTGGCTTTTGTTGCTGCCTCTTAACTTGGTTCCAATTCAGATTATACCAATCCTGGAAAGTCTAGGATTTCTTCTCAACCAAACATCAAATCAAATAAAACATAAGAAAATACCCATGGCATTTCCCCCTCAGCTGCATAGACCCGGCGTGAAGGTGCAGCGGGTTCAGCAGGGCTTCTCCGGCAGGAAGCCAGTCTCCGAGGAGCCTGTCCGCTGTGGAAACGCAACCTCTGTCAGGAAGCCGGGTGCTGTGACCTGCATCCTGTGTGGACGGTCTCACCAGACCAGAGGGAGGACTTGACTGCCGATCTACCCCGCCTCAGTGCTGCAGGAGGGCAGCGGCCAGGCAGACGTGCATGCTGGCCACCGTCGAGGTACTGGGCTCTCTCCTCCTCCTCCCCTCCTCGCCCCAAGCCAGTGCTTCAGTCAGAGGGAGGCATTTGGAAGCCCCCACCTGGAGGTGACCTTTGGCTCATTTTGAGGAGGTGCCCGGCCCCAGGCTGGGAACAAGAGTGGGTCTCTGTTCTTCCCTTGGGAGGAAGAGAGAAGAGAGAATAAGGAACTGAAGCAAAGGCAGCTCCCTGTGCACTCTTTGTTTGTGGTGAGGCCAACAAGGGGCACCAGGGAACCAGGCGTCCTACTGCTACAGGGTGCCTGGCAATGAGAGGGACAGAAGCCCAGGGCACAGGGCTGCTGACCTGCGGGCGAGGAAGGACCATTCAGGTGCGCTGAAGGAAAGGCGGCCAGTTTCCAATGAGGCAAGGCAACACAGGGAGATGTGGACCCCACCAACGGTGCAAGGGTGAAACTAAGGCTGCATCTGCAGTAGCTTAACTTCTAAGGCACACTTAGGGTGCAATTACACACTGTACAGTACTGTATTTATTCCTAGATAGATGTTTACAGGTAACAATTACTTTCATCCTCATAGATATATTAATGTGTATACTTACTTACATTCAAATATATGCAAATGTCACTGTAAAAAGGTTTGAGGAGAAATAGTACAAAGGTATATAGATATATGTGTATATACGTATACAGATTTATATGCATCTATATACATACATATTAGTTATATATGTGAACATATGTGTACATTGTTCCATAAGGGTCAAAGAAGCACATACTTGGCTCCCAGTTTTAGCCTCTTCTGCAAAGTAGGAATAAAATTACATATCAAAATCCCGCACATGTTATCAGGAATGTAAAAGTGATTATACAAGACTCGGACTAGGCCGTAAGTAGCCAGGACGGCTGTTTATATTACTAATTTCTGTGACTACAGCTACTGGGCGTCTCCCCCCCCCCCCGCTGGAGGTGGGGATCTGGGTGGGACCAAGGGTCCTGCTAGAGAGGTGTTTGTCCCAAACAGCGGCATTCAGCGCGCCCCATCCAGAGACCGCCTGAGGAGCCCGCATCGTTCTGTTGCAGGATCAGATCATATCCTTTTTATAACCCTGTGATTTCTTGGAGCAGTTCCCCCCTGAGGTTTACAAAACAAGAGTTTGAGGAGGTACCTGTTACTGCTGTATAAAAGACAAGTTCCTAAGAACATTGCCCCGCAGGCACAGACAGGGCCGTCGGGTGTGCGCAGTGGCACCTGAGAGGAAGGCTGCCCCAACCCACCAGATGCCCTTGGACCTTGGAACCCACGCCTTGTCTGGCTGAGGGGCTCCTGAGTCCTTGTGCTGTGGTGCCAGTGAGGCGCCGGGGCCCCCACCCCCACCTTCCAGCGGCCTCTGTTCGTTAGTTACAAGGCCTTGAAGGAATCCAGTAGCGAGGAGGTGAGATTACGTTCTGAGGAAATGGGTAGACGGCAGTGGGGCTGGGGTTGAGCTCCACGGCAGCCGGCTTCATTCAGCGCCGGTGAGGTCTTACTAGGGAAACGCAGCCATGCAGAACAGCTCCGCCGCGCGTGGAGCAGGGGCGGCTGTGCAGCCCGCACTGACCCCTCTTCCCTCCTGGGGTCAGCGGCCACCCTGGTGGGGCTCAGCCCTGCCTCCAGGCCCTCCCTGGGGGCTAGCCTTGGGAGCGCTTCTTCCCCAAGCCTTGCTGAGGTCTCCGGCCCACTCCACGAGTCTTTCCACCGGGAAGATAGGAGGACAGGGCAGCAGGAAAGGCAATGCGGGGAGCGCGCAGCAGCCTGCGGAGCGGTGAAGGGGAGGAGAACGGTGACTCCGAAGGGTTCCCCAGCGCCCATGAGCCCACGAAGATGCGCAGAACGGCTGGAGCAGGGGAGCAGGAGCGGCCCTGTGAAGCCTCTCTGGGAGGGGTGGGATGACTGTTACCGGGAGGCAAATCTAGCTAGTGCTGCAAGAGTCTGGGGAAAAAGCCTGCCACGTCCTCCCGCCACCCCACACCTGAGTGTGTAACCCCGGAAAAGAAGCGGCTGGGTGCCCGCGCCCACCCACCCACCACGCTGCACTAGCGCTCAGGCGTGGGATCGACCTGGAGCAATGCACGGAGGAAGGAAATGTGCTACAGGCACCAAGTGGGCTGCTACTCAGCCACCAACAGTCAGATCGCGGGGACTCCAATGCTGAGCCGTGATTCTTAGACGCTGGCAAGGAAAAGGGACGTCAAAAGAGGCTGGATTCAGTGAGTGCACGCTACACGCACTACTGAAGAATCAAGCTGAACCTTGTTCCTATGAGCAGTTAATGCCTGTTCATCCAAAATATTAAAAATCATGTAGGAATCACTTGGATTCATGAAATTCAAATTCACGCTGCGTGCAGTCACACAGTTTTAAAGAGGTGGATATTTATGATTTTTAAATCCTCGGGCTTCCCTCTGCGTCTCTCTTGGTCTCTGTCTCTGTCTGTCTGTCTCTGTCTCTCTCTCCCCCACACAATCATCATGATATGTGCCTAAACTCCTCTTCAAAGGGCTGTAGACCTGGAAGGAAGGACCTTTGGTTCTCTGGCTTGTATCTACTTAAGCCTTTGCCATTTGTAAAAAGTAAGCGATATTTAGAGCTATAACTAGGTATTTTTGTGTGTCTGGCAAATTCTAGGACATACACTTATACCGTTCTAACGGCAGTCTGGACAATTTTCAGATGAAAGATGTCGCAGAGGTTTGAGTTTCTGTAATTATCTATTTATATGCTGTGGGTGCCCAACGAGGAGCCAGAGATTGCCTCATTTGCTGGCTACAGAGCTGTTCCTAAGTAAGTGTAATGTGACACACACCCTGTATCGGTTCACAGGGATGGGAAATTAGTCATGTCACATCTGAAAGCCACTTTGCATTCATAGGTCATAAAGTAGGAGGAAAAATAACCAAAAGTTTAGGTATTCAATTTGTTTACTCTGAGCAAAATGCAGCCTCTTAGGCTGATGAGAGGAGGTGGGTGGGGCGGGGACGGCTAGCAGGAGCCTTAGTGAAGACCCAGAGGCATCTGGGACATTAAATAGCTGTTAGCAGCCCTAGCTGGATAATTTAAGTGTAAATGAGTATGAACTGTATGAATTAAATTTGCCTTAAAATACCAGTCTGGAAAACCAGGGAAAGACTATTTGAGACAAACACAGTTTTTGCCTTTTTTCAAAACCTGAACCTTTTGAAAAAATAATTTCAGAGTCTCAATGAAAGCTAAATGTAGTCAAATTTAACAGGCCCTAAAGATCTTCTCATTAAAAGCTACAATTCAATAATAATTACACTCACATTAAAATAAATACACGCATTTATACACACACCACATATAGTATATGACTTTACCTAAGCTTTTTACTATAATAAATGATTATACACATATTATACATGTATACTAATAATATATAATGTATAATACACATTTCAGCAAAAGTTCTACCTATGAATTGGAAAATATGGATTAGAAAAACCTTTACAATTTAAAGTACTGATTCATTTGGTCTTCTGGGTGTTGTCTTTTATTATTATTATTATTATTAATTGAAATATTATATGTTTATGACTTAATTTACCCCCAAATTATTACTAAAGCATTTTATTATGTTGAATTAATTTATAAAAAATGTTGGTGCTGTTTTCTGAGGATAATTGTATTCAAAATAATGCTCCTTTAGAAGAGTAAATTTTCAACCTTAATTGTATCCTATAGAGCTGTCTGTCTGTTTTACATGTTCATTGTGCAATGAGGTTACGCATGAAAAAATATCTTTGCAATTATTCACTACCGTTATTGTTATTTCTCTCTTAACAATTGATCCTTTGTGTGATTCTAATATTATTTTCTTTGGGATTTAAACATTATGAAAAACATTTGGCAAAAAGATGTCATTCTGGATATCTATGTACTGCATTTTAGAAAATTTTCTTTCTTCTTAACTTATCAAGATGTTGGAGCTTAAAAAGAAAGAAGCTGGAGAGATAAGGAATGGAGACTCAGGGAAGCAGCTGCCACCCATCACCTTAGGTGACAGTGGCAGGCAGTGGAGCTAGGAGGCTGTAGGATGACTCTACTCTCCATGTCTCATTGCAATTTACCACTAAAGTTTAACACATCCAGCCCAAAGTCAATGAGGTGAGTTTTGGAGTTTTTGAGGTACCAGCTGACTGACAGTTGGAGGTGCAGATGAAAAGAGAGGTACAGATCCATGCAGGCAGGGAACCTCGGATTACGGACATCCATGCTGAGCACTCTGTGTTGAGATCACTCTTCATCTCTCCACAGTTATGGGGACAGATTCAGCGCCCAAGTGCTGACGGCTACTAGGGCAACTTGAACCTTAGCCTGTCCATTCATTGACACTGTGCTAGGCACAGGGTTAAGATAGGCTCAGAGTCATGTGATCAGGAAACTTCTGCCCTATTTGGAGGCAGACAAAACAATGCTTTCAAGTAAACCACAAGACCTTAAGCAACCTGTCTTTTGTTGTCTGGGATGGTGGTAACTAGCTGCCCTCTCATTTTGGTCAAATTGTGAAGAAGCGATTTGTTATAAACAAAAGCCCATGGACTTTTCTCTAATTCTTAATCAGCAGTACTTGCCCACCACCAATACCTCTCCAAATTTTTTCCTTGGGAAAAGCAAAGTAGTCAAACACACTCAGGAAGTGTCAAGTGAGCGCAGGGTGGGGAGGGTGGCTGCAGCTCCAGCAGGGAGCTGGGACTGGCTTCTGGGAGCAGAGCTGCCTGACAAAGGCCAGGCAGGCGGGGAGCTGGCCAGGCCTGGGAAAGGCCCTCAGGGAGAGGGGACACAGCTTCAGGCAGGTAAACACTGCACCTGCTGTGTCTGGCCAGCAGGGAAGGGGTCACGTGGCTGAGCCATGGAGACCACGGGGATGAGAGGAGAAGCTGAGATGGGTGCCGCAGGGGAGATGGGAGGCTGACTGGACCCAGCCTGGTGGGCTCTCAAAGCACTTTGGGAGCTGGGCTGCAGTGGGGTGGTGAGCGTGGCACCCCTGGGAGGTTTCCCCTGCTGGGTTAGTGGACTGGGGAGCTGTTTTGCTGTGGGAAGCATCTTCATTCTTGGGTCCAGGCAGGTGAGGAACCCGACTCCCTGTGTCATGGTGCCAGTGTGAGGGCTGCTGCAGCAGGGCTCCGGGTGCAGTGAGGGGACCGAGAGGCTGGCTGGGTCAGCAGCTTGTCGTGGAGGCCTTGCCCTCCTGGCTGTGTCTGAGTACACAGACTGCTTTACAGCTTCTGGGGTCACAGGTCTCTGTCAGACAGTCTCGGCTTCATGCAATGTTCCTTCTCTCTGTTTTGATGAATTTTGGTCAAGCGCTCGTACTCTTTTTATCATGAGCTTTGCTACTTCTCACGGTTATTTCAAGATTTAAAGATATTTTGTGAACACCATGATGTGATAATTGTTACGGCAATGATGATGATGACTATTTTAATGTGTATTTAAAACTCAAAATTGACAATAATTTTGCATGTATGTGGGGTACAGCGTGACATTTCAAATATATATGTAATGTGTGAGGGTCAGGTCATGATAACTGGCATATTCATCACTGCAAACATTAATCAGTTCTTTGTGTTGACCAAATTCAAACTCTACTAACTGTTTTGAAAAGCACCATCAATTGTGTCAACCATGTTTATTCCACTGATTTAGAAGTCACTCCTCCATTTTGACGGTGATGATTTCATCAACGTACAGCATTCTGCCACAAGGCTGGGTAGTTCTCTGCCCTGGAGACTCCTCGTGGTACAAGGTCAAAAGTCTTCAGTTCCTCCAGCAAGATCCAAGTGCTCCCATGAGGCTAAGGGTTTTCACTGCCTCTCTCAGCTTTTCTGCAGACAGAGTCTGAAAGACCACTGACAAGGTCTCACTGCAGTGCAGTGGCCCCACCCACCAGTAGAACATGACGCCTGGACAGTGGACTTGGGGTGCTGGATGCTGTGGTCTCATGTAGAAACCCTAATACTAGTAAAGCACAACCTCTCCACTCCTGGGGCCCCAGGAAACTATTCCTGGAAGGTGGGCCTCAAGGGAAGTCAGCCTGTGGCATCCTGAGAACCTGGAGAAGTGTTTGCTTATGTGTGAGAGACCCATCAATCAGCTAATGATTAGAAAGCTGTGCCGCAGTGGGTACACCTCTACTTTGGATGATACCTCATTTAATCTCTGTTAGTAAGCAGTTGCAGTCTGTTGAAAGAAAGGCCTCTTTGTACATATGCTTCTACATTTGTCTTTTAGTTAAACTTTTCCTCATATGAGGGTGAAGAGAATATGGCAGTAATTAAAGGTGAAGGTGGGGACGTGCTGTCACAGGGCATCAGGAGGCAGAGAGGGACTCACATCATTTACCTTTTTGGAAGTTTAGGTATTGAACCCAAGGCTTTGTGCATGCTAGGAAAGTGCTCTGCAGTGAATTATATCCCTAGTCCTTTCCATATTTTTGTTTTGAGACATGGTCTTGTTAAGTTGCCCAAGCTGGACTTAACTTTATTAGCCTCCTGCCTCAGCCTCCCAAGTATCTGGGATTACAGATCTATGACAACACAAGCAGCACAGAAATCATTCTTGTTGTATTGCACTTCTGTAGTATGAATTCACTGAGTATTCAGGGGTTTCATGAAAGTAGCATGTTCAGGACAAATGCTTGGAAGTGAAGGAATCCTCTCCAGTTCAAACATCTGCTAGGATTCTGAAGAAACATTTAGGACCTGATGTGTTAGTTTCCACCTTGATTTTCCCTGAAAAGGAGCTTCATTCCGCCTTTACCTTTATCTTTACCTTTACATCTCTCCCAAAGAAAAAATGTGACACATGTAGGAACCACAAGCTCCGTTAAAACCATTTTCCTAGCTCCCTCTGCTTTGGTAGAACTGATCAGAAAAATACTTTGGGGCCCAGGGTCCTTGGCTTTGCTGATCAAAAGGAGAAGGAGGGCTCGTGGGCCTGCACACTAAAAACCACAAGGGAAATTCACAAGGGAGAACCAAGCGGGAAACAACACTGTGCGTCATGCAGTGGGGCCAGCTGGGAAAGCCTGAGAAAGAACGGGCACGGACAGGAGGGGCTACATCATTTGCTTCATTCTCCTGTCTGCTTTTCTGCATTTTTCTGACATCCTGTCGATCAGCTGTTAACACCTCATTCTCTAAAAAAATAAATACAACTTGAGCAAATTAGGCAAAAGCCTTGGGAGGGCCCAATTGCTCCACGTCCTTCCAGAGCTGGAGATGAACTTCATTTCCCCGTAATGAACAAAATGGTGAGTGGCAGCCTGGCCAGTGAGACGCATCGCAGCTCTGGCTTCATCCATCAGGGACACGGGCGCGAGAGGGACGCCATGGGTGTCGCTGAAGCACACGGGTGGGGTTGTGTGTGCGAGTGCGTGCGTGTGTGAGCGTGTATATTTAGACTAAATTGAAAGGTACCTGCCTCTGGGAAAGATGTTATTTTTTTTCTTTCCAATTCATCACAGCAGTTGCTACTGCTTGAAAATCTAGTAGGTTTCTGAGAAAAGTCGTATGTATTAAGGAAGTTATTTATTAATAATAAATAGAGGTGAAAGTCAGTGAGAAGAGGAAATTTTATTTTCCCCATACCTAATGCGATGGCATTAATGGGCACCTGAGTCCTGCCTTGCACTGCGAGCTCATTTCCTCAGTTCCTTCTTCAGATGGTCTGTCCGCCTGGTCATTCATCCCGAGACCCCTTGAGGAAGACTTTCTGCCATGCGTGGCACTGAGTGAGCAGCTCTCCTCTGCCAGAGTCGATCTGGCAGGGAAGGTGGGCACATCAGACGTCAGAGACTGAGGACATGCTGTCTTGTATATGCTGCTAGAATATTCTTTTTGAAGAGTAATATGATGTCTTCCAAGCTCACACTGACAGTAGAGACTTGTTTGTATGTGCGTATCTTATGCCCAACTCTACCTCAAAGTTTACATACTTTGTTTGCACACCCAAATGGTGCATGAAGACAGTGGAGAAGTGTGCCTTTTCTTGTGTGTACTCAGGCCTGTCCTTCCCTAACCTTTGCATACTGAAAATTCTTCTCATTCATAACAGCCGTCCCACAAATACCTCACGGGCATCTCTCCTTGCCTGGATAGCGTGCTGGATCCTGAATCTCTGGGAGAGAATGCACAGTCCCTGTCCTCATGGAGTTTTTCCTCTATCTTTGGAAATCAGCATTAAACAAATAAATACACTAATAATTAATCACAGCTGAAGCAGTGACGTGATGCTGATGAGAGACACAGCACTTTGAGACTGTGTGGTGTGGACCTGACATGTGCTGGAGGAAGAGGGAGGGACACAGAAAGGCCAACTAGATCAGTAAAAGCTGGTCACCCAAGGAGGGCGGAGGACGTGTTTAGACAATGTTTTAATCATTTATGTTCTCGTACATCTCGTCCGTCTTTTCTCGGGAGTGGACTGGTTTGGTTCTCAGGTATCAGTGGGCAATGCTGAAGTGGGCCTGCCATGGGCCATGAGAGGACATGATTGAAAGAGAAAGAGAAGTCACTTGTCCTGGAAGGTGATCAGCTCCTGCCTTTGATGTACTCCTTTGGTCCAAGAGAAGGCTTCTCCTTCAGATAACTCCTCCCACCTTGTAGCATCTTTTGGTCACACAAGCATTCTTCTGGGATAAGCAGCACTTGCAAAGTTCTTCAGTCATGGGATACTAGGAAACACGTGGAGATTAACAACAAAGTGAGCGATAGGTCAAATGCAAGACAACTTTTCCCACTTTGAGTGCATTAATGTGCACGCATCATTAGGCAGCATTGGTATGTTTATGATGTTCTGCCCACATACTTCATTTCAGTTTATCATCCTGACATATTTCTGCAAAAACTGAATGACCCAGAGAGGTTTAATTAGTCACTCTGCACCACATTTTCTGTCCAGAGCTCTAACCAGCTGTTCCACCCACTGTTCCCAGTTGCCACGCCACAGTGATACTGACATTCAAGAACATGCGTGACGCAGGCTCTGCCTCCATGTGTGCTCTCCCCTGTATGTACACACGATTACACAGCACAGTGTAGTGCAATCACTTGCTTCCTGAGCACCTTGTGTGCGTCAAGCCAGGTGATGAGCAGCTGTGATACAATGACAAGCATGGCAGAGGCCCTTCTCCGTGAGGTCTGTGACCAAGCTGGGACCAACTAAACAAGCTATTTTGACAGAGTGTGGAAAGAGTCTTGAATGGAGAAAGTATAAAATGCCATGAGAACTGAGGAGTGGGGGACTCCTAACCTTGCCCAAGGAGGTTCGGTGCAGTTTGAACTGTGTTGGTCTCTTTGGTTTTGATTTTGTTTTGGAGTCAGGCTTTACTGGCCTGCCCAACCTGGTTTTGAACTCCTCCATTCAAGGACCCTTCTGCCTCAAACAACCTGCTGCTTCAGCCACTTGAGGTGCTAGGATTACAGGTGTGGGACAGCACACCTGGCTCAGTTTGAGTTGTTAATTACATGGCTTGGAGATGTTAAGTAGAGACATAGAGAAGGAAAAGAAACATTTTCAAGGCAAAACCCAGCATGAATGGCAACCCAATAGCTGGTTAGGACTAAACCTATTAGTCTTCAGCGCGGCTGCCACACAGCACGAGGAGGCCAATGGTGAGAAACAAGGGCGTAATAAGAAATGTCTGGCTTTCTTATACTCAAGGATAATCACAGCGACGGCAATGCATCCGGAAGCCTGGGCCCGAAAATAGCATTTGACAGTCTGCTTTTCTCCCCGATCGAGGTGGCCTTGTGCAAAGGCACAGATTTCATCCCAGACTGAGGTGCCAGCCTCTAGCATTTCTGGGCGAGCTCAGAAACGGTTTTCTTGGAAGGGATATATAATTATGAATCTGACTTGAAAGAAATCTCAAAAGTCACCTAATTCTACAGACATACCCAGCCCCTGCCATTCCACAGACAACAAAGCTGAGACTTAGTGACAGATAGCAAATAGTCCAAGGCCACAGACAGCAGGGAGCCCCGCAGCTGGATTCAGGATCTTACAATCAAAGCCTTTAGGCTGTATTGGGATCATTGCCAGGCAGATGATTTCAGGGAAGCATCTGAAAACTCAGATACACGGTTAGGGTTACTAGTTGTGATTTAGATCTAAAATGCCCCCAAATGCCTCATGTGATTGGATTTGAGGCCACTGTGCCCACTGTTGATTTCATAGCTGACTTGCTGTTAGGAGTTGGGTGCTGTCAGCAGGAGGGACACTGGGGCTTGATGTGGGTGGGCGCATCTCCCTCCCGAGTTTCTCCCTTTGCTCTCTGCTTCCTGTGTGCTGCATGTGAGCAGCTTCCCACCACGATGTCTCTCTTCTGTGACATTTCTGCTTTGCAACTGGATAACCATGGACTGAAATGTGAGCCAAAATTAATGTCTCTCCAGCAAGCTATGGGTGTTGTGTGTTTTGTCCCAGCAATGGTAGAGTAGCTACAACAATGACCTTCTGGTTTAAAACCTGTTAGCGTGCGATGCCAAGTTAGGCTGAGGCATTCTATGGGCTTCTTCTGGAAGATCAGGGGAGCCCCCTGCACGACAGTCTCTAGGGTATCTGTCCTGAGGCTCTGGGTGCTCCCCTTTCTCATTCTTCTCACCCTGGACATGCTTGGGCATCATCACAGTTGTGCAAGCAGATATGGGAGCAAGATGGTAAAAATGAGTACTGTATTCTTTCACAAGTTTGCTCACAAGAAGACTTCTTTTCCACTTTGGGCTGGGCAGCAGCTGGTCAATAAGCACGCCAACTGGTGATAGTCTGTGGGGAGACGACACGAAGCAAAAAGCAAAGCCCACGTGCAGGGTACACTGGTGCCTCCTATGGGTCAGTCCTGTGAGTGGCCTTCCAAATGGACTTCTCATTACTTATGACTTGGAATTGCTGCTGTTTCTGAAAGGATGGGATGCACTGAAAGAATTAGTAGAAATGGTAACTTTTTCTCCTATCATATTTGTAGAGTTCTAACTGGAAGATTACAAAATCCAGCCACGTTAGCACTGAAATGACCTTTTGATTATCTAGCTTTTATATTTTATAGTTCAGGAAGCCAAAGTCTCTAGAAATTACACAATTTCCTAAAGCTCCCATAGCTGTGAGGTAGTAGACCTAGCACCGAGTAAACTGCAGTCCACATGAAAGGACAGTTATTACGCACATAACTATGGCAAGCTTTAAACACTTGGATTGCACCTATTTTTAATAGTAACAGCTCCTTGTCTGGAGAGCATTTGTGTGGAGTTAGGTACTATATAAAGCATTTTATGTACATTGCTCACTTTAAGCCTTAAAACGATCTTATAAAGTGCAGCTGGGGTTGTCCTCACCCCTCTTTTACAGAATAAGAATTACCATTTATTAAAAGCTTGCTGGGAGACCTGAGATTGTTCTAAGTCAGTCCTGTCCATCAGCTCTGGTATTTCTCACAATGGTGCTGAAATCTCCATCTCACCGATTGAGAAACTGAGGCAAAGCAAGTCTGTGTAGCTTGTCCAAGACAGGGTGCTGGGGCCCGACGCAAGACCTCATGTAGCCTGGTCTCGGGACATCTTCTAAGCCTGGATTTGAACTCAGGTTTGTTGCACTCCAGAATCCCTGCTTTTGGTCTGTGTATTTGTCTTTCTAAGTTTATAAGCACAAAATATAATTGATACCAAATGGCATTCTCTAGGTACTCTTCATGGTAAAAGAATAAGCCAAACAATAAGGTTTCTTAGTCTCACACTCATTTAAAGTGCGCATCAGCTGACAAACTTTGATTTTCACATTGCTGAGAAGCTGCTGTGGTGCCTCGAGTCTTCTCTGTCCCTGCTCCTGCTACTGTCATGCCTTTCGGAGAACAGTTTGCCTTTGCTGGTTAGGAAGTGACTTGTCCCATGATGAAGCAGGAAACTGATCATGTCATTGTATTTCCAACCCCATGGTGTCACTATCGCACACTTCCCTTCACACACACACACACAAACTATAGCCATCAGGGTTACTAGAGAAACAGATACAATGCAAGATATACAAATATACAAGAAATTACAAGACTGACTCACAGTGCCCACCCACATAGCTGAGTGAGGACGCATGCAGCGGCTATCTGCACACTGGAGACCAGACCTGTGCAAGTTCGCATGAGGAGGCCGACAGGTCTGTGATTGAAAGCAGATGAGTCTGTGCCGGAAGCGAAGGATCTGCCCCAGAAACTGGAGAGTCTGTGCTGACGTCAGGAGATGATGTGTAGGGGGAAGGTGAAGACCCTGGAGTGTGGAAACGATGAGCTGATTTAGTTAAGATTCTCTTTGTGACACAATCACTCAACCACACAAGAAACTTACCTGTTTGCTTAGCTCTGCTGAGTCTGTGTGTGTGTGTGTGTGTGTGTTTCTGTGTGTGTCTGTGTGTGTGTGTCTGTGTGTGTGTCTGTGTCTGTGTGTGTGTCTGTGTGTGTGTGTGTCTGTGTGTGTGTGTCTGTATGTGTGTGTGTCTGTGTGTGTGTCTCTGTGTGTGTGTGTGTGTCTGTGTGTGTGTGTCTGTGTGTGTGTGTGCACGCTTGCTTCACACACATGATGATGCAAATCTCAGGTTTTACTATGCGGCAGTCACAGGGACTTGATGACGATTTGGGCCACCACGAGCCTTTATGTCTCCACGTAGGCCCAGACTCCTAATACCCTTCTTTAACAGACTGATCTGAAAGCCAGGTGAGGTGGTCCCTGTTCCTAACCAGGCTAACTGGGAACAGAGAATCTGTAGACCTCAGAGATCACGGAGGGGCCCCCACTCACGTGAGTATCAAAGCGGAAATCCCAAATATGTCCTTCTAAACAATTTTCTTAGTAAGTCAAGTGACCAGTATATTATTATCCTTTCAATTTGGGATTCAGGTAATAAGAACCTTGCCTAAATTCTTTTGTGTCTTTTTATTTTCAGAATATGTAGTTTTGTATAGTTTAAATGTTTCTTAATTGAAAATGCCAATTCTGCTTTAAGATGAAAGAAGTCTTTTGTCCATTGCATCTTTTTAAACTACTCTGCAATGAATAGAATTATGCTATTTAAAAGGCTTAGTGTAATCTGACAGATAGATGTGGTAATGCCTCATTAACTTTGCCTCCATGAGTGCAGCATAGTGCAGAATTTTATAATCATTTAGAGCCAGGACTAGCTAGAGATTGTGGGTGATCTACCCTTCGTGATAGTTTGTATCTGAGTTCCACTTCTTCATATAGATAACTCACAGCAACCTGCCGGCCGTATTTTGAGATAGCAACATCTTGTGCCGGAAGTTGCTGAGCTTAGTATTCACTCTCGTCCCCTTACCACACCCCTCAGACTCTACCGGGCTTCACCTGAGCGCAGATGCTCGGTCCTCACTGGGTGGAGCTGCAGGATCCACCAGCCTGGGAGGCGAGGCAGGAGGGCTGCAAATTTCAGCCCAACTCGGGCAACTTGGCAACTTTGCGAGACTCTGTCTCAAAAAAAAGAAAATTAAAATGTGATGGGGAGTGGTCCAGTGCAAAGGTAACGGGTTCAGTCTCAGTCCCACCCAAACCACAGATGCCCAGTTCTTCTTAGACAGGTCCATCGAGGTAGTGGTCAAGAGAAAAGACAGCAGCAGGAGGAACTCATTCCAGCTAGCTTCTCTGAGTAGACCAAGTCTTGGGCTTTGTGGCTGTGTTAGGCACCTTTCCAATGCTGGGACAAAGCACCTGACACACACAATTTAAAGGTGGAGAGGTTGGTTCTGGCTTAGAGTTTCAGAGAGTTTGGTCCGTGGCCAGCTGGCTCTGGAGGGATCTGGACGAGCTACGCGGCTCGCATAAACCAGTCCGAGTCACGTGTTCATCCCTGACACATACGTGACCTACACAAAGCAGCTTGTTTTAATTATGGCTCATGACCACACTGCTAGTAATAGGAGGAAAGGAGATATAAGTTAATGGAGCTCCAAAGCACACATCTCTTCACTAGCACCACTGCCCTAGCCACGTTCCTACCCCAGGTCTGAGTGTCTGGTAAAAATGAAGCAACATGGTGGGTCTTGGCAGGGTCTCTTGTATGTGTGACCAAGCCAGTGTCCATGGAATCAGGCACCCTGAGCCTCCCATATGCTGTGTACTGGTTACAGTAACCTAGCTGGCCACTTTGGGGAGAAGTTTCTGTGTAAGCAGTTTGGCCTTGAGATCATCCAATGCGAAGCAATGAAGACACCGTACAGCCGCCCCCTTGCAGGCACGCAGCCAGGGTGAACAGTGGCAAGACCTTTATCCCTTCTCCTGCTAGGGGCCTTTCTGCGTTAGGAAAGGACATATAAAGGAATGAAATGCTGAGGCCCCTCGTGCGGCTGCCTTACCTTGTAGAGAAATGATGTGGCAGTTGCTGTTATTGGGGAAGGGAAAGTAGAGGCCACCAGTGCAGTGGTCAACACAGGATGCAGAGGGTGGAAGTACTGGTCAAGCTTGTGTAGCGGCAGCAGAGAGGAACGGTGAAGAGAGGTTCCTTCCGCAGACGGTGGCAGGTGAAAGCTCAGTGGTCTTTCCTGAGTGTCTACTCGGTGAATAAAACTGACTTCTCCCATGGACGCGAATGCCACTGCATGCTGATTTTTGGTCAACATTACCTGCCGTCATTATCAAATCTAAATTATTCCCAAATCTTTCTGTGTTTCCTTGTGGGTCTCCATCTTTTCATGGCAGTTATCCGAAGGCGATACTGGACTTTGTGTGTGTGTGTGTGTGTGTGTGTGTGTGTGTGTGTGTGTGTGTGTGTGCTTCTTGTCTGTTTCCTGCAGTATATACTCTACTTAAGGCAAGAGCTTCTTTCATAGCTACTGCCTCTCCAACTTGGATTATAGTAATGAATAAGCATCGAATACATGCTTATAGAGCACATGACTGACATGAACTTCTGACCTAAAAATTCCCTGTCCTCCGGAGGGCTGGGAAAGCATGGGAGGAAAGCAGGGCAAGGCAGGGATCCTCTGTGCTTGCCCCCTGGCATCCTGGCTTTACACACTGTTAAGCTTTTGAACTGATGACCCAGCATAGAAATAGTGTCTCCACATTATTCTTGCCCTGGGCCATGCCAGCTGGCTGGGATCCAGAAAGCACATCTTTCCCTCATCTCCTTCAGTTACTCCTTCTCCTGACCCTGCCCTGGCTTTAGAAGTGCAGGTCTCCTGATCGGGGTGCCTTTCTGTGGTCAGCATGCCTGTTACTCAGTTGTGGTGAACTGGATGGGGTAGGGCTACCTGTGTCACCTCAGGAAGTGCACTTGGAGAGAAAATTCATCAAAATGTTTGTCCATCTTGAATCATAGGTAGGGCCTGACTGTTGTTATGCATCAAATATATTTTATGCAAGAGTAAACTACATAAAATACACACTTCCAAGCTATGGAATTCTATTCAACTATGAGACATCAGGCATTATTTTCTATTTGTAATGACCTGGAAAAGATCTGTGACATATTGTGAAATGAAAAAATAGTTTAAGACGGTATATATATAGGGAGAGCTTGTTTTTAAATTACCACAATGTATCTCTGTTTATATATTGTCTATGCCCAAGCTCATATTTATGTTCATATTTTGGATTAGATATATACCCAAAGATTTCTTAGTGGTCATATGTATAGGAAAATGCATCTAGGCCAAGGATTTAGCTCAGTGGCATAAGTGCCTGCCTGGCAAGCACGAGGTCCTAAGTTCAAGCTCTGGTTCCAAAAAAAAGCAGAAAATGCATCTAAAAGTACAGAGTAATTTGAAGCAAATATACAATTTGATCCTAAAGTGGGATTGGTAAAGTGGAGTTTGCTTTACTTTATATATCCCAGTGTTTTTCCAGTCTGTTTACGTGATAAGAAAAACATTTATTTCATTTATGTTTTTGTTTTGCAGTGCTGGGGTTGGAACCCAGGGCCTTGTGCATGCTAGACAAGCATTCTAGCACTGAGGTGCCTCCCTGGCCCAGTGAGAATTTAAAAATAAGAGGCAACACAACCACAACAATGACATGGTATGGAGTGAGGATCTGGGAAAGTATTCCTCTCATTCCTTCGCATAGCTAAGATGCTATTATTTTGAAAGATGGGTAGATATAAATAATTACAACTCGGTGCAGACACCTGTGCACATGCCATGCTCAGGATGCCGAGGCAGTCAAAGGCGGGAGAGGCTTCGCCCCAATGCAGGACAGCCTCTCAAAGCAAGGACTCCAGAGCTGGACCTCACCGGGGAAACGGGAGTCCAGCAGAGACAGGTGTCTCCATGAAGGCACAGGCGGAGTGCAGACTCTCCCGAGGGAGCCTGCACTCAGCATGGTTGGAGACCAGACGCCCACAGGACACCAACACAGGGGAGGCGAGAGCAGCAGGCTGGGCCTCCTCCCATGGAGCTCTCTGGGGAGTCGACCTAGAGATGGACTCATTTTACTCCTTAATTTCCTAATTTTTAAGCATCCACTGGATTTTATCTTTACTGTATGTGTTATGGTTTAATGATTAAACAATATGCGGAGATGTTAGAGGTGATTGGTAGATTTGGATGATTTTCTTTATAAAAATAGATGAGATTGCAAACGGCAGTATGATTTGTTGGTTGTCAGCATTAATTAAAACATGGGGGCTGCTGGGAGAAACTGAGGCATTGCTGAAGTCTCCAGGAAGAGTGGCTGCCCATCTCGCGTGACATCCCTGGGAAGGTGGGAGGTGTGCAGGGGGAGCCGACCATGGGGCAGCCATGGCACCTCCTGCCCCCGAGGTGCTTCAAGAGGCAGAGGGTTACCTGGGGCAGCTCAGCTGTCCACTGGTGCCTCCCCTTCCCTGCCTGTTATCGGAATCCCATCACCAGGTGACTGAAGGGTCATGAGTCCGAGCTGAAGCACTGAACTGTGAAGCTTATTAAAAAGGGGAAGAGAGAAAACTCTCTTAAAACTAACAAAAATTGATTACTTATAACGCAATAATGAAAGCAAAGATAATTTCTAAAAGTAATATATTTTTCCCTTTGTTTTCCCCCAGAGCTAATTTTAAATAAGAAACTATTTTAAGATACTCTACGGAGTTCCACCTAAAATTCACTCCTGGCGTCCTCTCCCCCAGCCCAACCCCGCACAGGTCTGGCTGCCGCATTTTCTCTGCCGTGGCCGCATCTCTGGATAAGGAAGCAGGGAGTCATCGTAAGCCTTCTCCTTCTTTTTTCATATGCATTATTTTCTCTGAGAAAGGAATCCTGCTGTTCTTATCCATCATATTGTTTGTATTTCTTTGTGTACAGAAGAATACGTTATTTATTCAAATCCCTTTAGTTATGTGCCTTCTCAGACAAAGTATTTTAAGATACAAAGCGATGGATTTCAGAGATTCATATACTATCATTATTAGAATAAAACCTATGGCTCATCACTTCCAATGCCCCATCCAATCAGCGCGTCTCCTTTCCTGTCACAGCCTGCACTCAGCGGCCCCAGGAGCCCCATGCTGCAGGGTGCTGCACCGCAGAGCTGGTGATGGTGGGGTGAGGGGCTCCTTCCCCGCGAGCCCATGGGATCCCAGACAGGCCACATGCTGACGCCGGTTCTGCCCGGCCGGGACCATGCGAGAGAAATGTGATTCTGCTTCTCTACAGCAGCTCTGGCTGTGAGGAAGGCGTGCACGCATCCCGGGGACCTTGCAGTCTGCACCCCAGCCCCTGCCTGATGGTGAAGCCCTCCATGCTCTGCCTCCTTCCCAGAAACCACACTCTCAGCTCCTCCAGGCCTCCCCTACCGCACTCACACACCACGGTCCGACCAGGCAGCAGTAGTTGAGTCCTCTTTCCTCTATTTTGATACTTGATTTGCTCGAGGCACCTACTGTGTAAACTAATGCAGTCTATCCTCAAATTCAACTTATTTTAAACAGCCACTTTATTTTTTTTAACACTGAGTTGTGAAAACACTGTGAAACTCCTGAGAATTTTTCTCCCATATGGCTATGAAAACACATCTCCCCACTGGGTCTTGAAGTTATCATACAGGATCCATAGCTCTTGAAGTGGAGTATGGTTTTAAATATCCATCATGCACAGATGCGCTTGTGGGATAGGGTTTTTTGGATTCGGTTTGGAAGTACATCCAAGTGAGTTTTCGTTTCAGCAAAGAGGAAAAATATCAATTTCATTAACTTTCCCCTGGCATAGAAAGCACGGCCACCCTAAAGGGGGAAGGAGTGGCATAGAAGCAGGTCGTCTGTCTGGGTTGATAATTAGGCCTTCAGTCTGGTCCAAGGAATTGTGCAGTAGAGCTTCCTGGGCAGAGTCACCCATCCTGACTCTCCTTGTTTTCCAGGTTCCAGATTTCCTGTTTTCCCCTTAGCTGCAGTCTTTCACTAAGGCTACTTGGTGGGCTGTCCTGCTCAGATCACGCTCTCCCCAGTTAAACAAGGGGTCAGTGAAGTCACTGTCACACAGGCACTTGAGAAACTCGGACTGGCTGGGGCTCCAGCTCCGTGAGGGTCAATCCATGCTGCAGCAGTGCTGCTGTTGAGTCAGACTGCGAGGCCCTGAGCTCCGTTTGTCAGACTTCCAGGGAGAAGAGCTCCGCAACCTAAAGACCACTTGTGCCTGTGATTAGTCCTTCCATCTAACAGATGCTTATTATCCAGCCTTTTCCAGACCTTGGTCACCTGTGAGAAGCCCTGGAATGTGGAAATGAGTCCACGCTTTGCAGGCTCAGTACAGCACATGCTCTCTTACTGGTCATGGGCTGACTGTGGTACGGAACTTTGCAATAGCAAGGTTTCTGCCTTTGACGAGTGAATGTATTAAGGTTTAATGATATTTTGCCAAAGAATTAATCTTCTCCTAGATGAAGGACTATACATTACTAGGGAAGCAAATTTAAACACATGAGTTACAATCCTGCAACCTTTGCAGATGCTGCTGAGCAAGATTCCAAGCATCTGTTACACTCCGATGATGGCTCATGCTGCTAGTCAGTGTGGCAGAGGAAACTCACCCTGCAACAGGGCTATGCTGTCAGCAGCGGGTACAGGATTACTGTACCGGGGTTTCAGTAGTTTCCCTCTTCCAGAATGGGAAAAGCAGAGCTCGGCTTCATGTAAGACAGCACATCTCTGGGAGCCTGCTGTTCTAGAGCAAAACAACACTCTCGAGGTGTGTCTCTCTCAGCTGTTTGTTTCCCTGTTTCTTTAATCTCTGCACCCTCCCTTCTTCAAAAATGCAAGACGCCCCCTCTGTGGAGTACATCACAGAAGCACATTGCACCCACTTCCGGGAAGCCTTTGTGTTACTGCAGTTACAGGAGCAAGTCTTGAGGCTCAGATATGTAAGTAAATCGCTCCTTTGTATTTCAGAGGCTCTTGGAATCTAGCCCTAGTGCCACAGACTGATGGGCCGTGCCTCTGCTCCTGGACAGTCTTCCTCTTCCTCGCTCTTGCCATTGTAGGGTCTCAATTGTCTTTCACTCACCTCACTAAACATTCTCTTTTCTTCTCTTACTCTATTTGGCTTTTGCCCAAAAGGAAAGAAATAATATTTCATTGTCTGTAAAACTTTCAGTAGGCAGTGCTATTGAGAGGTGACATATTTTTACACTGCCAAGTTGGTGTGTAGGTCAACAAGCCATCCCCTCTGCAATCAAAAAGCAGTCTGCCTGGAAAGAGAGTTAAAAAATAGCTTTCCTTATGGGCCTTACATTTTACATTGTCACTTTTGGAAAGATTAATATATGCATGACATCTCCCAAGAGTCTCTGAAAGGATTGTTGGGTAGGAGGTAAACACCCAGTCACTGACATGCCCCTGGAGAGAAGATAAGGAGAAGAGTGAACAGCTGCATGAATGGCTACATTAAGCTGATATTAAAAATCACCAAAGTGTTTAAGAAATCCACTATTAACACCTTGCAAGGCTCCGGGCAGAGTCGATTTAAGGAGTTCTGAAAATTCCACACCTGGCTTGGTGCAGTAAACCCCAAAGTCTTTATGAAGAATTAGTTAAGCCTCCTTGTTCTTCCTACATTTATTTTCCTTGATCCTATTTAGTTCTTTCTGCAATTTGTTAAGACACAGGAGTATACTGATCTCGGTTGCTCATGAATATTTGAAAGCTAAAGTTTCTTGCAAAAGAACTTAAACAAAAGCCATAAATCTCTGCCTTACACTCATATTGTCTGATCCCTTATTCTCAAGAATGCCTTTAAAACTGCTTTGACTTAGGCGGGGAAAGGAGAACTATTTTATGACCCATTGTGGCACTGCTCAGGGTCACGCTGTTTTAGTGGCCATAGTTTGTTTATCTAGTATATTCTACTGAGAGCACACTGCATGTCGGGCTTCTGTTTATGAAGAGGGCAGGTGGAGCTCTGCCCTTGCAGAGCCTGTAATCTGAGGGAAAGGTAAAGCTGTGAGAGAGGGCAATTTTAACATTCGGCAGCAAACACAATCTTTTGGAAGCTGAAGACCATTTGCATAACTTTGAATCCCGTACTCCTTCCCAACTTTACTGGATCCTACACAGAGCCCACAGAGCTGTTTTATAAAGCGTGTGATTGATGGCAGAACATAATCTTTAATTTTGTCAATGGCACTTGATTGGGCGCCATAATGGGTGCTGGAAATAGAATCCAAAGGAACTTCAATGTATTAGAGAAATGTTCATCAAAGTCGAGTGCGGCTTAGCAAGGACGAACTCCAGCCTGACAGGAGGGAGCAGATGGTGCTCCTGATGGCACAGCATCTTATTCACGAATGCAGTCCCTGCACAGCGATGGCCTGTAGTGAGCATTTACCGAACTCCTACTGCATACCTTGCACAATATCTGGGGAAACTTTTAGAGAAATTACTGTTAGAGAAATTGTGGCCAATGCCAGGATGGGGCTAAGTGAACACACAAAGTTTTGCTAAGACCAGAGGTGATAAAATCTGAAGGTATTGATTGCCCCAAAGGCAATGCGTTACGGTAACAGTGGCATTCAGGAAGCATGCACTGGACGCCTGCTACCTGGGTATCCTGCGCTGTAGCAGCAGGACCTAGGAAGGGAGAACTGTGCATATATCTAATATCACACGAGGAAGAGCTAAAGCTGCGCCAGAGAAGAGGCACGAGTATGGTTTTGGCATGAGGCAAGGGCAGCCAGGCTCAGGGATGGGGGAGGGACCGGGAAGAAACTGACACGTGAGCTGCGGCTGAAAGAAGTCTCAGCGCCTGAGGCCGTGATCTCCGTGCTGAGTGTGACCTGATCAGCGCCATGGACATGCGTGAGTGCAGGGAGTTTGAGAGAAGGTGGGAGTGCCACTAGAATGAAGTTCTTGCGTGGGGAATGTGGAGGGTGTGGCTCGGAGAAGGGGGAGGCAAGGTCATCAGAACAGACTGAGTTTCCTACCGCAGGGAATATGAAGTCACCAAGGGGACTTCTACCTACAGAGTGAAGCGTGCACCGCAAGTGTGTGTGTAGCTGCGAGGTCGCTGTACCAATTGTGGCTTCATCGAGCTGGGGCTCCGCGTCCCGGTGTCCTCTGGGTGGTCATTATCAAAAGCGAGGCAGTGTACGTGAGCTCCGCCTAATCGAGGGAGCCAGGCTGGGGCAGAGTTAGCGGACAGAGGATTTTAGTTTCCCTCCTCACTTGACCTAGGTGACCCCCCCCCAAGAAGAAGTGCAGAAAATCGAACAGTTGAATCTCAGACAGATCTTGTGGCTGAAACCTGTATCTTAAAAAATATCATGCTCTTGAAAACTTCCTCTTTGCCTAAAGTAATAGCTTCTATTATTCTAAGTGTTGTTTTCTTTGTCCTTCTTTTTTATTACAGGGCATACAGGACATTGATTATTGTTGTTGTTATTGTAATTCTTAAAATTACATTTTCTTTGAATCATAAATCAATAGAATCTCTTCCTTCAAGGCACTTCTTCTATTTAAAGAGCCAGATCGATTTTTGCAGGATATGCCAACAATAAATCTTTGGGTTCTGTTTTATCCTCCTGAAGACTTTGGATCAGGATTATTATTATCATTATTTATTATTTATTGAATTCTGTCAGTGGGCTCAGCAGTATAAAAATATAAATGGATAAACATCATCATCAAATCTGTTTCCAAAAGGAGCAGGTGTTTATCATGTAAGAAAGTATTTGAAATACCAAAATAATGCCAATTAGTGGTTTTCATTTCTTGGAAAATATTGTCTTTGTGGTCATTCAACTCCTGTGGCATTTCAAGTGAGTAAATAGGGGGCTGATCGCTCCTTACTGGCTTATTTCCAAGTTGGGGATGATCTCGGGCCTTATGGAAGTTTCCCATGGCTTAACTGCGGTAGAGCAGGCTTGCAGCCTTCCAAGACTTCCTCTCCATTAGCCTAGATCATTTCTTCAGGGACACAATATTACTTGTCCCTTGGCTTTCTCCTCTTGGCCAACCAAAAAGAAACCAACTCATAGAGGCACTGCCCTCTTCCGTCTCACTTGCAGTGTTAGAATAGAGGTGAGGTGGTGGCTTGCAACACACAGAATCAGCCAGGCTGAGAGCCAGAGACAGTTTTCTAGTACGTGCAATTTGGAAGGTTGCCTTAGCACAGTCCTACCCCCCGTACCTTGCCACCGCCCCCCGCCTGTGAAAACTCTCCCACTCACTCAGGTCGGCATAAGCAAGGGCTGAGCGTCTAGACTCATTTTCCACCCAGGTCTCCTATGTTCTGTGTTAGCAGAGAAGAGACACAAGGTCAAGCTTTTTCTCCAACTTCTCTTTTATTGTTGTGTTTTAACTCATTCTAAATGTTACATTAGCCAGAGCAGAAAAGAAAAGAAAGTGGGATTAGCTAATGCGGTTGATTTGAGGTTACCAGACAATTATAGCAACCATAACTATAATTTACTTTAAGTTTAATTTTCTGCAAGCTGTTCTTCCTTAATATCCCAACTCACAGTCACAAGGGTACCTGAAAGAAAGGAGAGAATGCGTGATAGTTACCATCTCAAATGCATGGCAGGCAAAGCTGAGATGCAGGTTAAATGATGTGCCCACAACTGAACAGCCAGTTCTGTTCCAGAAATTGAATCCCTGCTCCTTTTTAGAACTGACAGTTGAATAGGGCCAAGTGAGGACCGAAGACAGTTGGCCAGGGGTGGAGACCATGAAATGCCAGGGATGCTGTTCGCATGTAGGGACTGAGTGCCAACTTCCAGGGTGCAGAAATTGCGGCACTAATGGCTACAGCACCCTCTGGATGTGCGTAAGCAGTTGGCGTAATAATCGCATACAATGTAGGTCTTTTTACCTTCCAGAACTAGATAAAAACCATCTCATGTATATATTATGACCTACACTGGGAAATGGACTCATTTGTAGATAGGGCTATGAATCTGCAGATGAGCATCTGCACCTGTCCAAATTTAGAAAGACATACAAGGCCATCAAGACATTAGTACGATTGGCTGGGGCTTCAGAAGATTAAAGCCTCTTGGGCCAGAGAGGAAATGATTCTGCCTCTTCATCTGCTTTTCTAAATGAGCAAAGCCAAGCACTTAAAACACAATGCCTCACAAAGACCTTACGTGCAGTTTATTTTCTAAACCCATATTTAATGAGCACTTACTATGTGAAATGATATTTCATTGCTCTTGTTTATTACACCTATCTCAAAAGAAAATAACTTCAAACTTGCCTCAGGACTGAACAGTGGACAATTCTGATGGCTATATTTAGCTGTAAGGCTTCTTAACTTTGGCTTAGAGACCAGGATCATTCACCAAATGTCTTTTCCATTAAAAAATATAGCCAATATCTATACATAGGTTTCAACATGGAATATATATTTGCAATCTGAATAGGAATCTATGAGATTTCAGGTGATAAGAAGAAATATAAAATTGCTTTCATTCCATGGAAGATAATTTATTTTCTCTTAATGATTTTTCATGTGTAGAAATATACATCTAATATTATATTGCCCCTTGAAGTTATTTACAGGAAAAACAATAAGTAACTCCAACAATTTACTAGTAAAATAACAAACGAATTTAGACAAATAAGCAAAGGATCTGTATAGACATTTCTTTACAAATGACGTACAAGAAGCACATAAAAAATGATCAGTACCAGTAATAGAAAACGGGAAACCAAAGAGAAAGGATGTGAACAATATGGGGGGGGGGGTAGGACCCTCACATAAGTGACAGGGTGAAGTGGTACGGTGCTTTCAAGAAAGGCCAGCAGTTCGCCAAAAGTTTTAGGGTATTTACTTTGCTGTCCAGCAATTCCAAGGCATCACCTAAGAGAAATGAAAACATGTCAATATAAAAACTTTTACACCAGTGTTCACAGCAGACTTATTCATAGTAGCCCCAAGGGGAGTAGATAGATAGACAGATGATTCATGGATAAATATACTGTGTAAATAAAATGTTTCATCAATGAAATACTATTCTTCCATAAAAAGAAACAAAATATCAATACAAGATATAACATAGCAATGCTATACTAAGTGAAAGAAGCCCGTCTCAAAGATGTGTATTGTATGATTGCACACGTGCATTGGTTAGGGCTCCCTTTAGAAACAGAACCAATAGGATACCATTGTCTCAGGGGATTGATTAGATAGACTTTTTGGACAGTCCTGCAGTGGCCATTGCCCTCTAAAGTGCCAGAGGACCCAGAAGTTGCTCAGTCCAACAGGCTGGAAACCTCGGCATGAGAGGACCAAGAATGCAGCCCCAGTCCAGGGCTGAAGGCTTAAAATCTGCCTGGAGAGTTGCGGGTGTGAGTTGGTATCAAACGGCTGCAGCAGCAGGAGGCAGAAGATGCACTGTGTAAGCTGCATGCCTCTTGCAAGCATGGCCAGCTTGCTCCTTTGGCATTTGTGACACCCAGAGGCTGGCGGGTACCCCTCAAGGCGCTGGCCTGTGTGCCTACCAACCCTGGAAACTCCCTCTGGAAACCTCAGAGGGGAACTTTACTCATCTGCTGGGCATCCCTCAAGCCAAGCAAGCTGACCACAAGACGAACTGCTGGAGTTTACCTGTACAAAGTCCAGGAGAGGCAGATGAAGAGGAAAGAAATATTAACATGTTAGCTAACATGGTTACCAAGGCTGGGAAGATGGAAGATGGGGAGATGACTGCTAGAGGGTACAGGATTTCTTTTTTGGGGGGTGGGTGGGTCATGAAAATGTTCTAAAATTGATTGTGGTGATGGTTACATAACACAGAGAAAACACTAACATAATGAATACTTCAAATAGACAATGTATAAGGCATATGAATTATATCTTAATGAAACTGACTCAGAAAGAGCAGAAAAAAGATGAAGGGAAAGGAAACAGTAACTCATAGTAATAATCATTGTAAAATATCACTGGATCACTTTTGATGCACAGTGACTCCCCCCTCCTTTATTTGTCTTTCCATCCTTTAGAATAACTCTGGAAAATGCAGCAGTTATGTCTGCAGCACGCCGCCTTGCAAGATGGAAGCAGCTTTCTGTGCAGCTTTTCATCTTTTGTTTCCACTGGGAAATTTTAGATGTTGGGAATTGGTGGTAGCTTAAAGCAGATTCCCAGCTGGTCACACCATGTTTGGATTCTGGGAATACAGCAGGGGCATTTGTGTTTGAGGCTGTCTGTAAGATTATATCTTTATCGATCCCACCTGCCTGTGACCAATGGGAGCAATATGGAAATGATGAAGCCCAGCCCGTTGGAAGAGTTAGAGTCTGATGCAAATATGAGCAGGTCCCGCTAGGAAAGGATGAAGCGTTTGTGTGGAGTCTGTTCAATTCACGGTAGCAACACACAACGTTCTCCCCGCTCATTTAGGGAGCACTCAATTGCCCAAGCTGTAAGCAGCCTCAGGGGACAGACAGGAAGTAACTATGGCTTCCTGATGCCCAATTAGATAACTGTTTCTTTTGGGAATTGATCATGAATTGATTAGACCCTCACTTGGTAAATGTTCTCTCATTTATAACTAAATGGACAAACTATGATATATGATATATATGCACATATATGATAAAATAGCCAACAAGAACCACAGTTGAGGAGGAAAGACAAGGAATTTTGAAATATAGTATTACAGCCTGTAGGTAGACCAGATATCCAAAGTGCCAGGCTCCTGGATGGCTCTAACATATAAGCAGGAAAAGAAGGAGATGAGCTTACTTTTCAGTATTCAATAATAATGAATATTGAATTTATTTGTCGGGTTAGTTTGAGATAGCATCCTGTATACAATATTTCCTAATTAAAAGTCCATTTTTCAGGTAAGAGTTGAGGTATGAAGGATGCATATGGAGAGGAGCATTAGATTCTATAGGTTATCAGTGTCTATGTAATCTTTCTTGGTCTTAAATTTTCTTGTCTATTAAAAAAGGACATATTAGGCCAGATAAAGTTTTATTCTTGGTGGTACTAGGGATCACATTCAGATATCTTACAGTCAATGGTACACCTACAGTTCCTAATGTATATGTCTATGACAATCACTGGATTTTATTTCTTTATCTATGTCTGATTCACTACTTATTCAGAAAATACATAGTAAGCATTTACAGCATGTTTATCAACATGCCAAGAACTGAGAATGGCATACAAACTCCCTCTTTTTATGGAGTTTACCTCCTTCTCATGGGATGGATACTAAAAAGTAAGGAAGTAGACAAGTACACGAGCTATTTACAGAGAATAAGAAACAGGCAAGGAAATGGGATGGAGAGGAATTGGGTACAGATAACAGTTTGACTTGGGATGAGGACCTAAGAAGAGGCTTCTCTGGAGAGGGAACATCCAGTCACACAGGAGAACAGGAACAAGTCAGTCATTCACAAATTTAGAGAAATAAAGGATGTGAGAAGAGCAAGTTTGCATGCCCCATAGTAGAACAGAGCTGTATGGGACAGGAAGAGGACTGCAGCAAGAATCTAGCAACCAAGTCGAAAAGGACAAGACGAGGCTGGAGATGCAGGCAGTGGAGAGGTTATGGAAGGCTCTGGAAGTCGTGTAAGCAGACTGGCTTTGATCGGGAAGGGGAAATACGCTGGCCTATAGCTGAGAATAGGCACTGTGGCTATTCCTTGGCAGTGGAACTGGAGGCAGAAGAACTGGTTGGGAGTGACTGTATGAGCAAAGCGAGAAAGGATGATGGTGGTGACACAGTGGAGAGAAAGAAGCAGGTGGAAATTCATCCTGAAAGACTGGGAAGTAAGACGTAGTGACAGAAGGGAAGTCAGAGGTAAGGGAGGGAGAAGGCGGGAACACACAAGAGCCACTGACAGGAACACTGGGTGGATGGCAGCACCACTGGCCCACAGAGAGCGGACTGGGAGGAACACATTCTACCTGTTCATTTGGGGGGCACCAGGGAGAGGGGACAAGTGTCAAGAGTTGTTTTGGATGTACTGAGTCTGGGTGGGAATGCCTTTAAAAGACCAATGGAAGTCTTGCCATCCAGGTCAGTGGTAGAGCCCTTGCCTTGCAAGCCAAGGCCTTGGGTCCAGTTCCCAGCCAAATCAATCAGTCAATCAATCAATCAATTCAGCAAGTAAGCACATTGTAGCTGCATGTGCAAGTCTATTGCTAAATCTGCTTCTTTCTGGGGTCAAACTGCAGAAATGGGACCTGGATAATGAGAGGTGGGAAGGGTATACATCCAGGATAAAGGCACCAATTATATAATGACTAAATGCAGCATAACCTCATTAAAGAAGATAATTTATGAAGAATCTTCTATAACTTTGGGGAAGATGAAGTATCTATAGTTAAAACTACGGAAAGAAATATTCTCCAACTCTAATAACTACTTTCCAATCATTAGATTCATTTCCCAAATGCTGGAAACTCAGTCTTCAGCATTTCATAGGTGTTTTTTATGTAAGTGCATTTTAGATCAACATTTTTTTCTGTCCCCTGCATCGATAACATTTTCCTTTTATCTTTCATCTAGATACAATGTCAAACTTTTTAGTTTAATTAAATCTGATATTTTCTGTGGAAAAACATAGACTTCATTTTTATTTTTCTTTCTTTGAGAATCAACCTAAGGCAAAAAAGAGCCCCAGATGGACAACAGGAAGGCAAAGCTGGGCTGGTCTCTGCCGTGCTCAGGAGAAAGCTCCAGTAGAGGACACAGTGACTTTGTGTGGAGCACTGACCTTCAAAGAAGGAGCCAGTGACAAGAAGGGGTAAAGACAAACACTCCCTAAAATGTGGTCCACTGTTTGCTCCCAGAGGCAGAGCAAGGCCCGTGTGACCCTCCTGCTGTGTGACAGCAGTCACACAGGACCTCAGGAAAGCCCTAGTGATTATTACCAATTATTACTGGGACAGTCTCCAGGTAGATAAGTCCATTCTTTGTCATTCACTTACCCAGCAATAAACCTATCTGTGGACGGTGTCATTTCCTCTAGAGAGCAGAGGAGCAGTAAGGTCTAGAGGTCTAAAGCTGAAAATATGGTCAGAACTTCAGTTTTCTATTGTCAACCAGAGCTGACTCTGCGTTTGGACCACACTGTACACCAGGAGTGAAACAACGTGAAATATGTTCTAACTCTACCGTGTGTCAGCTGTGTGGCCCGGGACAGTTTATCTCATCCTTCCAATCTTAAGTTTCCCACTTTATAAGTTAAGGAAAAATTGAAAACCAATGACAGTTCCATCTGTGCAGCTTACTTCTCAGGGACATTACAAAGATCCTATGAAATAGAGAAAGGGATTGCCCTTTAGAAGTTTTACACACAGGATAAGTGCATGATATTACACCTAACATGGAGAAAGGGAATTTTCAGATTTCCTGAATGCAGTATCTTTGAGAGAGAGCTTATAGTCCTCACTTCTTTAAAGTTTGATTACTGCTCTTGGCATCTTCCCACATGGCTTTTGCAGTAAAACAGCAAGGTTGAGGAGACCAGGTAGAAATTCAGGTGTCTCATGTGGAAACCAGGGGCTGAGCAGATGGTGTGTCTGAGCAGGCAGCGAGATGGTCTGGCATCTACCACTTGCACGTCAGCAGATCTCATGAGGCTTGACACATGTGAGTGCAGGATGGTTCTACGGCATGGGGAGCTCTGCCCAGGAGTTTCTTGCAGAATTCCTGCCACAAGCAGACCTGATGTCCAAGGAGATGAAAGCCTGAAGATGCTGGGGTGGAAAGAAGGCAGGAAGAAGCTGTGGGAACTCGAGAACCTGTGTGTTTTGAGCACAAGCCAGAGCCTGGTATCCAACCAGCACACCCCACTGCCATCACCCCAGCTGCTTCAAGTCATTGGGGTGCTGTCCGGACAGGGCTCTCTGACCCTACCTGCTTCTCTGCAATACATTCCCCACACAGCACCCTACAAAACAGACATCAGAACACATCGCTCATCTGCTCCACATTCTGCAATGGCTTTGTGGTTCACATAGAACAAATGCTCAGATCCCGCTGTGCCACTTTACTGAGTGTTCCACTGCCACCACCATCACTACTGGCACCACCACTCCCATCACCACCACCATCACCACCACCACCACCACCACCACCACCACCACCACCACCACCACCACCACCACCACCAACATCACTACCACCACCACCACTACCACCACCACCATCACCACCACCTACAGCCCTAGTCCACTTAAGTGACTGATAAAATTTTTTCTCCCGCCTTTAACACCACCTAGCAGGCCACATACTAAAACTGTCTTACTTATTATATTATTGATTATTGTTTGCCTAAACCTTCCAAAGTGGAAGATATGAGCACAGAATCTATATCTGGTTTTTTTCATGAATTTTCCAGTATCTAGAGCATCTGGAAATACGACTCTTCAAAAATGTCTGCATGATTGAGAACGGAGATCATGAAAACGCAGTGAAAAACAGTGGTGAGGAAGATAATTGAAGCAAAGTTCTTCTCCTTCATCCTTCTTTTCCCAACCCCACTTTGCTGAGTTGCTCTGCTTCCTTTTTATCTACTCTGTTCTGTCTTTTCTGTACCCCAATTTGCCCCGGCTGATGTGAGCATCCATTTCAGAGCCTAACACTGAGTGGACATGAATTTAAGTAATTCTTCACTGTTAGGTCCTAGAAGTGACATTCACAAATAAACAGGCAAGTGAATTCCATACCTTGAAGTCCAGACTGTAAAGGCCAATACTGGCTATCATGTTTGTGGTGTGTAACTTTTGGACAACTTCTCTTTTGGAAGTAAACACACCACTTTATCGTTTGGCACATAATCAGAGCGGACACATCCCTTTTCCTTCAGAGTAGGACCACTTTTAAGAAACAATTAAAGGTCACTGAAGCCAAATCTGTTGAATGAGCTAAATGTTCAACCTGGGTAATGTCTCTTGGACTGGAAGAGAATGACTACCAAAGACTGAGGCTGTATTTGTGGTTTTGAGCCTAAACTAAGCTACACCCAATGATAGGCTACAAAATGTCCAACACTACGGCTAGACCATCACTGGAGTAAGTCCATATGGTTTCCAAGTGATTGCTTTGAAAAGTAGTACTCATGTGTGTGTTTCTAAAAATTTAATGTAAAAAAATCATTTTCTGTCAGTGCACCTCAAGTGTTTTATAGAATTCACAAGCCTATGGAAAACAGTAAGGAGGTTCCTCGAGAAATTAAAAATAGAGCTACCATATGATCCGGCAAAGGCACTTCTGGGTATGATTCCAAGGCAGACGAAACCACCACCTGGAGAAGAGGCCTGCCCTCCACGTTCACTGCAGCAGTCTTCGCAATAGTGCGGGTGGAATGTACCCGAGGCGCCTGTCAGTGTGACTGTGGATGAGGAGATGGTGATACACATGAATGGCATACGTACTATCCAGTAGTATAACACTTATAACTACAATATTATCCAGCCTCATAAAAAGGAGATATTATGGCACGTAGACACCTGACATTATGCTAAGTGAAATAAGCCAGGCACAGAAAGAAAATACTTCATGATTTCACTTACATGTGACATCTTTTAAAAACAAAAAGGTCCAATGTATCAGAGAAGAAAGTAGGGTCTGGGTGGAGGAGATGAGAAGATGTAGGTCAGAGGACACAAAGTATAAACATCACACACATAGGATGGAGCAAGTCGAAAGGTCCCTTGGACCACATGAGGAGTACAGTCAATAGCCACGCGCTGCATGCAGAATGATTCCTGAAGGAGAGGAGTGGAGCTACTCCTGCTATGGGTGGGGGACAGGTAAGCATGTGAGGCAGCTGCTGTGCTAATTGGTCTCATGGCGGCAGCCCTGTTTCTATACTCGTACCATGACCTCACATGGCAGACCTTAAATACGCACAGTGAGACTTGTTTTTTTAAATGGACGTGCAAGTCACTGGTAGTGAAATTTCTGCAATGGTAGAGTGGATGTAAACACTTACATTTTGCATGCCCCGCAGGGAAAATGGGAATAAGAAGAAGGGGAAGTCAGCTCCCCTGGCAAGGCCCCCTCTCAGCTCTGAGCCATTGTCTTTCCTGAATAAAATAGTTCTCAGGGCCAGAGAAGGGAAGTGCACTGCGCTTCCCTCCTTCTCAGCCTGCTCCCCATGGCTCTCACCCCTCCCTTCCTAGCGGTTTCTTAGGGCACTTCTCTGGCTTCTCCTCTGCGCAGGGTTGCTCCCCAGCTCTCTGCCCACACTCCTGCCGGCCTTCTTTCTGAGGGCTCTGTGTGCGGCTGTCCCTTTCCCAGGGACTGGCGGCCACACGCTGCAGCACTCACAGAGACCCTGCTGACACAGTGAAATAAAGTCAGAAAGCTGTATTAATTTAAGTGGCTTTTCCTCACATTTAGGGCTGCTATTGCCGTGTTGATGGTTGGTAATAAAAGACCTTTTAGTGTGGAAAATCAAATAATCTTATAAAAACACAAATGGGGGCCCAGACAATGATTATCCTAATGTAATTGGAGAATGAACTCTGATTATGAGTGTCAGTTCTTGCCTTTCTTAAGGTATTTTAGGGCTAATTTAGTGATTGATAGACTGACATTTACTCTTTGTAAAATGTGGAGTTTATCATTACTATGCTGCAGTTCTTAGATTTGGCTTCTCTGTGCTCAATGATTTTTTGAGGTCTAAATCCCTGTAGAAATTTCCAAAAATTTTCTGCAATGAACTATGGTAGAGTCAAGACTGAGAGAAAAATCCAGACAGTCATCAAAACAAAATTTCCCCCATGGCAATGTACACTCAGCACGCCAGTGCACGTTCCCCAGGGAAGCGAAAGAACCCACATTTAGGAAGAGCCTAGAAATGTCCTGTGGGAATCAGTCCTCCACTTGTCAGGACAGTAATTCTCCTGCCTCGAAAAGGGTTTCCCTTTATCCTGGGTCACGTCACTGCCCTCTGCTAAAGGACATGTGGTTAAAAACATATCTGTTAGAATTTAATAACTGCGGCCCCTTTGGTGACAGAAATCTAATGCCCTACTGAACTGAAGTAGAGTTCCTTGTCTTAATGACTTAACTAGATAGTTAATGCCATGGACCTGGGTTTATACGTTTGCCAATGGCAACTTTTATGCGTACGTAATAGGCAGCCGGGAGAACATGCTTCTAAGTGACAGATGTTGCCTCCGTGCCCCGTCTCATTCCTCAACCTATTGCAATGTTTTATCTTCTTTCCCCCTCATGGAAAACCCTCTCCTCAGCTGGGTCATACTTTCCTCACGGCCTCCTCACCCTTCAAGCCCGAGAGCTCAGAGGCCATCTGGTTCTGGAAGCCTACGGACCTAAGAAGTCAGTCCCTCTTCCTAGGATCTAGAGCAGCATTTTTCCTGTTCTCTGCTAGGACAGTCATCTCTGCATCTCCCCATCTCTAGCGTAATCATCACTATAGCAACCCACACCCCTCGCAATGCCTTATTACAGAGTGGGACCCAGCATGGAGGAAGCTGGCAAGCAGACGAGTGAATGAATCTCAAGCAAGTGAGTTCGTTGTTCTTGATGTGAAGCACCTGCCTCTTTAACCTTTGGCTTCTGCTCCAAAACCGATGTCATCTTTGGAACCCCATACTTCCTTTCCTTCTCTCCTCTCTTCTCTTCTCCTCTCCTCTCCTCTCTTCTCCTCTCAATGTTCAATCTCAGATCAACTCTGCTGAGCCCGAGGACTACAGTGAATTTTGTCAAACCTGCTAATGTGGCTGTGCGACATTAACCCTAGCTTCAGATGAGAACTCGCCAGCCGTGCTGCAGTATGGGTGAGCGGAGCCTGGGGTGCAGTTGGGAACTGAAGCATTTGTTCAGAGAGTGAATAAGCAGGAGGTATTCTGAAGCTCTCAGCATTCTCTAAGGGTTTGTTTATTTTATTTTATTTTATTTTATTTTATTATTTTATTTTATTTTTTAGGGCATCCCTGGTTCAAAAACTGAATGGATCTTTTTGGCATTAGATCTTACTACTTTTTAATTCTATTTATGTATTTTGATTGCTTGCCTGATATCTCCAAAAAAAATTTAAGCACCTCAAAGGTAAGCACTCAAGCCCTCTAATTCTTTGTTTCTCTTAAAATAACATGACTCTGGCCTCATATATAATACACTCTCAAATATCTAAGTAGAAGTTTGTCTGTATAGTACATCCTTAACAAACAAGTAAAAAAGCAGGCTGTGAAGAGATTTTTATGGGCATAGCACTTACCTCACAGTGGTTAGAACAAAATATGTTACAGTCATGAGACAGTAACTCAGCAATCCTACTGTGTCTTATTTCACAGCTTGGAATCCTGCCACCAACCGGAACGCTGTCAGAAATTCTACAGGTTTAGAAACTTTCGAATGTGGAGTGAAAAGTTGTTTTAGTCAGATGTAACTCTGCAGAATGAATTTGGATTTAGGACACAGTCTGAGATTGTTTTTTCTCTCTTTCTCTCTCTGCCTTATCCAGCAGAATTGTGCAGCCTGTGTGTGTTTTGTGTTTACTTTTGGCAGAGTATAAAAACATTTCGTTCAAAATGGATTTTATATTTTAGAGTTTTCAACAACCAAGAGTTCCCATAATATTGGGATTCATGAGCTCTTCCTTTCCAAGGATACGTACACTCAGAGATTTGGATCCACAAGAAGTTATTTATATTAGTGGATTGCATTTTGAGCCAGAAGTGGTCCCATGTGACATCTACCAGTCCCCTCACGTAGTGGTACTGCCCAAATCAGCATAGCATCAGTTTCTCTGACACCCTTGAGCCTTTCCCGTGGCTATTTACAGGCTTGATGTGCAGATTAGTCAGTTAAACTGGCAGTAAGCTTTCTCTGGGCACTTCTGGAGGAAAGATTTGCTGTATTCGAAAAAACAGGTACCCATGGCCATCCTCCACGTCCACCGTCTGCACCTTCTTCAGCTTCACCCACCAAGTTTCTCCACACCCCTGTGCCACAGAGCTGCAACCACCTGTACCCCCTCATGGGGAACTCGCTGTGGCTTCCTGTCAGTGGCCCACCCTGTGGCACTCTGGCTCTGGCTTCCCCACCTTCCCATAGGTGGCACTGCCATGCTTGGCAGCCCTGGAAATTCCAGCACTTGAAATTCTTGCTGGAGATTTATGATACCTTTTAGAGGTCGGATGCAGAGGCGTTCTCCTAAGTTGTGTGTCAGCTGGCTGCCTTCTTTAGCAAGACAATTGGCTCTTCTTTTCTTTCCTGCTCTGTTATCCTCCAAGGGATGACTGGCAGGCAGCTGGCAGCAGTGTTAGCCTTGAGTTGGTATTAATAAGAAAGAATAAGAGATCTGTTCAGCTTAGATAAACACAAAAATTGCATTGCTGTATCTCCTCTTTATGTTTAAAAAAAGGTTAAAGTGTTTTTCTAGCATCAAAATAATAGGAAATCAATGGAATGGCTAATCTTTCGGTACCATTTTAGCTTGAATTTCGACTCCTGGAGATAAACCATCTCTCAGAAAGGTAACACCTTGAGAAGGAAGCCTTCCTTTTTTTCCTGAAACATGGCTTTTTCTCTGTGAGGCCGTGAAGACGTGTCATCAACTGAGGGTAGTAAAATTGTTTGGCTTTCAGCGTGGCATCACATTTTGTCTTGCAACTCTCTGAGGTACTAAACACCTAAAGGAAGAAAGAGCACTACTGTAACTGCACTTTTCAAATAGGGCGTCTGTGAGACCTTTTCCACAGGAAAATTTGTTTCGTCTCGAGGCCTCGCTTCACAGTGCTGACGGCACATTGGAGGCGTAGTGGGGCCGTGGAGGGGGTCCGAGCGGCAGGCTACGCCTGCTGGCAAGCAGACGCGGCATCGGGCTGCCTTCCAGAGGCTCCGCTGGGGGTCAGCACCAGCCTGTTGCCTTCTGAAGACAGACCTTTGAGAAGGGCCAGCAGAGAGGAAAATACGTCCAACTTATGTGAATCCCCCCTGCATGTGAGCACAGGGGTCAGTAATTTGTCTGATGGCAACCTTCTGGCAATCAGACCTGTTCTCTAAACTGGGACTCAGGGTACAGAGACCGACCCTGAGAGGGATTTGTGTGCCGTGTCAGGAGTGGCCCTCCTGCGCAGGCAAAGGCGCGTCTGGGAGGAGGGCAGGAAGCATCGTCCTAGTTTAGTTTCAGAAATGAATGAACATTTGCCCCTGAAGAGCAGTGCTGTAATTGAGGGAGAGAGTTTCTATCTCTCAGCTCCTATTTTTTAATCCTTTCCTATTTTGAGTTAACTGTAGATTCCTATGTGGTTGTAATCCGTCCTTGTTCTATTTTCTGTTTCCGCCGTTGGTAGCATCTTGCCCGAGAATAGTAATAGTACCGGAGCGCGAGCAGAACGCCAGCGCTCCTGACGTGCGCTCGTCTTGTTCAGCTCCCCCGTTTTCCTGTAGTCTGCTGTGCGTGTATTTAGCTCTGTTCAGTTTTATCGCCTGTAGCTTCCCACCCCTCACACGACACAGACCCTTGTGCTGCTGTTTTGTCATCCATCCACTTCCCTTCTACTCTCAGTCTCTTTCCTGAAGCCTGGCACCCATTTCTGAAACTTGGTCATCCTGAGACTGTCACATGGAGTCATTTAGCATGCAAACTTCTGGGCTTGGATTTTTTCCACAGAATAATTTCTTTGAGATCCATCTTGCATTGTTCCCTGATTATCCTGATAATTCAACTATTTCTAGGGCCAAATAGAATTCTAAGGTATAGTTGTATCAGCCTTTGTTTTCGAACCTTCACCCACTGAAGAATTCACCCCGTGAAGAAGTGTCCAGCTAATTTTCTCATTGCTATTCCTATAAATCGAGCTGCTTTGTGACGTTTGTCTAGGAAGTTTTAAGTCTTGCTTTCCCTCGTACTCTGCAGCTTCTCTGAACCCTGCCCGCCTCCACACAGAGCTGAAGGTTGGAGAACAGACCTCTTCCCCGGCGGGCATGTGGGAGTGGAACAGGGGCTGCACGGCTTATTCTAGCAGTGGAAGTGAACAACTTGGTGCCTATTTCTTGGCTTGGAAAAAGCAAGGCAGGAAGTAGATCACGGTCCCGTCCTCTTCTCCTGACCTCGTGTCTTCTCTTCTAACCCGAGCTCCATCTTTCTCTGGAGACCTGTGGCCCCATCACTGCCCTTTCTGTTTGAACTGAAAGACACTCTGTGGAGAGAACAGAGGCATGTGATTCGCACGTCCTTGAGTGACGTTGCACCTCCTGCAGACGGTTTGCATGTAGCCCACACATGTTCTAGTTTTGACCAGACTGACACTGAACATGGCTGAGGGGAGGTGGTTCAGACAGGAAATGTGAGCAGTGCACTTGTACCACCGCTGAGGCTATGCACTTGCCACCACCTCTGTGGACAGTAGCTGCCAGGGTCTCACTCCCACCGGAGCCCGGAGCACTTCCCCCCTCACTGATGGACCACAGCTCAGGCACCAGGCAGGACCGGAAATGCCAAGACCCTGACACCGGCTCCCTAGTTCATTTGATTCCTTCTCGCTAGGGCGGTGGTGCGAAGGTTAGGGAATTACATTCAAAGGGCTGAAATTAGTAGAATTCTTCAGGAGACTGAGTTAGGATTCCTCACTGCCATTCCTGGTCATCCAGCCCCATCCTATTGCTGGTAACTTTCTTAATAAAGTCTTGTGGTTACCATCTTTGTGCTTCTAGTGACCGAAAGCAAATGTTCTTTTGTCCAGGGCTCCATCACTGGCACTCACCCCTACCTTCTGGCTTCACCTTCCCTTCCTCTCAGTGCCTCGCCTACCCCACTGCAGCCACAGAACACTTTGTTCTGCCACAAAACGTCTCATGGGTGCCAAGCACGTTGTGCCTTCAGCTGCCTTTTACAATGCCTTTCTTCTCTATGAGATGCTCTTTTTTCTGTGCTTCTTAAAAAATCTCTTGTTTACCTTCAAGGCAGAGTACTAATGTCCTATTTGCTTATTTGTCTAGTGTATTAATCTATCTGCTTCCTGTTACTATAGCAACACATCCTAAGCAACGTCCAATGCCCTATTTGCCTTGCACTGAGCTCCAGATTTTTAGGTTCCAACTTGTCAGCCATTGCTGCACTTAGGGACAAAACTTCCAGCTCTCAAACTCCTGAGGACACACCCAAGCCACGTGCAAATCATGGCACCTGGAAAGAATTAGACTGGTCTACTTGCTTTGCTTTTGCCATGCAGTGTACTAGTCACGGACTCTTCGTAGGTTTAAATTCCCATGAACTCTGAGCTCCTTGGTAGTAGGATTTCAGTCTCCCTAGAATACTCTATATTCAGTTCAGAACAGCTCCTAACACACATGTGCTGGGTGAGGAGTGGAGAAGAAGGAGAGGAGGATCTATGGGGCCTCTTACTCTGGACTTATGGAAAACAGCAGCTTCTAGTCACCCCCCTTATTCTCTTAAGCATGGGGAGTCGCTTCCCCACAATTCTCCTGTGCCATCCTTGGCATCTCCACGGAGAACAAGCTTGTCCCATTCCGCAAGACTTCCTTTAAGGGGACTTCATTTAAGGTGTCCTCTGGCGTGCCCATCAAACCCTGGAAGGGTTGCCACCATCACCGTCAGCATTATCAGTATTTCTGTCCCCAGGAGAACCCTTATAATGAGTTATTCTACTTTTCCTTCATTAACTAGTTAATGACTTCATTTAGTGATCGATTTCTTTCAACCTCACATTGGTGTCTTTCATGTGTCTATGTTTACCAAACATTTTATAAACACCAGGCCACATGGGCAAAAACTAGAAATTTCCTCCAGGAAATCTTAAGAGGGATCCCAAGAGGACTCTTATATCTGGTGATCAGCAGAGTAGCAGCTGAAGTGGGTACGGTGTGAAGGAAAAGACCAGGGATAGACCAGCTAGCCATGGGCAAAAACACTTCTGCCTGCCTTAGAGGAATTAAACCACAACTCCCTGGACAGGAGGGAGAAGTAACTTAAAAATTAAATTTTTGTTCAAAACATGTTACTATACATGTGTTTGTGTAATTTCTGCATGCTTAAACTAGTTAGCTTGTCTCAGGATTTGAGCAATGATTATCTCAATTATGCCTATTAAACTCCCCCAAGTTATTAATTAAGGTCTCTATGGAAGAATCCACCTCTGCTGAACATTCTCCTTGATCTCTCGCTCTGAAATTCTTGGCCTCTTTATCTCGGTCCTGCTCATGTGAATACGCAGGCTCGCGCTCACAGCATGTCCTTTCCTGTGCTTATGCGGTGTAATTTTTGCCTCCATCCCCAAATTTTATTTCTTTTGATCTTTTTCCTTGCTTTCAGGTGAATATATCTCCCCCACCTAGTGGACAGGCTTATGGGGGATAGAAGGTGTGCTTCTCCTCTGTGTTTGCGTCTGGAGGTGTATAAGATGGGCAGGTGGGTAGAGGCCCGTCTGCCTCGGTTGCGGGTTGTGGAGGCCCCTGTGACAAGGGCGTGATCAGCAGTCCCACTCGGTCTGTGCACAGCAAACCCTGCCGTTGTCCTATTACTTGAGCAGCATGCAGGACAGTGCCAACACCTTCTGCACTTCTCTGGACAGTGGTGAAGGGGCTGTGCCTCCAAGCAGCACTGTCTCACAGCTGCCTGGAGCATTCAGACTGTAGCCCCACTTTGTGCAGGCGTCAACAAGGCCCAGGGATATTTTACAGCCTCCACGTATTGATATCATATTTGTGATTCTAAGGCCTCTTGCCTTTGAAGTGCTAATAAGTTTGTTCCTCTGCCATCATCTGTCCTTGGAGATGAATACCTGTTGCCTAATCAAAACAGACCATAGAACACATGTACCAACAAAGCCACACTAAGTCTGACTTGGTCCTTGGCCCCACCTCCTGCCAGCCCTCATGTGTATGGTGTGGCTCCCAGGGACATCTGAAGATGGCCAGATATCCCGCACCCCAGTCGCCCTTCCTTTTTTTCTTCCTCATCAAGTAAATGAAAGTTCGCAGTAGCTGGTTTTGAAGTTTAATTCGATGCTTTGGTTTTGGAGCCGTTTTTGGAGCTGTTTCAGTGAGCCAGTGGAACAGATTCCGTAAGGGTCCTCATTTGCTAAAGCAGCAGGAAAACTGTGGATAGTAGTGCAGACCCTCACTGCTGAGGGACTGATGAAAATTTCTGAGATGCCCCCCTCTTCAGGGACCATGAGTCATGAGTAGGCAGAGAGAGAACCGGCTCTGTAGCCGCGTTTTCTTTGCTACTTCAATAATCAGATTCTGGAGTTCTCTGTGGACACCTGGGCTCTGTGCAGTTCTTTCTATCCAGGGGGGCAGGAGTGTGATTTTTTTATTTATTTTCTCACTCATTCCAGTGGGCTTAGCTAAGCTTATTAAAGTTCAAGCTACCTGTCCAAAATCATAAATTAGCATTAGCAAGTCAAGATCACTGATTTCCTCAGGGTTCTGTCAGAATTTACAGCCGTCTCTACTTCCCTCCTTTGAATTGCAGAATCTTAAGAAGGCCTTCAAAGTCGCCCGGCCTCGTTTCCCATCCATTAGCTCTCCATTAGGCAAGCGGCCAATCCCTGCCTGATCATCACTCTCGACAGGTGCAGGGATGCACATCAGGCACCGCGAGCCCGCGCAGGTGTGCTCCTAAATATTAATGCATGAGTAAACTTCACTTTGAAAAACCATCACACGTGTAGGGCTCTAGTGATGCCTCACACTTGCAACCCAGCCCTGACATGTGGGGTGACACAGCTTGCTGGCTAACAGGGCAAGAGGACCTGGGGCCAGTGGTCCAGGCAAGTTGCTTGGCTAAGGAGCGCGCAGAGGCTTTACCGAAGGCCAAGGCAGGACCATGAGCTGCACGGTGTGGCTGTGCTCCGTCAAGGATTGGAGACGACTGGGGATCCCTTGTAAACAAGGCAATTTGTTTGTTGAGCCCAGCAGAGCTTATGTGGTTATGATTGTAAAGACTTCTCTGATATTGTTTGGAAATTCTCACATTGGAATGAAGCCACAAATGCAGGAATCATGGAGATGATCACATTGCTGTCTTTCCGCTCAAGTCGTGCCATCTCATAATGCCTTCTCTGTTGGGTTTGCATGGCTTCCAGCCCACAAGGGCTGTGTTAGAAGTGCATACGTATCCCAGGCTAGAACTTGACTTTCTAGAAATCCCACCCAGGCCTTTGGTTTTGTTAGTGGAATAGTAATGCACACAGAAAAGTCAGTGCTTACCCAGTCTGAGTGAGCACAGAATCACATGGAGATCCACTCTCAAGAACGGAGTCTGGGGCCGTTCCTCATAGAAACCCTAGCTAATAGTGGCCCAGGACAGTTATATTTGTTATAGGCTTCATAGGTATCACTGATGCACAGCCAGTTCTGGGATACACTGCTTTCCCACCATCCTTGGCTGGTAGCTGAATCCTTCTAGGTTAACTGAATATTCTTTATAACCCTGAAATACTACTTTTTATAGAATTAAGGACTCACCTCCCAATATACAGGTCTCACTCACTGCACATTCTCAGAAGTCAGCCACAGAGGAAGGCAGGCTTGGGATGCTGGCGTATATCCATTTACACTGTGAGGGGAGTCATGCCCGGTGCTGACCGTCCAGAGCACTTCAAATCCAGACTTACTAAAGAAATGGGAGAAAAGCAGACAACAACCATCAAGAGAAAACATCCTCCAGTCCCTCCCCGAAAACCCAGGAAAACAGCACGTTAAGAAGCTTTTAAGGGCTTATTCTCTTTTCCTGTCCTTTCAAGTTTCTCCGTGTGAACAGAGACGCTGTGTTCTTGATAGATGTTCCTTGTCGTGGATTATGGCCCATAATGGAAAACCTGGTTGGTCTGTTTCTTTCTTTTGTTCCCCATCTTTTATACTGGCGACCCTATAACAAAACAAGTAAGGTATAAGTGTCCTTAATAGCAAGAATAAATAAGCAACAGAGGAGATGTCTTGTCAGGCTTTGAGAAGACTTGACCACCATCAGCCCTAAATAGAAGGCACTGCTGTTACGGCCACGGTGTGCTCTGAGCAGATTCAGGTCCTGCCTCCGGCCCACATCCTTTCTGCTCGTTGCCTCTTCCATTTGAATCGAGCTGTGGTCTGCTTCTGTCTGCCCACATAGACCACGGCCCGTGCCAGAACAGTCTCCTTTCCTCACCGGCTCAGACGGGTCCTGTCTCACCAAGCAATCTTTGATAATGTTAGTGAGCTCATGGTAAAGAGTGGTACTTCTGCTTCCAGAATTCACAGTCTACTTTTAAAGTTCTTTCTTCCAGTGTGCAAGAAATATAAACTAAGTGCAAAGAAATCCAGAGATAGAGATTAATACACTAAAATACAGCCAAATAAAAGATGAAAAATAAAAATAGCCATACTTCTATCTATATTTTCCAAAGGTTTTCCAGGGTAACATAATGGAATCATCCAGGTGTTTAACTGTACTCCACAGCACTTTCCATAGAAATAAATCCATGTACTTGCTGTAATACGCAGTCTAGTGCTATTGCTTTTCACCATTTGGTGTTCTGTTGCTCCCAATCCTCTCCTATTAAAGAGGGCCATGCTCACAGTACTTTTCCATCCTGATAACCAAGCACTGTTGTGTTGTTCTAACTGCTAAGGAAACCAGTCTGCCTTCCGCAGTTGGGGTCGGGCTTTGGCTAGCCTCTGTCATTTCCAGGTATGGGAAATGGGGGTTTCAAGCCGCTGGAAGGCCACTACTGTGTCAGGCCTGGAACCTACCTGGTTCACTGCACAGGGCTGCCTCTGTCTTCTGCTCTCCAGGTGTGGTGGGAAATGTGGGTAGTATGAATGCTGAGCCCACTAAGATCTACGCTGGAGTCCCAGCTCCTCCCCACTGCCGTTGTGGGAGAGCGGGCCCCTCCCGTGCCAAACAAGGAGGAGAATGACAAGGGAGGGCAGACACAAGGGACCCAGCCTGACAACACAGAAAACGCTGACATAAATTAATCGTAGGAGGCATCTCCCGGGATTGAATCAGCACCTGATTTATGGCTGCGGCACGGCGCCCGGCAGGCTGTTTCTCCACGCTCATCACTGTTGCCCTGATTTATGTCAGCGTCTCAATGCGTTGGCTGACGAGGGATCCTTGCAGGATCGGTGGAAGGGACGGGGCTGCTCCAACACTGAGCGCCCCCAGCCCGGTCTTCCTTCCACCCCTCAGACTGCAGATTCCTCTATCGACTTCGTTGTTTGCCTCCTAAACTGAATGTGAAGTTTTAGGCTCCGTCCTATTGCTATAGAGACCAAGGTGGTACAGAAGAGAAAAATATGTAATTGTTTTCTCTTTTTTTATTTTTAGAAATTCTTAAACCTGGACAGGGTAGAAGCTCAATAAGGATCCACGTCACTTGTTATTACCTGCGGGGAGGCGCCCATCCCACGTGAGCCCTCAGTTACAGCTAATTTTTGTAATGAGAGGCGCCTAGGCGGTGATTTGTAGGATGATGCGGCTTGAATGCCGCTCCCTCCTCCTTTGGGGAACCAATCTGTCACTGACTGTCCTGTTAGAGGAGAAGGATTGCTGAGGACGTTTCACTGCTCATTCCAGAAATGTTTCGCCAGGAGAAGCTGGTTTACCCGTTTGCTGATTCAATTGCTTTTCTTTTAAGTTCTCACTGTGTGTTGGTCCTGTACACTTATCTATGCACCTATGCTGTGAGTCCCCATCACCCGGGGTCTTAGGGTCTAACGGGGAGGAAGATGTTGAAGATATTAGCAGATAAATGAATATGTGGTCATGGATGTAGGAGCGCTGGTATCAGTAGGATGCTAAGTAAGCCAAGGTTATACAGAAGAGGTCTTACTTTTTAAAGTAAATATCAAAGGACATAACATTTTGAAAATTCATCTGAAACATTATTTTCAATATATGAAATGCAGGTGATTTTTTTTACACAGTATGGACTTGGTTGTAAATAGTTAATGATCATTGAAATCAAGTCCTTGGTAACGTGAAAGACCAAGTTCATTAATAATAACTTTGGTTCAGAATTATCCAAATAATGCTTGATTATCAAGTCTTTGAACTCTTTAAAAAAAAACTCTGTTACATTTGAAAATCTGATCTATATCAAATTCAAGACAGTCAGCATCACTAAGTATCTGTGAATTGTGCCCACCTCAGAAAATGTTCAGCTTCATTTATTTATTTATTTGGCTAGTTAGTTATGGTGCAGGTCTTTTTCTGTGCTTTTGAATTATACCCTGTTAGTGGAACATCATCCATTATCCTACAGAAACTTAGAAATCGGAACACAAACAACTGGGCTGATTGCGGGGTCATTGGCCTCTGCTCACCCTGCTGCGTGCCTGACCAGGGAATCCAGGTGCCCCTCTGAAGTCTGCAGCTCGCTCCACTCATCCATCCCTTTCCTGCGGGCTCCCCTCACTGCACACCTTCTTCCTCCCCCAAGCTGCCTCTGCCTCCCTCTGAGCCTTTGCCCGTGTGGATTTTTCTGCCTGAAGCGTTTTGTCTTCTCCTATTTCTTCTCCTATGTCTGCTATGCATGCTTTGGGTCTCCAGCAGGAGTATCTTTCCACGCACCTTCTCAACCCTCACACTTGTTCCAGGTCCCTCTGGAGCGCTCAGTGGCGTTCTGTATCGTTCTCACTGCAGCACTTGGCGCATTGAACGGAGCATAAATCTTTACTTTTTGCATAGAACCATGAGCTCGAAGACTTGGTTCCTCATATTCATCAGACATGTATCACCAGTACTGTCTTAGCTACTTTTTTACTCATCGCTGAGACAAAATACCTGATGTCCAAAGTTGGGAAAGGAAAGGTTTATTTCTTACAGTTTTGGAGGTTTCAGTCCATAGTCAGTTGGCTCCAAGGCAGGGTGGCATGGCAGGGCCACAGTTCATGGCGGCTGCAAACAGCAAGGCCGAAACCGGCAAAAGAGAGACACACCTTCTTCCTGCCATTACATCATATCCTGGCTCCACCCCCTAGGAGGGTGTAGCACTGACACCACCAATCCAAGCACTAGACAATGAACCAATCACAAATGCACAATGTAAATACATGAGGCCTGGGGGCCACCGACATAAACCATGACAAGTACCTTTCAGAAATGGAGGCGTAAGTGCTTGATACTACACTTAGGGCTGAGTGAGTCTGTCTTCAAAGCCAATTCCAGTGGAGAAGGGTCTCCAAAATAAAGTAAAGGATACTTGAAATTAAAGGCAAGGGATAGTCCAGTTGACTTCAGAGCACCTGCTTTTACGTGTTATTTCCATGCAGGGGGCTTCTGCTGTACACTGGGATGGGCAACCACCATGCCTCACACAGTACAGGTACAGACTGCCATTCAGTCAGCCTCCAGGAATTTTCCAAAAATGATAGCAGAAGCCAGCTACACTTGTAGTAACTGCATTACCCCTGGCCATCTCCCCAGCATCACACCTGCTTCATCTCTTCTCTCCGCCGAGGTGGTTCTTACACTTTGGGAAAAGAGCAAAAATTCTTCCAGTCTCCCACCCTTTGCTATTTCTTTGACGTATTTCAAAACTCTGAGGGTTAAAGAGCACTTTAAATGTCTTGGCCTCTTCTCTTGGGAACCAGATATTCAGGAGAATTCTTCACTGAAACTTTGAGAAGAGACAAGCACTTTTAGATCCTGACTGTGAAATTCTCCCTAGATGACCTGGCATCAGACACAAGAGCAAACAGTCAGAGCCTTGGCTTCCTGTGGGATATTGATTTTCCCTCTCTGCTACTGCATTTTCCTCATCCCTTTGGCATCCACTGGAAAAACAAAACATGAGATTTGAAAAACTAAAAATACTGCAAGTGACAGGCTCTTCTGGCCCTGTGGATTATGTGAGAATTCCAGTTGCCAGGGGACTGATGTAGTGTGTGTCATCCTTCAGGGGTCAGGGAATGGACTTTCAGACTGGGAGCAAATTGAGGTAAATAATAAGTATTAGGAACCTCAAGATAAAAGCCTTTTGGAAAAATGGGCCAGTAGAGCATCGAGAAGCAAACCTGGTGAAGTAATGGGAGACCGAGATGAAGGCCCCACAAAGCAAGCGGGAAAACTCCCTGGGTGGCCCTGCAGCAGGAGAAGAGGTGACTGTGGACAGGTGGAAACTGGGCTTTGGTGATAAAATCACAAGTGAAACAATGAGCCCTGTGGCCAGCCTGTTCCCGAGACTACCATCCCCACCCTGGGCTTAGTCAGTGGTGACCTCGGCTCTCCTGTGGGTGAGGGCCCCAAGGCCAAGGATAATTAACTGAGCCCTGTCCCCTCCTCACTGACGCCTGCCTCACAGAAGGGGAGACGGAGGAGCTGCTGCCCAATACCGAGGAACTCTCTTTTCAGGACCACTTGCTGCTTAACTAGCTTTAATTCACCCACTTGCTTTCAATCAACAAAGATAATTCTTATTCCAGATATTGGTTTCCTACCTTGCCTTACAGGTCTCAAGACGGACTTGGGTTTCTTACTTTTAGGAACAGAATCTTGAGTTCATTGTTTCCCTCACTCTCTGGTTCCCTCCTAGTTTTAATATCCCTTTTGGATTGCTCATTCTCATTTTTTTGGAATTTCTGCACTCCTTCTTGCTGTCCAAATCCCCCAAATGCACAAATTATAAGTGACCTAAACTCAGTGCTTACTTGTTTCTTCATCCTGTAAACACTTTGTCCTTAGGTTAGACTAGACTCCCAAGCAGAACCACCAGGGGGGTAGATTTAACCCCAGAACTCACTCATGCTTAATAGATGGGTCGTGCCCTGTGTCTGGACACTTAACGCTGGTATTATGTGTTTCAGACTGATTGTTCACCTAGTTACATGGAAGTTCACATGCTGTCTTCTAGTCTATCTTTTAGACTGCCCGGTGGCACTTCTTTTGGTGTTTACTATAGGAAACTAACTCAGTGTAAGCCTGGAAGTGTTGCTGTCTTTCAAAATCTGCTTCTCCTTCTATGTACACCATACAAAGCTACCTCTGCAAGGAGTCATCTCAGCTGCCCACGTCATACGGGTGGTTGGGTAAAGATGGTAGGAATGGAGATGGAGAGAAGTGAATATATATTATATACTGAGTGATATAAATTCTTTTATATATGTATATATTTTACATGTATATTATATATAACTGTATATGTCAATGTGTATGTGTGTGTGTATATATATATACACATACATATATATATATATATATATATATATATATATATACACACTTGCCACTTGGTTTGGGGCTGCAGTGCCTTGGAGGAGCACTTTTCTAACATATATGAGGCCCTAAGTTCACTTCTTAGCACTGCAAAAAGAAAAATAAACTCATATTCAAAACAAAACTCTTGCTGTCTGATTCCAACAAATTCTCCTTCCTATAGTTTTGTCTTATCTTAATAAATGACATCACCATTGGTTTAGTAATTAATTTTAATTCTTCTTTTTTTGTAATACCCCTCTCACATCTAATCCACTGTCAGGTTCTCTGGATTCTTCCTCCAAATACGTTCTACACACGCGTTTCTCTCCGCCGCCATGACCACGTCTGAGCCCAACTACCCGTATGAGCTGGACACTGAAAAGGCTTCCCCAGAGCAGCTGTGCTGCTTCTCCTCGTTGTCATCCACTCTGCACTCTCCAGTAAGAAGACATGTACACATGAGGCCACTTCTTGTCACTCTCTGACTTCCAACTTGAAGCATTTAGGGGCTTTGAGTCAGACTTTGAAGGAGGTTTAATTGTTTGACACGGCCTTGCTGTCCCAGACCCGCCTCCTCCGCCCTCCGGCTCCTTGCTAGCCCGGCCCCGTGACTGTCCCTCTCTTACCCAGGCATGCCAATGAGCTTCTCTCTGTAGGCTGTGGACTTGCTCTCCCTGGTGTATCAAGCCCCCAGGAACAGCTTGGAAACCTGCTGTCCTTCACGGTCGAGGAGAACATGCTCTCCCAATGAGCCATGCTGGCCAGTCTGGGCCGGTGTCTGACCTTGGGAACACCGTGCTCCTCAGTGTACCTTGCTTTCCTTGTGGACTATGCTGCTGCAGAGTGATCTTGTTAGATTATTTATTTGTGAATTATGTGACCCTTTCACTGGGTTTCAACAACCTTTCCGAACACTGTGTCCCTAATGCCTAGGCATAGTAGTTACTTAATAAATATTTGTTGAATTAATGGACCAATCCCTACATCATCACCTGTTCAGCTATTGCTATTTCATTTTCCCAGCTGTGCTGCTTATTCTTAGTTTAGCTGTGTTTAGAATTCGCAATGACTACAAGTCCTAATGCTTTATGTTTGCCATTTATCCCTTACAAGGGGTGCAGATATTTCTGGGTAACAAATGAAGACTCAGCAAAGAGATGTTAATCTTATTGTTCAAAGTTACCCAGCTGCCCAGTGAGAGTACCTGGCTTCTACCACAGGGAATTTGAATTCTAATGCCTCCCAATTAACTGCTTCCTTGCTTTCAGGAAGTTGGCTAATTGTACCTTTTCTAGGGAAGCTCTACAGCCTCTGAGTCCTTATAGATTTAGGGGCTTGTGGTCACAACATGCTTTGTCTATTTACAGTCTTGAGCTTCATAAGTTCCTGGCTTCCACTGCTTCTAGACCAGTGGCCTAGAATGTGGCATATTCAGTCAGTGGCAGGTAAAGCAGACTGTCAACCTGACAAGCTTGGGAGCCTTGGGATGTCTCTCTGGTCATGACCACTTCCAGTGGATGCTGTTCGCCTAGTCTGCTTTCTAGCTACCATAAACTAAGCAGTTCTGCTCCTCTGTGCACTTCTGCCAAGTCACTTCTGCCTGAAGCCAGCTTACCCTGCGCTGAGTGCCCTGAATGAGCCTGAATAAACCTCCTCTCTTCTAAATAGTTGGTGTCAGGTATTGTGTCCCAGTGACACAAAGATGGCTATTAGACAGTAAAACTGGAATTTCAGATAACAACAAATCAGTTTAAAGTAGAAATATCGCCCACATATTTATAAACTAAAGCTCAAGTCACCCTGTGTTTTTATTTGCTAGGCCTGGAGACACGAGCCCTCATTTTCTGCATATTACTTGTCTGAATCATGAGCGACCTAATTTGCTGTCTAGCTTGCTGTCCTTTGTCCTGCAAAGAAAAGAAAATTATGTGCATGTGAATAATCATTTGATCTTCAGAATAGGTGGTAGGGTTTACACTGTGTTTCCATTGCCACATTTTACTAGAACCTTATCCCCTACTTAATTTTCAAAAAAGTGTTTCTTGGCCTTTTGAAAGTTTCCCTCTCTTTTATGAACTGAAAAACTCATGCCATGTTCCTCGATCTTTTTCATATGCCACCAGCAAAAATGACATTATTTAGTTTTAATTGTGGTGCCAATATTAGTTTTTTAATGCTTTGCTTTCCCAGTGTAAAATGAGGTTATGACATTTTTCTTCAATTTAAATATCTTACCATTCTAATATGGACCCAAAGAAAATTAGTCTAAAAAGCTTTTCTTCAGTATGTGTTGTTACTGCTTTCTCCAGGCAGGAGTCATTGCTACCTCCCACGAGCAATCTGGCAACTGTGATCGGGCAGGTGTCCTGCCTGATTGTGTCCTGCCTATGTATTTGTGGGTCAATTAAACACAAAATGATCATGTCAGTTTTTTAAAACTTTCTAATCCTCAGAGATTCCCAAACCCAATACATGTGTGTGTTTGATGACCTAATGATTAGAGAAATAAAGTGTGATGGTACAGTAGCAAAAATTTGTATCCAGAGCAAGAAATAACTGGCTCTCCAAAGTGAGAAACTGGAAGAGATTAATGTCAAACAGTTATGCACTTTTGTTTCTTTTATCTGTGCTTGTCATTTTTGTTTGATTTTTAAAACTCAGATTAGGATTATTTACTCACTTTTATCCGGTAGTTTTATGAGACAATCTGACAAAATGGTTAAGAAATTAGCCTCTGGATATAACCTGGTTAGGTACAAGCAAGATAAAAAGTGAAACTAATATCCTGAAGGAAAAATTGTTTTGCCATTTCCTTGAGAGAAGGAGCAAGATCAAAGATATAGACATAAAAATATTCTGTCATAAGCCTCTCCGTGTTCATTGGAAATCACAGGCAAAGTATCTCAGTGCACTGTCTTTGTAAAGTAGCCTGATCTCTCTGTGCCCTATTTTTTTTTTATCTGTGAAGAAGCAATGGCAAAAGTTACTTTCTTACAGGTTATGGTAATGAGCAACTGGGTTGATATTTACAAACAGCTTCACTGATTCCACAGTAATGAACGCTGTGCAGGTGTACATCCTTAGGACATGCCCACTCCCGCTTCATTTCCAGCCTTGGCTTCTGGAGAATCTGCTGGTTTTTGGTTTTTGAAGGCTGCTGGCAAAATGTGGCCCATTGACTGTAAGGTGAGGTGGGGTGAACCAGGCCTCGCTGCCAAGCTGTTCGCCCTCAGTTTCCCACACTGTGCCAGTCCTCAGATTTCCTCCTGTGATTGCTTATGGTCCTCCGTCAGCTCTGCCCGTTCTTTGGCTTTTAGACTTGCAGCACCCTTCGTTCTCAGAAGGCCAGCTTTGGTCACTCATCAGTGATCTCCAAAGACCATTACCTACAACACTGGGCCGCATGAAAATCTCCAGCCCACTTCTTTCTGACCTGCAGAGTCAGATGACGTAGGATTGCGCTTTCCTTCAATCCACTAATTGTTTCTGTCCATCTGCTCCCATTTCCCTACACCTGACTTTGTGGGGGCCTAACAGCTCTGTGTCTCTCAGCAACCATCTCCTCGGCCAGGAGAGAAAATGCTGCAGAGTCCCCAGACAGCACTGCTGGTGTTGTGCAGTGCCAGGAGACACTTCGCCCCGATGACACCAAGGACAGGGAGAGGACACAAAATGCTCAGTGGTCACCTGCAGTCAGCGAGTCCAGAGCTCTTCTTGTGGGGCAGGCAGCCTCACTCTGCACCTCCTTGGCTGTTTATTGTTGTACCTTCTGGTTCTCTTATATTCTCATTAAAACACAGAAAGAAAGAAAACCTAAGATCCCAAGGGGAAAATTATTTTCTGCAATTTCTTTGGGAGAAGAAGTTAGAGCAGAATGGATGAAAAAAAAGGTAAAGAGTGAGAACAAAGATGGGTGAAAAAAATGAAAATTTCAGGCAGCACAACTGAAATAATGGTGTAGGTCTTATCATATAGGAAACCGGAGAATAAATCAGAGGAGGTGAACGACAGGTAAGTTGCACTGGGGTGAACTGTGACAGAGGGGCTGACACTGGGCTCACATCTGAAGGCCTCCAGCACTCAAGTGAGCAGATGAGAACCCACGGGATGCAACTGTACTGAGGTCAAGCAGAAGGGAAGCAGCCAGAGGGCCAAAGATGAAATCAGGAGAAGACTCTGCTTTAGGCTAAAATTTCTTTAAGAATGTAAAGACCTATAAACATTAGCATACTTAAATTCATAAAAATAAGGCAGAGATGAAACGTCGTTGCAAAAAGCTCTGTGAGACATTGAATGCCTGTAGTAAGGGTCTTCAACAAGACTGACCATGGTCAGGCCTTTGGCCCAAGTTTAAAGGCAACCAGTTTTTAGATCTGGTTTGGAATTCAACTGAGAAAGAAAATAGGATTATGTTTATCAGTAATTCCTGAATTGCATCTAGTGGTTTTGCGTACATTATTTATTTTGCATTCCTCAGTAACTCTGGAATGCAAGTGGTATTAGCTCATTATTAGAGACAAGAGAAATACACACAGCTTGCAGGGTGAGGGTGATGTGGACCCTAATGCCGGAGCAGGCTTCCCGACCCGGCTGCCCAGCCCCGTCCTCCTGTCTTTCCAGAGGACGCTCTGGGTCCTGCCCCTCTGTTTTTGCCTCTTCTAAATCATCTATGGTCATTTCACCTGACTCTTGTTACCCCCTGCTTCTATGCACTGATATTCTACTATTTAGATGAGAACACTAGACTGATAATGAGAGGACAGAGACAACAAAACACTGGGGAGAAAAACGCAAGCCTGTTTGCTGTTAATCACACACTTTTCTTCTAGATAACATGCAAATGATGCAAAAGCAATGATCCTAAACAATGCCAATACTAACTGAGCTGAATTGCTAAGAGGTTTTAAAGCAGCCCCCAAAGAGGACAGGTCTGGTAATTGCAAATGAGAGTAATCTGTCTCACATCTGAATTATCCTGGGCCTGGTATCCAGTTGGCTTGCTTCTGAGTTGGTCAGGTCTCCAGTTCTGCATGCTCTCCCTTGTCCAGGTAGAAGGTCTGATAAAGTGCAGGGCGCAGCCCAGAGCCAGTCTGGACATCAAGACCACGTAATACACATCTAATGCATGCAGCTTCCGTACAGCTCTTCTCGGCAAACCTCCTGCCATCTCGGTTTCTACACCCAGCAGAAATGATTGCCCTTTCCCCGTATTCCCACAACACGTGCTGTAACACTAAACCTTCCTCATCATCATGCCGTCAAAGATTGTCCTGCTCATTGGATGAGAACTTGAAAGAAAGTTATGTCAACTGACCCTTTAACCTGGAAAAAAAATCACTTTAGAACTTGGGAAGCGTCAAGGCCCTGGGCTCAGAGCCGCAGGACGAGGACTTCCCAGGCCCCACTGAAGCCTGGAGCCAGGGGCCATGGAGCCTGGTTAGTCCATGGGGAAACACACTTCCACCAGGGTCCCGTGCCGTACCCAAGCCAGGGCCTCCCCAGGGCCGGCACCCCTGGCCCTGTGCTCTGAGCAAGCCTGGCATGCTGGGGTCGGTCCGCACAGCCTCGGCCACACGTGGGCATGGACGCTGACTTGGAGTGTGCTCTGGGTGTGCCCGATCACAAACACGCTTTGTTCTGTGTACGCTGCTCCTTAATTTTTAAATGTACGTGTATTTCAAGAAAAATGAAGTCCGTGGGTTTCTGGTTTGTTTACCCTTAAATCACTAAAATGCTGTTTAAGAACATTAGGCACCCATGGAGCTTTTCCAGTCGACCTAGTAAGTGTCTGAAGGACCCTATTCTCCCTCTGCAATGGCTTTGTTAGCAGCGAAGGCATTCTGAGTTCCGGAGGATGACGGCTCCCTCCAGAATTCTCAGCCCGTTTTCTGCAAAGCAAAAGACCCTGCAGTTGATAAACTACTAACTCCCTTCAATATGGAGACGGTGGAAATTAGTCCCGCTCCTGTTGGCTTGGAGTCTGGCAGAGGCCTATGGCCACCCCTGAGATTTTCGATGGTATTTATAGTGCACCAACTGCACACCAGCCCCCGGCTCTGTCCCTTTACATCCCCGTGGCTCTGCACTGCAGGAACTGTCCCCAGCCTCAGCTTCCATCACTAGAACAACACCTAGGTAGCCAAATTAAAAAGCGATGAAGATGATTTTTGAGTCACAGTTCCCAGGCAGCAGCCCCGTCGTCGGCCCTGTGATGAGGCAGCGCATTGCGGCAGCATCACCCAGAAGACAAAACCAAGGAAGAGCAAGAGGTGACTGGGGTCCAACTGCCCCTCAAGGCCAGGCCCCAGTGCCCCAAAGGCCTTCCAGTTAAAGTTTCCAGCCCCGCCCAAGAACACCTACCTTGGGGACCATACTGTCAACCAGTGGGCTTCGAGGGAGGTCCGGCCTGCAGCACTCCAGCTGGTCAGGTTGGGCTGAGCGATGTGTCCTCCTGCCTGTGTCTCCAGGGGTGGCGCTGGCTCTGCTTGTCTGACTCTCTGGCTGCATCCCACTCCTCTGGCCATGTACGTTCCTGTATTAAGAGGACCGGTGGCTTTTCAAAGAGCTGCCGGTGTGCTCAGAGCTTCCCCAAATAGTCCTTGTGATATTTGTGCATTGTTTAAGAACCATGGTAAAAGCCAGGTTCCAGGCACTCAGTTAAAACTTACGAACTTGCATGATGGCTGCTGTGTTTCCATTTCCTGAGCCGGGGGCTTAGGGAGATGGGCTCCAAGGACTTCTTTCCCAGAGGCACCTGTCTGCTGGTTACCAACCTCTCTGGGATGAGTGACTCCCAGGGGACCGTTCCCAGGGGACAGCATTGCACTGTGGCTGCTGTGACTGGGAAGCTTGTCTTTAGTCGCAAGTTGCTATGAACCCACTTAACAACAAGGCAGGTTAGCTCACGCAGTTGGGTGCTCCGAAGCTTGCCCTTCGTGAAATTGCCAGAAAGGTGCTCGGCTTTCAGTGGGAAAGTTATGGTAAGACACTGACCTCTTACGCACAGAAGGGACAGAGAGGTAACCTGAATCTACGCATTGACAGGAGAGAGTTTATCCAGATTGCCAGCCTGGGGTTGCCATGCTAGATACCAAAGGTAAGATGAAACTGGGAAGGGGTAACGGTGCTTATGCATTTGAACTACAGCTGTCGTGTCTCCGTCTAATGTAATTACAGCAGTTAAAGGAGATGCGGGCCACTGCTCTATCCTGCTGAGGAGGACATGAAATCTTCTCTTCCCTGCCCATGGGGCAGTTTAGAGGAAAGGGCGCCACTAGAGGGCGCTGTTCAAACAGCCCGCCAGGTGGGAGGAGGTAACCGCCACCACAGGCTGAAACCACCGGAAGAAATGCACGCGAGAGGGTTGCAGGGGCCTGGAAACTTCAGTCAAACCGTGTTGTAGAATCACTGCTGCCTGTAAACGCCCCTGGTTATGCACCTTTAGCTCCATAGGAGGAGCCTTTTGCTTTCTTCGTAGGCTTTTAGGAGAAAATTCTCACTCCTGAATACCGCACTCCCTGGGCCCGAGCTCTGGGATCGACAGCTTGCTGGTTATGACGTTTTTTGTCTACCTTGATTTCATCCTGTGGTTCTCACAGGATACACTTCATGATGGCCGTAACTCAGTGGTCCAAGAATATTTTATAAACCAGTCATCCAAGAACGCATGCTGAATATCTGCTAGCATTTCTTTGTAAGAGCACGTCTGCAAACTAAAGAAATTGCGGCCTCTGTCCAGATTGTTTAGCACCTAAACTAATGAGATGACAGGACATGGAAAGGCGGTGAACATCCAAGGAGCATTCTGAGAAATAGTGTACAGATAAATAACATTTGCTGTGCCACTGTCACCTCACATCTGGAGAGCCTTTCCAAAGAGTTTTCTCCTGTGTGGCTCATGTCACCCTTTTAGGCTCACAGTGAGCTCCGGATGCAGGAAGCCTTTACCAGTGAGCAGCCCTGGTTCCTGGAGCTGCAAGCAGAGGATGGAGCCAGCGAGCTTGAAGAGAGAGCTTAGGTACTACAGGGACAGTGTCACACTAGAACTCCGGCTTTCTTTTGTCAGAGTTACAAATGCTTTTCCTCCTGTGAGTGGTTTTTGGTTTTTGATACCTGTACTGATGAGACAGATCAGTTCAAGCATAGAGGAAGGAAGCACAAAACAGGAAGCCCACGCCCAGCCCTGGCTGCTCCTTCCTTTGTCACCTTCTGGCTGTCACTGTAAAGGTCCAGCGTGTGGACCCCGTCGTGATGAGTATTACACTGGGCTGTCCATCATCAGGTGTGGTTGGGCGCAGCCTGGAGTGGGCACCCTTCTAAGTAAGCCTGCGGGGCAAGCCCAGACGCGGCTTCTCTCCTGGGGCACCGGCCCTGACGCTCAAGGGGAAACGCATGCATCCAGCAGCTCACGCAAGATGGATCGAGAGATGGAGCTTTGGACAAAGCAAACGTGGCCTACAGTTGCTCTACCCCAGCACATTTGCACATCATCTTCACATCAATAAAAGGCCACAACAAAATGCTCAGGTTGGTGGAGGCCAAGTTAGCACCCAGCTCAAGAGCTCCAAGGGTGCCGCCTTCTTCAGGGTGGGTCTTGTCCTGCCATCTCAGGGAAGACTGCCCAGGGCAGCGGGGCCTGCCCTACACCGCAGGGGGGCTTTGTTCTGTTTTTCATCTTCTCGGCAATGCAGGTGGTTTGCGTGGCGTAGCGGTCAGCGTCTGTTAGAACAGAGTTAATATAAGGTGTGCTTCACTGTGTGGGCTTGTGGCTGTCCTTCATCTGGGCCGGAGAAATGACACAAGGGGACAGATGCTGACCTGGGATCAAACCATATTTCTCAGGCTTCGATTGTACTCTTTCAGCTTTGCTTCCTTGTCCTCAGAACTCTATCTACCACCTATGTATGTGTCTGTACTTAAATTTGTAATATGCACAGAACAGTGCTCATTGAGGGCAGGCCTTGCAAAGAAGCCTGAGACTCAGCTTGGGAGGGCAAACACGCACATACTCTGTCAGCTAACAGCAATCAAGTCTCAAACTTCAGTATGATACGATTGGTAGGAAAGCCAAACCATTTTCTTTACGTGGTGAACATCCCCCTTTGGCAACTGAGAGAGCTCCGCAGGTCCCCTGTGTTACCCTGCCAGCCTGGCTCCCCACTTACCCACCAACTCAGACTTGCTGCTGACTGCCACTCACGGTTCCTTATATGCCACACTCCGGCTTCTGCCCGGCCGCAGGCCTCAGAACACTTTCTTTTCCACCTACCAGGATTCTCATGTTTTCACACTTCATTCCGGCCTTACTGCAAATCTTTTCCGTCATCACTTCAATTCAAAGAGCCCTCTCCTTCCTCCGGATTCAATAAAACCCATGCCACTTGACATTTCTTCTGTTGAATTCTTGCACTCTGGTTTTAGAATGTGTTATTTAATTTTTTTCATTACATTTTATATCTTGTCTCTGTGATCAGCTAGGGTCACTGCCTCCAACTTCTGCTCTGTCCCAAGGCCACAGACTCCACCAGAAAACTCAGTAAATGTGTGCCCTGGTCTGCCTGCAGATCTACCTGTTGGTTCTCTTTAATTAAATAAGCAATGAGGAGAAGTGTGAGGCAGAGTGTATGGTGTTTCCCTCCAGGCCACTGCCTGCTCCCCGCTGGGGCTGCCACGTGGTCGATGTTGGGCACAGGTCCCTGGGCCCCAGCCATTTCCAGGGCCAGCGCCTTGTCCCTCGGCAAACGCAGCCTGCAGCCCGCTGGGGCCAGTCGGGTGGGGCTGCAGCCTGTACACACCCAGCTGGCATCGTCTCCCTCCAGCACAACGGAAGGTGGCCAGAAAGAAGCCCAGTCGGGTGCCTGCGCATCCCGCCTGCATGGGGATGAGTGCGGTCTGGGCTACCGGGTTTATACGGTCCTGGCCAGATCTGGAATAGATTGTTCCCACACACTGTGCCCTAAGGGACTTGCGGAACAGAATGCTGGAAGGCTGAAAGGAAGTGAAGAAGGTCAAATACGATAGAAAGCCAGCCCATCCAGGTGCTGGCCAAGGAAACGTGGAGCCTGGCATCAAAACAGGCATCAGAAGGAGAAATATAAGTGGGACAAGCCACGCTTAGCTCCAGGAGAGGTTGGGGCTGATGCAGCCAGCAGGCTGGTCTATGGAAGACTCTTTATATGGGCCCTTCCACAAACCCTCAACCTCTGTCTACTGAAGGGGCAGGAGTTGGCAGTTACACATAGGGAATGCTGAATTATTATTCTACTCTGTTGTTCTGAGCCTGCTAGAGGACCACCAAGGCTGTGGAAATGGCTGCTTGCTATGGACTTATTTACTTTGCTCCTTTTGATGGAATTGGCTGGGTTAACTCAGATCTATTTTTCATATAATTTGTGGCTACATATTTCATATTAACATTTTTTAGAAGTTCCTGATAAGTATAATGGTAAATTCCTGAAGTAATTAAAAAATTATAGTGCACACAATTCCTTCTGTCAGGTTTGCTTTAAAGACCTTGTATCATTAACCCAGTGCCTCCCTTCCTCCACCAAGGCGGGGCTGTGACTGATGGTTATTCTCCATTGCTTGTGTGCTCATCATCTTTGATTCTGTATTTCTAAGATGAGGCTGACACCACAGACCTGAGAAGGAAGCCAGGGAATCATTGCTCTATAGGGGACTGGCCTCTTGATGAGGACAGCTTGCCGGGAAAGCCCTGGCCCTGTGGGGTGATGCTGGCTGAGTCAGGCTGGACTTGGAGGTCTGGCTCTGTGCTTGTTTTTCTCCTGTGCCGGAAGACAGTGTGTGAGAGATTTTATGATGCTGAAGCCATTCCAGGTTCCAAAGGTAGCAGAGAATCCACTGCCCCAAAGGAGACTGTTACAAGCTTTGCGAATATTTGCTCTCATTCTCTGTAGAGAAAGAATTTATCTCTCTCCTCTCACACTTAAGATTGGCCAAATGATTGACCTTGGCCAATGGAACATGGGCAAAAATGATGTCATTGATTCAAAGGGGAAATTCTGTTCACCATGCTACTCTCTTCCCTCCAGTGTGAGACTGGTGACATGTCTGTCATTTGGTGATTTTTATGTCTTTTGATGTGGGGTAGGGGATGAGTGCTCATAAGAAAGAAGCAAAGAGCTTCTTGTAACAGCCTCTGACTTGGGGCTATTTGTTGTCACTGTATAACGTAGCTTAACCTGATTAATTGAAGGCCCCACTCCAAGACCTCTGCCCACTCCCTTTCCGGAGGAACCAGAGCACAATGGGAAGCATCTGTGGGAATAAAGCATACTGTTCATAAATGCTTGTCAGAACCCAGAAATGGGCTGGCTTTGTCCTCAAATGCCTGGACTGTGAAGGTGTTTTTCCAGATCCCACACGCATCAGTCTTACTCAGCATCAGCAGATCACAGCACTTCGGTTTTGGTGAATTTTGCTGTGCAGAAGAGGGGGAGGGAAAAGCAGGAAGGGCTCCCTAAGTCAAGTCAGTACCTGAGCTAGTGTGACTCTTCTCGTTAACAAATCTGCAGTGAAGAGGAAGGGAGACCTTAGTGTGCATTTTGTTGGTGTCCTCGTTTTGTCTGGTACAAGTCAGGATGAAAAATGGAGTGTTGGGGCCCTGCTGGCCTTCTCCGTGTGTGAGTGGCCTCTTCTAGACAGAAGTGATACAGTCAGCCCCGCCCTTGCAGAGTTCCCCTGGCCTTCCTGCCTCTTTCTAATTAGGGGCTTTCACACCTCTTGGAGCTCATTTTTGAGAAATGAATCTGAGACACTCAGGAATACAGTATTTACATTCTTGACACCTTCCTTATAATTATCATTTGCTGATGAGGTTTGTGTTTGGGGTTTTGCTTTCTCATCTAAGCCTCTCATTTATATTTTGTTCAGAAACACAAATAATGAGGTAGTAGGGAGGAGTTCCTTTCAGAAATCGAGCCCCACTGCTCTGAACTCAGTGTGCAGGACACCCTAACCCAACTGTCTGGGTTTCCCTAGAAAATTCCCAAATGAGGCCAAGCAACTGCCCCAGCTCAGGAAGTCTTCTTTCTGCCCTGAGCTTTTCCAGATCCAAGGTTCAGACGCACATAGCAGACGGAGCTGGACGCTTGTGCCACCTCTACCCTGCTATTTCCCAGTTTCCTGTGGCTCTGTGCTTCCTGCTGGCCCTCACCAGAGATCCGAGTCCAGATCCTGCTGGCACAGACTTTGCATCTCCGATGCCCCGCAGGGCCAGCAGAACGATTTGTTTTTGGAGACGCGCTTTTCTCTTTTCTCATTTTCTCAGATCAACTAGGGAAGGAGGCGGCGCAAGGTCTCAGGTTTTTGGAAAGTAAAATTAAATTAGCCAACTAGGTGGACACTAAAATTGGACAATTTAGGTCCCATTTTCCTTGGGTCATTTAGACAGATTGGTGCAATTTTAGTTTGCAGTTTGATCCAAAAAGATAGTTGATTACTGCTCTGAAATGAGCTTGCTCTGTTCCCTGCATGAGCCGCTTGAGAAGACACACAGGGAGGAAACCTGCTAACCAGCGGCAGCCGGGAGGACAGAGTTAGGAGAAGCAGAATAGGCGGATTCACGGAGGAGTGGGGAAGACGCTGCTTCCTCCTGCTCAGCTGAGCGCGCCCATGATTAACCTGGTAATAAAAGTCAACTCTGGGAGGCCCGCTGGAAAGGAAGAGAGCCCAGCAGAGGCTATAAAACCATCTCCCCGTGCTGAGGAACTGACAGCCGATGTCGTGGCCCCTCTGGGAGCCCAGGGGAGATGGCGGCCCTCAGAATTCTGCAGGAGCTCCTACAGCAACTGCCTCGCCCTCACGACTCCCCACCAACTCAACAGGGCCAAAGTTTTCTCTGCAGCTCTTAATTTGTAAGGTCTTGCGATGGTTTTTCATAATTATGACAGCCTGCCTGTGGTGCCCGCGGTACACCGAGCCAGCTCCGACTTTTTCGTGTCCTTCAGCAAGAGGTATTTTGCTCATTAGCTTCAGTGTGAGGGAGAAATTGCTGGCTCCCTCTGAAGATTTTGCCACTGGGTGACCTGATAAGCAGAATGCAAATGTGCGAATGTAGCTGGAACCCAGCGTCTGGTGTCTCTGGGGCTGCGAGGGTACGTTTTTCTCAGTGGTTTCACAGGCTGAAAGACGCAGCGGAGAACAGAGAACTGGCCGACTGTGGGAGCTGCTGACATGACACAGGGACAGGGCTCCTGGCGCTCTGGGCCTGCACCCCGGGGGTGTCGGCGTCAGATTTCTAAGCAATATTTTCATAACAGCACATCAAAACTCACTTTAATGTTTGTTTTGTTTTTGCATGTGTCCTTTTCAAATATTAGGAGTGGATTTTCTGCTTCAAGGATTAAAAATAGCCATTTATCCAAGAGATAGATTTAAAAGGCATCCCTTGAAATAAATATTGAATTCCCTTCATGATTCTTTATAGAAAGCCTTATGGTAAATTAGTATGTATTATTTGTATTGTATAAACAAGTCAACAAACTTTTATTAGTCCCTAGGATATGACAGATAATCTGCTAAGCAGTGACACAGAAACATCCCAAGTAGTCCTCAGCCTAGTTGACTAATCCCCTTCTGCATAACTTCACCCAAAGTTAAAAACATCACATTACAGTGATGCACGTGTACCCACGTTTATAGCAACACAACTCGTAAATAGCTAAATCTGGGGGTGGCCATGTATCCTTCAACAGATCAATGGAAAAAAGCAAATGTATTTATCCATAATGAAGTACTCCTCTGCTGTAAAGAAAGATAAACTTGAACCATTTTTAGGAAAGTGAATGTGATTTGAGACAGTAAAGTTCAGTAAAAAAATCAGACACACAAGCTAAAATATTGCATAGCTACTCTTATATGAAAAACCTCAAATATAAATTTTAAAGAACAAAATAAAAGATTGACAGTAGGAAACAGGGATGTAGATCTTTTGCAAATGAGAAAGATCTAGAGATGCAGAGAGGAGGAAAAGAAGGGAGGAGAAGGAGAAATAAAAAGAGTTCAGATTGTTATGTACATACATCCTATGAAGAACATAATCATTATGTACTGCAAAAGTACTTAATAAAATATTTTGTAAAAAGTTTGCAGCCCAGCAAGCTAATGAGATAAGCAAGTGGAGATGGTGAGGCCGCATGTAGGGAGTGGTCTCCTAGGGCAGCTTCTTGGAATTCCAGGGCCCTGGGGAAGTGGCAGGAAGGGGCTGCCTCTCCCTGCAGACAGGTGAGTTGTGAAGACTGAAAATATTTGGCCAAGTCCAGAAGAAAGCCCCCATAGGAACATGAGCCTGCTCTGGCTGCCAGGATCTGGAAATGAGATGGACGGAAGGGAGGCTGAGTGTAGGAGGAGGGCAAGGGGTGGAGAGGGGTGTTAGGTGGGGATCTTTCAAGCTCAGAAGTTCTGCTCACTGTGCTAAAGAGCTGGGGTTTTATCCTCACCACCCAAAGCAGACTTTGAAGACACTGAAGCAGAGGAAGTTTCCATTTTGTACAGATGATTTGGCAGCTAAGAAAATGGACCAGTGAGGAATTAACCCCACTGGCTGGCAGAGTGCCTTTTTAGCAGGTGCTCTAGTCAGCTGAGTAAGAAACAGTGAGATCCTGACCAGACACGCAGTCATGGGACCAGTGAGAAGAGAGACCTGGGCAGGAAGGCCCAGGGTCGTTTAGCAGTTTGGATTCGGTAATGATAGGCAGAGAAAAGCTGGGCTGGGCCCAGGACTCTGGTCCTGGAAACTGCATGGGTGAAGACAGTGTCCAAAATGCAGAATGGAGCAGGAGGAAACTGGGAGCGGGCACTGGGGGAGATACAGGTTTAAACTTGGACCCAGGGAGATGTCCCGTAGGCAGATGAATACAATTGCGGCTAGAAATGAGTTCCGGCCTGCAGGCAGATATGAATATAGATGTGTAGATTATGTATAGTAGCCGATCATCATAGTGGAGGCCGTGGCTGTAGAACAGATCACACAGGGAGACACACGCGTGGAAATGGTTGTGCTTCCAGTGCCACTCCCATGGCAGGATGGTGGGAATCCAGGAACTAGGGCAGGAAGGAGCTGGGAGAAACTTCAGGAGGCCATGGAACCCACAGCAGAGAAGCATTTTAACAGCAGAGGGGTCGGGAGGGTCATTGATGAGAAGACAGGTAGAGAAAAATGGTCTTGGGAACATGTGCTCGAGCTCCCAGGCAACGTCACTGTAGAAGAACCCCCGTGATGGAGTGGGGTGAAGGGTGGGCGAAGAAGGAAATAGAGTGAGTGTGGAATGCTCTTGCATAAGGCTCGTCTGTCGCAGGGGGAAGGATGGAGCTGAAAATGAAACAAAGCAACGGGAACTTCCCAAGAGGCTCTCCTCTTGCTCCCTTTTGGTTTTCTCTAATAGTGAGGATTTCTTCACCCAATTCTTCACCTCCAATTCTTTACTCCAATGCAGACAGGACTTACCAGGAAAGTGAGAGTGAATTTTCCCCCTTGAGTGTGCATTCATAACGAGCTTTATTTAATAGAAATCCTTCACAGCCTCTAATAGCCAAATAATACGGGGGTGCACAGGGGGAGCCCTCATCCCATTTCCCATCCTCTTCCAAAAACGCACCAGAGAAGTTTACTGAGACAAGAGAACTGTGCTTCAAGGCAAGGCAGGGTCACTGTCTTCCATCTTAGAGCCCTCCGCTCTCCCCATGTGGAGTCCAACATTTCACTGCCCCGTGCCCCTTCCTCCCTTCCCAGACTTCACCTTCATCCCTCTCTCACGCCTCCATCACCGCCTCTCAGTCTGGATTCATCCACGATCCCGAGTCTCTTCGGTGCATCTGCTTGAGGCATTTCTTGATAGCATTTTCCTTCTGATGAGCTCAAGTTGTTTCCCTGATAAATGGTTTCCTCTCCAATTTTCAGGCAGCCTTTTAAGATATTTTAATGCTGATAATTAAAAATAACAGTGAGTGAAAGAGACCTTTTCCCTAATGAACGAAGTTTCCAAATATTTGGACAGAAAGAATGAAACTAAATTTTATATGGAAGAATAGTCATAATTGCATAATCTGTTATGAAAATAAAAGATCCTAATGAAACGAAAAAATGAAAGGGAAATATGTCACTAACACATCACTTGTATAAAATTTAGGGGAAGAAAATTAGTGATTTGAAGGGATTTATCACTTATGTTGTTGCGTTGTTTTTTTTTTTTTCCCCAGGTCAACCTACTCATGGCAACCTCTTTAAACATTAAAAATAGGGCCTTGGAAAGAGTCTTAAACATTAAAGATAGGGCCTAGGCGAGAGAGTGCTCGCCTAGCAGGCAGTGTCCTGAGTTCAATCCCCAGAGGCACAACATAAATAAGCATATGAATGTAAGTTATATAGATACCTGCGACATGAGGACATTCCAAGGTGGCGGCAGTGATGCTGCTCTCATTTCGTTTCCCTGTGCACAGCCCAATCCCTGAGCAGCCTCCACATTAGGGTGCCAGTCTTTTGGGCTGAACCTTGTCCTCTGGGCAGAGCTCTCTGGATGAGTTCCTGGTCCTCATTATCTCAGCAGGACCACTGTGGTGACTGCTGGGCCCCCATCAGCCCCCTGCCTCCTAAGACTTGTAAATCTTCACCCCCAGGGTCCTCCAGCCAAAGAGAGGCTCTTCCATTCTCTGCAGAGGACTAAACAGTGTACCCTTGGCTGCTATCTGGTTAGGGACTCAAGTTCGATGACCAGGTGGAAACGGAAGAGACACCTATGAAATACTGCCAGGAAGTGTGGTTCCTGGGACAGTCATCTTGCTGCACCCGCAGGGAGCAGCACTTCTCCCCTTCTGACTTCCTCATTTGGGCTGGAGGACAGATGAGCAGAGGAGAAAGCAAAGGCCCAGGGGGAAGGGGTCTGGGGAGAATCTGGAGGGCTCCCCTCACCCACTCTCTGCCCTGCTCCTGGGCCAAGCCTGGGGAAGAAGGGCAGAGCTGGGAAGGGCCGGGTCGCTCCAGCAGGGGGCTCCTTGCAGAAGGCCGGCTCACATGGCTAGCCTCAGCACAGAAGGTTTTTTAACAAACTACTGGGGAGCAATGGCACAAATGGCTTGCGGACAATCTCAGCCCCAGGGGACGCTCACTTAGCCCCCTGCCTCTGCAGTCCCTGGCCTCACTTCGCTGTAATTGCCCAGAGAGCCGGCAGCACCTGAGCCTGCCTTTTAAGCAGCTGGGTTCTCTTCTCACCTCGGAGGATTAGCCCCTGCGGGGAAGGCTTTTTTGTGATCCCACCTGGGCTTCTTCTAGCCATAAACCCTCCTTGCAGTCCCTCACTGGAACCTCCCCCTCCCTGGAAGGGCTCCGGGCACCTGCCTGTGGCACCGGCTACTCTGCGGGATCAGAAGCTCCCACGATTTCTAGAGCTTTTCTCTCAGCTGCAGCAGAGTGTGGGAGGCTTGGCTGACTCCTGACTCAGATGCCAAAGAGTTGCTCCCTCAGAGCCACCCATGTGACCTCTCTGAGCCCCCTCCTGGGTCTGACTGGGACCCTCCAGGGAGGAGGTCACCCTGCAGAACACACAGCATCTGTGGTACCACCCCCTCACTGGACTGCTGATCACTGCCAAGGTTTTCGGGGGCCGTGAATTGAGTATTTTATTACTCATGACGGGAAAAAAGATTAAATTAGCAAAAAGACGACAAAAAAAACGGGTAACCTGACTTCAACCCTTTTATTATGCTTCATACAACTAGACAGCAAATTGCGTGCTGGGGCTTCTGCTTAGATGGCTGTAAAGAATCTAACTTTTGCTTTCAAATTAACCTGTCAAATCATATATTTATAAAGGAATGAAGGGAGGAAAACGAGGGGCCTAGATAGGCCCACGTACCAATTAGAGAGAAATTAATTACAATTTACCTGCATTAGCACACTAACCCTCACAGATTACTGAAGAAATGTCTTTGTACCAGGAAAAGTGTCAAAACAGACCACTCTGCAGGGACTGGGAGGGAAGTTGTGACCTTGGGCACAAGGTGTGCATGGTCTGGGAGGGTGGGATCCTTGGGGGTGATAAGGGGTGCTACAGTCAGGTGTTCTTCCTGGCTCAGGCTGATGCAGAAACCTGTAACAAATGCCGCATTTAACAGAGGGGAATGGTAGAAGAACTTCCAAGTTCTAAAATAGCAAAGTAGGCTTTGTCATGAAATAAAGCCACAAAGCTGTAGGTAGCGAGTCTTCCTTTTGTCAGCAGGGATCACAAAATAAAAGGCAAACATCCTGTTCCTTGTGCTCTGGGAACTGATAGTTAGGGAACATACTGGAAGCAAGAAGGTCGGGAAGGAAATCAGAGAGGTGAGAGTTTGGACCTTGAATGGTCCCTAAGGCCTTGTGTTAAAGTCTGGTCCCCAGATTGTCCCTGGAGGGAGGAAGTGACCATGTAGGAGGTGGTGCTGGATGGAAGGTCTTTGTGTCACTGGACCCTGCCTTTCTTGGACAGGACAGTGAGACCATGACCCCTTCCTCTTTCTCTCTTGCTTCCTGTTCCATCGCATACTCCTCACCATCACCACTCATGTTTGGTACGTGTTTGCTGCATGTAGTGATTACACTCATTGTGGAGTTTGGAGCGTGTACATAACACATCCCACTTTATTTGTCCCTTTCCCTGCCTCTCCACTCCCTCTGTGTATTAATTACCCCAGATATTTCATTAGTCTCAGAAGGTGATTAACACAAAGGGGTACCTGAATCTTTTAAAATCTTTCCTAATTTTGTAGAATGACATTAGACTCTGATCACAGTTATCGATGAGGTCAAACACTTAGGTATTTGGAACACAAGATGTAAACATGGGAGGGGAGAAACTAATTAGCAGAATTTAAACCTTTGTCTCTTTTCTCATATCTGTGGACAATGGCAAATTTGTTGTGCAGGAGAATCACAAACACTCTGGAAGGCCAGCACCAGCAGAATTCTCTTCCTTGGGGGTGATGCCAATGGGCAGTAAGGAAGCGGCCTCTCGGGATCCCGAGTGGAGAGGGGTGGTTCCCATGGCCTTGCAGCGGCTTTTCCGCCCCAAGGCTCACAGCTGAGCTCTTTGCTGCCCAGATTCAGGCTCCCCCGTGGCGTCCTTTGCTCCGCTTGCTAGAAGGCTAAAGTGCCAGGGCCTGAGGGAGCTCGATTCTAGACTGAGCTGTTAAGCATGTGGACTGGGGCTGGTGAGCCCCCTGCCCTCACAGACTCCTTCTCCTGTTAGAAGAATTCGTTGAATTATAGCCCCACTTTCCTCAAGAAGTTCTTTTTAAGGATCAAAATTTCCATACAAACACTCTAACAAATCCCGTACAAAGTTAAGGTCATGCTGTTATAGGTTGTTCTCGCTTTAAATGACATGTTTCAAAAAAACATTTTAGCAAATGCATTATCTCCCTCTTTCCCTTTTCCTTATCACCCTATACTCTAGCATCTGAGTAGAAAAACAACCTTTTCCAGCTGTGTGTGGTCTGAGGCCCATTAGATCTTTGTTTTCCTCTGTAAATTCTTTCCTTTCCCCTCTGGGGTTGATGAATTATTAATGTATGTGAAATGGTTTCAGAAGCCATTCTCTCCTGGGAGCAGTTCTGTGGCAGGGGGTGGTGTGGCTTCCTGGAGGAGCTCCCAGCCCTTTTCTTCCGACAGCACCTCCACCTCTACCCAGCAGTGTAGACACTGGGGCTGGGGTGATCCTGGTGACACTTGGGATGGCAACAATATCATTCTCGGGTCAGGACCATGGGTTCCTACAGCCCTAGGGGGAGCTGGGCAAAGAAAGGAGGGAAGGAAGTCTTCGTAAGATACCTGTACACTTTGGCAGAGAATCCCTCAATGGTGCTGGGCTGGGCTGGGAAGTATATACCGTCATCTGCTGTCTATTCCTCGAACTTTGCTTGAGTAGATTCCACCAATGTGGATCAAAATATTCAAAGAAAAATTTTCATCTGTTCTGAATATGTACAGACTTCTCCCCCTTGTCATTCTTTCCTAAACAATACAGTATAAAAACTAGTTATATAACATTTACACTGTGTAAGGCACCTAGTGTACAAAAAGATGTACATAGGTTGCTTGCAATATTGCACCATGTATATAAGGGACTTGGGTATCTGAGGATTTGGTAGCCATGGGAGTCTTGGAACCAGTCACCACAGTCACTGGAGGAGGATTGCAATGTCCTAAGCTACCCTAGATTGTTCAGTCAAGAGCTGCTGGGACATCAGGGGAGAGCTGAGCTCAGTAGCAGGTGGGGTCCCATTTTAAATCAAGCATGGACAGTCAGTGTGAGGTATGTTAACTGGTAGACCTCGATGCGCATGGATTCTGATGCCTATAGGCGTGGTTCAGTTCCTGTGCCTGCAAGATTTGCAGATGTTGTAATTAAGATCGCAGCGTTGCCAGTCCTAGGCCTAAAGGCCACTGTAGGTTTCACTGCCTGCAGCAACAAGGCAGAGAACATAACCTCCGTGAGCCTGAGGCTCCTCTGATGCAAGCTGAAGATGACAATGGACATCTTGGCTGCTGCGGGGTGGTGTGAGCCTGGTCATGTGAAGTTCTGAGAGGGGCCCAGATGTGCAGGGAGGCCCCGACCGTGCCAGCTGTGCTCAGCTGCTAGCTGTTGGCTTGTATCATGTTACCTGCTATCTGCAAGGCTGTTTCCCTATTTGTAAACTGTAAATTATTTCCTGAGAGAGGAGGGGGGAGCAAGGGGACCACTGTGAATTCCGGAACCTGGCTGCAGCCCCTCTGCAGGCAGGGAGAGTTCACACAAGCTCTAGATGCTTCCCCTCTTCCCAGGGGAGAGCTGCTCACTGCCCCTCAGAACTTCTGGCCTTCAGTCTCCGGATGGTCCTCCTCCAAATGGTCAGGCTTGGGCTGCAAACAGAGTGACTACTGTGCAGATGGAAGGACGGACCGGGCTTGCTCCGGGAGCTTCAGAGGTCGGCTCCACAGCCCCATGGCAAGCACGCAGGGGCCTTGGTTAGCGTGCAGCAGCAGCACACCTGAGCAGTGAACCAAAACCAGGAGCTATTTCCTCAATGGAAGCCGCCGATGTGACCGTGGGCACTGAGGGTTTTTATGGGGCATCTGGCTTGTGAGAGGCAAACTGAATAGTGGAGGAGATAAAACAGGAGATTTAAATTTTACATCTCTCTTGCAAGTAAATTAACTTTGCTTTACTTGGAGTGAGAAGCGCAGGAGTTGCCTGGGGCCTCTGAGAGGCAGGCTGGAGGAGTAGGAAATGGAATTCATGGGGGGAAATATATGGTCTGCATGGGGGGAAATATATGGTCTGTGTACTGCAGTGTCACACTGAAAGATTTCCTCATACCCACAAACCAGAGCCACCTGATTCCCCCTTGGGGTCTGCTCCAAATGTCATCATTACCATTTCTTAATTTATGCTGCCCCACCTGCAAAGTATTACAGTGGATAACGAAGTTCGGAGGAACAATTCACAAACCCGAAATAAAAGACCTTCAGAGCAGAAGAGGAGACTCATCAATTTAGATTTTTAAACTACTGCCTGGAACTGAGGAAGCTGTCTGGGTGCTTTCCCCAGCACAGAGAGCGGTGAATTGGGGTCCAGGGAAGGAAGGAGTGGGGTGAGCAAGGCTGGTAGTGGGTGAGGACACTCACCTCACCTCTCCACCTTCACCCTGTCCTCTCCCTCCTTCCTCAGCTGCCATGCACCAGCCTGCTTGGCTAATCAGAGTCCTTAACCCTGTTCTCTGCCAAGCCCTCTTCTCTAAGTTCTCTCACCAGCGGCACTGGGCATCAGAGTTGGCAGTGTGCAGGTACTGAGCAAAGGTCTCCTCCCAGCACCCGAGCCAGGTGGAGGGGCAGCTTGGAAAGAGTGAAAGCTCCCAGCAGCTATTCCAGAAGAGGAAAATGAAACCCATGGGTCATCAAGGGGTTTAGTGTTGGGGGGAAAGCCGTAGGTTTGGGCACACAGCGGTAGGCTGGAAGTGTGGCTCTCTGGAGACCCTAGGTGAAATCGTTTGAGGCTGCCCAGTGCTCAGTAAAACCGTGACTGACCATCAGCATTGTGCAGGCCTCCCCCATCAGACAGGCGACCAGGAAGCAGGATGAGGCAGGCAGGTGGGGGGAACCGTTCCCTGAGTGGCTGCTGGAAGGAGCAGTCAGCTGAGTGACTGGGCTTAAATGTGATCATCATTCCATTTTTGCAGATGAAGTAATGGAAGCTACAGATCAGCTGAGTATGCACAATGGATAAATTACAAAGTGTCAGCTGCTGAATTCCTCAAGGGCAAGAATTTTGTCACATGCAATTTTGTACTATCAGGACCTGCCTCTATGGTACCTGGCACTTGGTAGGCACCGATATCATTTTCGTAGTTTTAGTGACCATTTGTGCTTCTTTCCTAGTAAGCTATTTATCTTTATCAAGATAAAGTTTAGTTTTATTAAGAATATTATTTTCTTTTGTCAAACAATGCTGCAAAAATGCTTTCCAAGTGCTTTGCTTTCAAATTTTGTTTAGTGTGCTTGTTTGCATTCATAAATTCTTAATTATGCAAATCAAAAAAAGGAAAAGGAAAAAGAAAACAGAAATGATAATAAAAGAATGATAGAGGAGGCAGGCTATGGAAGACAGAGATCAAGGTGTACTTGTGAGCACCTAGGAGGTGTCCGCCTGGCCTGGCCCCTCTATCTACACATCTCACCTTGTTTAACCCCTGCTGGGGGAGCATTTCACACAGCCTCAGGTGCCTGCCACTGTCCAGGCAGTGCTCTGAGCTCAGAACTGGCCTTCCTCCCACTCCCGTAATAGGTTCTTCCTACTTCCAAGCAGGTGGCCCTTTCTTGTCTGCTCATAAGTACCTGTCTTGTCCCAAATGGAGCTCTGTGTAATGGTGCTTGGGCCAGCTCTAGCCTGCCTCCACCGGGCCCCAGTCCTGCTGAAATCCAATAGTGCCTCCAGTCTCCCGAACCTGCTGACGTCCTCGCCTTCAGCCTCCCGTTGTGTACAACCCCCCTCTGAGGGGTCAGCAGGTTTCCCTCTTGGCTGGGTTAGAGATGGCAAAGTCAAACCAGGCACGTGTAGGATGTCTCAGCAAGGGAGGCCTGGGTTCAGCACGCCAGAATCAGGAGCGCCCCTCAGGACCAGGAGAAGGAGAGCTCCGGCTGCCGGGGCTTCGGTCCAGCGGCCTGGTCCTGGCAGAGGGCCTTCTGTTCTTTCACTACCCGATGGGGCTCCATGGAGACCTCTGCTGAATCTGCACCACACCCTGCCGTGTCCTACAAAGCAGGAACGTGACGGCACGTGATCTGGCACACAGCAAAGGTCAGGAGCAGAACGGCCGACAAACTGGACAGCTCCTCTCAGAACATTAATCTCAAACGTGCCCTTTTGCTGCTTCTTGTCTACAGCAAATGCTGGCCCTACCCAGGTCACATTACCAGGCTGAGAGTCGCCTGCCCTGCCCGAGAAGCACAGGAGTGGGAGATGGCTGTCGAGGCGGCAGGTCCTGTACCCTGACCACTCCTTCCCAGAGTTCCACTCACACGGCACCAAGTCCTTAGCACGTGGCTGCTGTTACCAGACATTAGCAGCCCCATTTCTCTGTCATGAAGCCAGAGTCCCAGAAAGTCTGAGTGATTCAGTTGGCAGCACATAGCCAGTGAATGGTAAGCTAGTAGTAAATTATTAGCTCTCAGAGTTTCAAACCTTTTCTTTATTCACAAATCTATGCTAGCATTGTAAAATTGGAATACTAAAGCATTCTCTCCCAGGCAGCACTGTTAGGGTGCCACATAAACACCCTAAGTAATGGGGAAGGTTTCCCAGGTCACGTGGTCTTGCTCATCTTTCTGCAACCTGAATTTGAAGTGGAGTGCAGGGGCGTCTGCCTTGTGAGGTCCAGAACCATGAACCCGGCATTTGCAACGATGAGAAAGGGTGGATACAACTCTGATTTCTTTCATTCTTTTTAATCACTTGTATCCTAAATCTAGCATGTTGCAAACTGCAAGGAGTCACCTGGGTAGCTGTTAAAAGCTGTTAAAAGGCTTATGGCAATGTGATCACCTGACGTGGATATGGCACTGTGGAAGTACGTGATTGGCAGAGAGGGGCTTGTCACCACAGGACAACATCTCTGGCAGGAAGAGTCCATACACAAGGGACACTGTCAGTCAATGACACTCAAACTCAACCGTATCGTTGGGATAGAGCAAAGCTCTCTATGCATTTGTTCCTTTTTCGAAGTAATCTGTTAAATGAAAACATTTGCTGTTCCTTAAAATCCTCTAACTCTACCTCAGTCTCCCCTTTTTTCAGTTGAAGGCCACCCGTTAAGTTGAGCAGCCCCAGCCCGAGGTCTGGTTATGCCTGCCAGTGCAGAACCCTCTGGAGCAATCCCAGAGGCCCCTCACCAGCCGGGAGCCCCTGGCGCATGTGGCTGCGATCCACGAGTGTCTTCCCATGGGCTTCTCCCGTGCACATCCACAGAACCATCCTCTCAGCTTCCTCTCGTCTATCCATTCCTGGGCTTGGAGTCTTTGAAGGGATCTTTCTTGCATTCAGTAAAAAGCACAAATGCTTAACACTAAGAGTGACAGATTTCAGTAATGTAACCCTACCGGCTTCCCAGGATTCTCCCACACATCCTTCCCTCCACTCACAGTCTGGTCCCTGTGCCCCCTTTGTCTGCTGACCAGCTGAGCTATCGCGGGTTTACCCCTAAGACGCCCCTCTTGCTGCCATCACCTTCCTACCTTCTCCACCTTCCGTAATTGCCAGCGCACACTATGTTTAACTTTCAGAGTTTATATAAACTCCATCTCCGTGTAAATGTCCTGCGATAGCACTGCTGTCCCCAACCTTGACAAAAATGTGTCTTTCCCTAGTATTTCCACAGCACGCGGTGCTTTTCTTGCAGTGTGCATCATTTATTAATCATCATCAGCCTTAGATTATTTCATAGTAAACATCTCTGTCTTCCCTGCTTCATTCAGAAATTGAGGAACAAAGTTCTGAGGATTCTGTTGGCTATTCGTTTGTTTGAAGTAGGGACCCCACCGGGTTGCCCAGGCGGGTCTCAAACTCTTGAGCTCAAGTGTCCCTCCCGCCTCAGCCTTCTGAGTGCTGGGTGTATAAGCAGACACCACTGTGCCCGGCCATTCGGAAAGTCCAAAGTGCGTTCACTGAAATGAACTCTCACGAGGTCTCCCTACCTTTTCCTGCCACTACCTTGGAGCCACTTAAAGACTCATTCCGGTCTCGCCCTGTTTCCTGAGAGCGCAGGACGCTTCTTGCCTGGACACACAAGAAGCAGCCCTGCCTGCTTTCTAGAAGCCCAGTTCCTTTTCCTCTCTGTTGCGCTAAACTTCGCTTTGTCTCTCATCCAGATGTCCATGCACTGTTTTGATTTATTGGTCAAATTTGGATCCATAGCTCGTATCTCATTTCACCAGAAAATGATAGAAGCATCTGTTACCTACTATTACCAAAGCACATTAACTTCACTGGTCAGGGCGTCAGGGCGCAGGCGTTTGATCATTTATCTCAATCTACTTGGGGGTTTTGTTTTTGTTTTTTCCAATGCTAAGGATCCACCCTCGGGCCATCTACAGGTAGGCAAGCTCTGTGCCATTGAGCTATGCCCCACCCCTCGATCCGTTCAAAATAACTTTTAATGTAGAGTGAGAAGACTAGGTAAGGAGACATGACCCAATCATCTAATCACTTATTCACTCACCAAGCATTCATGAAGCTTGGACCATGTTCCAGCCACTGTCGTTCTGTAGGACAGCATGGCTGGTATTAACTGAAGTCGCAGGAAGGACAGTCTAGGTAAATCCATTCAGATTGAGCTCACTCCTGTCTGCCAGCACTGACAGGGGAAGGGCTGAAGCAGACACACTGCCGCCTGAAGGAGTAAAATTCATGACTGCAGAGAAGGGGCAGATGGCAACCCTGCCCTCTGGGAGAGGAGAAGACTGCCCTTTCCCGTGATTCCACCGGCCCGCTCTCCCGAGCCCGAGCCAGGCTGTGCTGGGCATCTGTCGATGGAGAGGCTGGGCCACAGCCTCGCTGAGTCCCCAGGAGGGAGCAGCTTCTGGAGAAGGTGCAAGGAGCAGAAATTTGCTACTGTTTGTTTCCTCCTGCTGTCCAAGTGCCCATCCTGCTAGGAAGTTGCGCCCCTTCGCCCTCTGTCCTGAGGGTCCCCTCCACATCCTCTGGTCAGGACAGGCAGAGAGGCAGGCAGACCGTGGCTAAGTGGCTCCTCTTACCTCAGACAGAGGTGAGGGGCAGCCACGCCTGCCCGTGCTCCGGTGTGGCGCGGGTTCCTCTGTCTTCCTGGAGCCCAGTTCGAGGGCGCTCTGCTCACCCTCCTCCCTCTTCAGAGCTGTGTGGTTTCTAAGTCCCGATTGCAGCTCCCTCCACAGTGACAAGATGGGAGGGCTGTGCAAGGAAAGAATAACAGCGGTATTTATTAAGCCTTAGCTTTTATATTTATGAGAGATAGTGCAGTAGAGAAGAAAGATAAGTAAGCAATTTCTCAAAGTCTAGCTTCTTGTCAAGGGATTAAGGACCAGCTAATAAACATTCTTATCCCTGGTTACTTCATAAGCAAAATGGCAGAATCAGATTTCTCTCTCCTTTTTCTAGGTTTGCTCTAGGCTTCAACTGAGATGAGATCTGAGAAAAGGCTTTGAGCAGAAACAATCCTAAGTGTTACAGTGCACAGATCTGATCTTAGTGCTCTGTACAAAAATAGCTGTCTTCTCCTCTCCCACGTCAAGCAGTGTGTGGGGAGCCAGGGCCTCTGTTCCTCACAGCCACCCCAGGACCCAGCCCTCCTCCAGCTGCGGCCCTGCAGTCTCTGTCATCTTCAGGGTCATGCTGGTCACACCCCACTGCAAGGAGGAGAGACGAAGAGGGCACGTGGTCCCCTCCTGGAGTGACCATGTGATTCTCAGGCTCATTCGGTCCAGGAGCACTAACCGGACTGTTCCGCTGAAAGGCACAAGGGTTGCAGAGCATAGTTTATGATGCCCCAGAAGAAGTGACTCTGCCAGCCCAATCACATGGTGACTTCATGAGTTGGTTACCGCTCTGTCTACCAGACAGAGGCAGGGCTGTCCCCTCCTCACACCTGTCCAGACTCAGGCTGTCCCCTGGCAGGAAGTTCATCTGCTCAGGCGCCTGAAGTGGAGGAGACCCCAGGTATGCACCGGGGCTCCCAGTTGGTGGAGTACGTGATCCCTGGACAGGTCAGGCCTGGGTATCCAGCCACATGTGAAGACCACTGTGCTGGGTTGCACAATTGCTTTTGTGTACAGACCAGAAATATGGGGAAACCTGCTGCTGTCTTTGTCCACTTAGCTGGTGTGGTCACACTTGGAGGAAAAGGCCTTGGACCTCAGTGTGACCCCGGCCTTCCATCTGGGCAGCTCCCGCTGTGCCATATTCTCCCGCAGGCGTGGAAGGCACCTCACTCCCCCACACCTTTCTTACTTATCTGTGAGCCCTCGAGGTTTCAGGGGGGAGGGGCAACTCCTCCACTTTTATTTAGCAAAAAGCTTTGAGGACGTGCTATGTATGAGTCAGGCAGGACACGGTTGCAGCTGTAAATAAGATCAAACATCAGGCCTCATAGCTGTGGGGTCTGTGGATAAGCGTAACAGTGACGGCAGACAGAGCCAACACGGGCAGAAATGCAGAACGCGGCCAGGAGAACTATGAGGCGGTAGTGCAAGGACGAGCGTGCTGTGCTCCACGCACATGAAGGCTCTGACCCACGGCTACACAGACTGCCAGGCAGCAAAGGTAGCTCGGACATAGGTCTTGGGAGCAGGAAATCCATCCCTCCCGCCGGGTGAAAGGAAGGCAGCCAGACAACTGGGGCAGTGTGATAGGGTATGGTGTTATTTATTGAGCATTTGGGAACCGCTCGTGGTTTTGCAATAGTGAAGTCATACTGTCCGAAGTGTATGTTTAAAGAAACTTTGTCTTAGCGGAAGACATGGCTGGAATATAGGTGAGAGTAGAGGAAAGGAAATAATAATACTAAGTCCTACAGCTAGAGAATCTATTCAACATGTGGATGTTACTTAGTTATGTCAAGCACTCTCTGAGGTATGTGCTATTATTTTATTTAATTGTGCTAATGAGAGTCAGATTTTGGGCTCTGACCCAGCAAGCCCATGCCCTCGATACTGGGAACTTGGCTTAGCTACCTGGACAGCTTGGAAGTCACAGTGGTAGTAATGAGAATCTCAGAAAAGAGGGATGAGGCAAACATTGTGAAGGAAGAATGGATTAGATTTATTAATACACTGGATAAAGAGAATAAAGCAAAAGTGAGATGTTAGCCATACTTTTATCTCAGATGACTAACAAAGGGATTTCTAAGGAAAGTGGAGAGAAAATATTTGAGGAGTAGGGAGATGGCAATTCTAACTTCAGGTACGTTGATTTCAAGCAGGGGTGGATGAAAACAGAAACTGAGAACAGTTCAATGTCATAAATTATTCCTTCCTTGGAGATACAGCAGATTTTCACTTTTGGCTGGGAGCATCCCAGCAAAGAGCCCCAGAGGCAGCGGGCAGGTGCGATCCTCTAGAGGTGTGGGAGGCATATCTGCAGAAGTGACAGTTACGGAGGACAGTAGTCTACAAGTAATGAGCAGAGAGGCAGAGGATTGGGACTGAGCAGAGTGGGAAAAGACAGGGTGGGCCTTTGTCAAAGGAGGAGCTAAGTGCCCCCGAAGAGATGAGGGCGTTTTGTCCAGCAATGTTTGAATACTAGCTGAAACCAGTGCTGTAGACATAGTGGATAGAGACCACTGTCTCTAGGGAAGGGAGAACCGAGGACAGAGCATGGCAGAAAGAGTGCGTGTGTCTGGTCAGGAGCAGGTCCAGGAGCCAGAGCAAAGGAAGCCCACTGAGAAGTGAGCAGTGGATAGTGACACTTCTGGCCGGTGGCCAGCCTGGAAGGGAGGCCAGGCGTGCACCGCGCCTCCTGCGTGCCTTTTCCCCAGCCCTTCTGCAGGCAGGGCCTCTGCTCTGCCTGAGGCATTCTCTCAAGTATTTCTTCACTTTTTTTCTTGCCAGCAACTCCCCAAAGGCCTTAGAAAAATCACACTCTCTCTGCTTTATTTCCCTGGATGAGCAGACCCCGGAGAAGACTAAACAGGGCTGATACAGCTGTGGGGAGCCTCAGTGATACAGCTGATACTACTGGAAGAAAGCTCAACTCTGGGATCCCCATAAATTTGCACAGAGGAGATCTGCCCAGTTACCCCAGACCCCCAACCATGGGCAGCTCCCATTACAGAATCAAGCCTGCAGCCAGCCACAGTGGGATACCCCTTTAGTCCCGGCTACTTAGGAGACTGAGGCAGGAGGACTGCTTGAGCCCAGGAATTCAAGGCCAAGCTAGGCAACATAGAGACAGCCTGCCCTCCACCCCAAAGCAAAATGAAAGCAGTGTGCATTCTGTATCTCACTTCTTTTAATCAGTCCTCTTATTTCACAGTGTCAGAAAAAAAATTTTAAAGAACCCAAAACTATTAAACTGTTTCTCTACCGCAGTCTATTCAATCAATGCCTCTGGAGCTTTCTAGGCAAGACAGAGAGCATTCAAATTCTGGGGTACACTTAGAAGGCAGACAGAAAGCACTCAAGTTTGGCTTCCACTACTTACTAGCACTGGGCAGTCTTTGTGGGCCTCAGTTTTTGCATCGATAAAGTGGTGTAATAACAGTCTCCCTCATCCAGCTGACATGAGGGTGACACTGAGCACCCAGAGCTTCGGAGCCTAGCAGGCCCCCGATCTCCCGGCAGTGATAACTCCTGTTGTTCTGTACAAGAGGAACTGAACGCTGCTCTTATCCTCAGCGAACTCTTAGAGGAGGCTGGTTGATCTAGTTTAATTGTTTTGACATTTTGCTTAATTATTATTGTCAGTGGAATCATTTTGAGGGCCTTTCAGGACACTTCATGTGAAAATTATTTTGGTGGCCAGTAGAGGACCCTGGCAATCACTCAAGGTGTAGCTGGAAAAATGCATGCTGAGCTCCGTACAGTTAGTTAACAAATACTTTCCACACACACCCCACTCTAAGTCGGGAAGCAGGCCTCGTACTTAGTATTTTGAGTCTGTTCCTTCTGAGATTCATGTCCATGCAAGGCAGTCTTTGCAAGTGGCATGGGACTAGCCTTCCTAGTCGTGGCCAGCAGCCCAGCGAGCCAGCTTTGTCCTGTGGCACCTCCTGGAGTGTGGGCTAGGAAGGACCTGGGTGAGGCTTCAGGGCTTGGTCTACATGCAGCTGTGGAGCCTGGGGCAGGGCTGTCCCTGCCATCTGTGAGTGGGCCTTCCTCTCAGTTACAGTGGACCTGGGGATCCGGGAGGAGGTGGGTGGTTATGGGGAGAACCGAGCAGGTTTCTCATTTTCAGATGAGCTTGATTTGAAAAGGTTACGCAGGTTGCTCCACAGTGGAGACCAGTGCTGGCTGACCCTGGTCAGGGTGGTGACTGGCCACCCTGGAGGAGCCCTGCACGTGAGAAGGAGAGACACAGGCTTCCACAGTCTCTTCCTCCCCCACCAGCCACGCTGACAGCACTGAAGCACCCCACCTCTGAAGAGCCCTCTGGAGAATCTGTGTTCCAGCCTCTTGGTTCGTGGAACTGGCTGTTTGCAAACCTCTAGCTCACTCCCACTTGAGCTGGAGGTTGATTTTCCTGACTTGTTTAAGAGGCCTGATGTTCTTAGAAAGGCAGCTTACTGCTAAAGGGTGAAGCTTCTCCCTAATGGAAAGGGGAGGACTGTGAAACGACTGCGACAGACATGCAGGTCCTTCGTCAAGAGAGGCACAGAACGTTAAACTGCAGTGAGTTCCCTGCTAGACCCAGCTACTGCCTGCTTCGGGGAGCCTGGACGTGCTGAGTGGGTTCAGAGGCCCAGGACGACAGGCTGCTCTGCTGACTCCGCGGGCTGCGTGACCACTCCTACAGATATGAGAAGCAAAACGCCCGCTATAGCTTTGACTTCTCCTGAAGCACTCAGAGCTGAGAAGCACCTGGAATGCCTTCTGAAATGTTTTCTGGGCTATGTTTCCATCAGACCTCGATTTAAAACAAACAGCCACTGAGATCATCGTATCTAGGAGTAAAATGTTGAGTATATTATTATTATTCTTCTCTGTACCTACATAAGACTTCAGACAATCACAAACCACTTTTGAAGCAGAGTGACACAAAATAAATGAATAAGCAGACATAAGAACAGAGGTCACACACATCTCCAGAGAAGGCTCGGCACCTTTCGGGACCAGTGATAGCTTTCTGAAGGCACAATAGTTGTTCAAGCCTGAACTCATTAGAAAAAGTGCAGAATTAGAAGTTTTTCAAGATGGGCAGAGCAAAATGGTCTATAAAAACCTCCCTCTACCCAAACCCTTCCCACAAGCAAAGCGCTTCCTTTGGTTATGTGACAGCTAAATCAATGATAACAAAATCATCCTTCACATTACTGTATGCTTGGCCTTTTCGGTCCTGGAAATATACAATTCCTGAGTGATTGTGTCCCAATTTTCCCCACAAAATTTACTTATTTAAGACAGAAATCTGGTGACCACTCTTCTGAAAAAACAAAAGCCATTTAAATGCCCTCACAAAAACACATCAAAACCCCTACACACGTGCGTGCACACACACACACACACACACACACACACACTGCTGCAACGGCTTTTTTCTTAACAAATTCCTGAAATCCAGGTCCCTCAAAATCCAGCTGTGGCTCAGATTTCCTGCTTTCCCTGCCAGCTCTGAGGTGCTGTGTTCCCTCTGTCCCTCTCCTTTGCCCTTATTCCGTCTTCTTTCGTTCTGTCTTTCCAGCAGGTGTGTCTGGCGCACCCCTCTCCCTGAACACCCTTCCTCCTACCTCTGGCTCTGGAAAGCCCACCCGCCCACCAGGAAACAGGTTCACTTTAGGGCTGGAAGTTCCAAGCAGCCGCTTCTCTTGATGAGTGGCAGAGGCTTCGCTCTGGGCTCAGCAGCCTGCCGGGTGGAGCCTCTGCCCCATCTGCCTCTGCAAGGCTCCCACCTGTACCCTCGAGGCGGGTCAGGCCAGGGAAGGAGGGCTGAGGCTCTGCCATGCTCAGTGGGGGCTTTGGGTCATGGAGGGTGCTTGCCTCTCCCTTCAGATGCTTTACCCCCAGCCTACCACTGACTTATTTCTCCCCATGCATATCCTTCCAACCTGACTGCGCTGTCCTGACTCACAAGAACCCTTCTTCACAGATAGAAAACCAAATGGGTTCACTGTACGCAGTATTAATTTTTCTTACCTGTCTCCTCCTCTCAGGCGCAGGCAGTACCTCCCGGAGCATCTGCAAATGCCAGTGATAATGAGTTCCTCAAACCAAGTAGTTAGAACTGAGGTCTTTTGAAAAATATGGGTGAGGAACAAACCACCCAATGGGTCTGTGAAAGGTAATATGCTATTTCTTGGTCAATGTTGCCTTTTTGTCCCACAGTGGAATTCTGCAGCTGTTGTCTATGGCAACTCTCCAACTTGGGTAATTATATTCTGCTTACCTCTTGTTTCTCTTGTGGTTCTAAGATAACTTACTCTCCATGTCCTTTCCTAAATAAAACAAAGGAGCCTACTTTCGCTCTTGCTATTTTCAGAGGTGATGAGTTGGAGACAGATAACTGTGTAAAAAAATATCCTTCGGATTCCTGGTCTTAGTCCCAGCCATGGATTCTACTGGAAACATGAACGACACAGAGCCTCCAATTTTGCATCCATTTTGGGGGGAACTCATTCAGTACTCTAAATTATTGCAGGATTACCAGAACATTGCAAGGGAAAGGGCTTTACAAATGAGTACGCATGATCATGGGAGATTAGTGGTCAATGACATGGAGACTTTGTCATTGACAGAGGGACAGGGAGAGGTGACAGGGAGACAGGGAGAGGTGTAGTGAACATGTCACAAGAGAGGCAGTGTTCGGATCACAAAGAAGAAAGAAGGCCAAAATCTAGCAAAGGTTAAAAAGTGGAGTGTGACACTGTGATGGGCAAAGGAGAATGCGTAGCCCCATGACCATGTCTTGCTTGAAGAAGGAGGCTGCATGATCGGAGGAAAAACAGGGCCGAAACAGGACACAGGTGGTTTGGTTCCGTCCAGTCTCAGGAGCCAACCAGGTAACCCTGGTCAGCCTAAGGCTCTGCTGGAGCAGGCAGGGCTAAATAGTACTGCGCCCGCTATTTGCTGTTAGGAATATGGTTTTGATGCTCACAAGAGACTATCTAAGCATGTGAATGTCATCAAATATGAGTCCTGTGTATCGTTAATTAACCAGAGCAGAAAACCAGCCACGGAAAGTTAAGTAGGAAGGAAAAGGTCTCACAAAGCTTTTCTTCCAGAAATTTCCTGTTGACAATTGTGTGATTCCATGTGCTTGATTCTAAAATGAATGTGAGGTTGTTTTCAAGAAAGAAAAGGAATCAATAAATTTGAGTAAAATAGGGAGCAGAACAATATCCAAATGAATGAGAGGGTCTGGGCACAGGAAAAGTACTCTAGAGAATACCACTGGAAGAAAGTGATTATAGTTATACATAAAAGCTCTGAGCCAGAATGGCCCATTGCTGGTTTGCAGGGCCTCCTGGTGCAGGGCCTCTGCCTTCTCTCTGCCCCAAGTGGCATTGGTTTAGGGAGAAGAGGACCACTGGGTGGTATCAGCAGGGTGGTGTCTCATGCCACTGGGGTCCAGCCTGGACCCGTTCACCTTGCTGAGGTTTGCACAAGGTTCCCGCAGAAGCATGAGGGCAGAGGGTGAGGCATGAGCACATCTTAGAGGAAGAGTCAGGAGAAAAGACCATGGCGCAGGGGAGAATGACTGAGGTGGCTGAGAATGAGTCCCCAGGAGTGGTGGCCAACCCGTTATCCTCGTGTCTTTACTACTTAGAAACAAGGTCACAGGTTAGCAGCTCTCCACTCAACCATCAAAGACTCCCGAGGCAACCTCTGCTCAGGATTTAAAGAGCCGTGGCTCTGGACGGGGTTTCTCAGTCCAGGGCCCCGTGTTTGGGATGGGAGGCCCTGCATACTACTTGACTTGGATCGCATATTGCAGCCTTCAGACTGCTCTGCACCCCTTTCCCGGCTACGTCTGCCAGCAGGGTTGTTAAGCGGACTTTGGTGCTGCCAGTGGGAGCTGGAGAGGTGTGTGGGATGAAAGGACTGGAGGAGCCTTATTAGTGTTAAGTGGACAAGGCTGATGATGGGATAGCTTTGTATTGGCCCCACAGACAAGTTACAATGCACAAGCTTGCAGGCAGCTCCTGTGATTTGCATCTATACAATCCAGGCTGGGGTTTCATTATGTAGCGGGGTGATACAGGAGCCTGTATTATCAAAGGCGGCTGAAAGGGGTTGGGAGCTATCTCGCATTCTGAGTATGCGTATTCATTAATGCTTAGGAAGGCACTTTGTCCTGGGTGGTATTGGATGTTTCATGGTGAATCATTAACAACTTGAACAGCTTCATATATATGTCTTATTGATGTGCAAAGTCGTTGCAACCCAGGCTTTCCTTTCTTTCTCTTTTTCTTCTCCGAATGAATGACTTCTGCTTTACTCAGGCATCTGTGAAAAACCTAGTGGCGTTTTCCGCAAGGATCAGAGACGTATGGGCGATTTCTATTAATCAAATGGAGCAGGTGATGGTCTCTGCAGCTGCCACTGAGCAGAGACAGAAGGAAGTCTCCACGGTTCCCTGCAGGCAGCTAAGGGGAACGCTTTCCAAGGGTGCTCAGTGGCCCTTTGGGGCAGAGGCCTTCTGTGGACAGATGGACGGCCGGGCACAGTAAGCAGAGGGCGAGGAGAGCGGGAATGCAAGGCAGGGCTTCAGGAGGGAGGACAAGAGAGAAAGAAATGGTCAGCAGCTGACAGAGAGAAAATTGGGAGGCTAAAAACAAAGAAGCCGCGGCAGCTTTTCCCAGCAGAGAGGGGAAGAATCAATGGGAGTGGAGTTAGAAAGTAATTATCTCTGATTGCACAATCACCAGGCCGCTTCCCCACCGGACACCAGCCCCGCCCTGCCACGGCCTGGGGTCACCAAACAGTGGTGCCAGCACTTCCGCTTGGACTTAGCCCCTCAGGGCCCCTGGGCAGCACTTGGGGGCATGTGTTCAGAGTCTCACAGAGCAAGTGTTTCTGCAGTGCAGGACCCCGTGCAGGCAGGACTTGAATTGGAGCCGTTGGCCAGCAGAGCACCTGGCACGTGCTAGCTGGTTCCCCGACTCTGTCCCGAGGCCTCACGGAGGCCTGAGCAGTGCTTCACGGACCGCCCTCTCTGTGCCTTCTGCCCATGCCCAGGTCTGTGCCTGCAGGGACCTCTGCGGACTTTGCTCCTGAGCTGGGCACAAGTGCTTTTGTCTTTATAGCTTTATTCTGTCAGGACTGGCAAAGACGACATAGCACACATTTAAAGCACACACACAAGCCATGACTTACGTAGAGACACACAGGTAGGCACACCCACAAGACCAAAGCCAGCAGGACAATGACAACAGCACCCTGGCCACCCGCCCTAGCCTTGCATCTCCCTTTATAGCCTCCCCGTCAACCACCGCTTTGTTCTCTGTCACAGTTGACTACTTCGTGACCATAGGAGCGTGTGCACCGCAGATAGAATCAGAGCTCATGGCTCGTGAAGCTGCTACTTTTTAAATTTGGCTTCTTTCTTTCAGCATAATTTCAGGATTTAGCTAAAGGTATCTCAGTCTATCATGTTCTTTGCTGAATACCGTTCTGTGCGTAGGCATACCACAGTTTGGCATTTCACTCACCTGTGATCAATATTTGGGTGGCATTCAGTCTGAGGCTGTGAAAGTTAAATTGACATGAACATTAGTGTACAAGTGTGTAATTCTCTCGGGTTAGCTCATAGGACAGTTATGTCTGGCTCATATGATAGGTGTATATTCAACCTTCTAGGAAAATGCCAAGTGATTTTCCAATGTAGTTTTGTTAATTCACATTCCTACCAGCAGTGTATGAGAAACTCAGAACATTCATAACCCTACTAATACCAGGTATGGAAAATCTTTCTTAATTTTAGACCTTTGAATAAATGTGTAGTGGTCATGTTGTGGTTTTAATTTGCATTTTCCTAAATGAATAATGATTTTGAGCATTGGTTATGGGCCTTTTTTGCAGGTATACACCTGGTAAAGTGGTTTTAAAATCTTTTGACATTTTTTATATTGAGTCGTTTTCTTACTGTTGGACATGAGGGTTTCATGTATCCTGGATACAATATTTTCTTATGTAGAGAAAAAAAGCAAAACAGAAAAAAGGGTATAAATAATACAGAATTTCAAAAAAAACAGTAATAAATCACTAGTTGATAAATTACATATTTTTATCTTACAAGTAGTTGTTCAAGTTACAAAATCAAAGCATAAAAAGTGGACAAATAATCAAACAATGATAATACGAAATATTTTGTTTGGTGAACTAACAAAAACCTAGTAGTATGGTTATCTATCTTGCACACTTAAACATACACATAGTTATATTTTGGGTACAATTTTTATTAGATATACTATTTTTAAATATTTCATCTCAGTATTTTACTTGGCTTTGGTTCTCTAAATAGTGCCTTTAAAAGAAAAGATTTTGATTCTGATGAAGTCCTTGCCACTTTGTTCTTTTATGAATTCCTCCGAAATTTTAAGGATTTTGGATTTTTGTATGTAATCCATTTTAAGTAAATTTTTGAGAATGTTATGAGATATGGATTAAAGGTCATTGTTTCATACATACACAGGTAAATGGTTGATAGATAGATACATAGAGAGATACGACACATTCTTCCAAAACCAGTTATCCATGTAAGGACAGAAAGAAGCATAAAATTAGATTTCTGTGACTCTGTGAGATTCGAAGATATTGAGACAGCACTGGAAATTTTGGCCTTAAAATACACACAGACATTCACAGGCAGGGCTTTCTGTGGATGTGTGTATTGGGGAACACCTAAGGGTGAGATTGCTGTGCTACAGAGTAGGCCTATGTGTTAGTTTGTAGAATTAAAAACTCTTCGAAATTACATTTCTTGTTTTGCATTTCCACTAGCGAAGAATGAAAGTTCCTGTTGCTTCACATTCTTGCCCATAGTTGAAGTTGTCAGTATTTTGGAATTTTGTCATACTAATAGGTTTGTAATGGCATATGTAACATTCTAAATTGGATCCCCTATTGATACATGATACTGAATACTTTTTCGTAATTTTCTCCTGTGTCATCTTCTGTAAATTACTTTTGCGTTTTATGTTTAGTACTTTGAGTTAATTTTTGTAAAAGATGTAAGTCTGTGTCTTCATCTGTTTAATCTAACAAACAGCATGGACCTGGTGAATTGCACAAGAAACAGTTATTTCCTTTTGTTCTGGAGGCTGAGAAGTACAATATCAAGATGCAGGCAGATCTGATGTTTGCTAAGCGCCTGCTTCTTGATTTGTGGGTGGCATCTGCTTGTCGAGTCCTCATGTTGTGGAAAGGACAAGAGAGGTCTCTGTGATCCCTTGTATGAAGGCACCAGTCCCATTGAAGGGGACTCTACTCTCGTGACCTAATCATCTTGTGAGGACTCTGCCTCCAAAGGCCATCACGTGAGGGTTAGGTTTCAGCATTAACAAGGGATACACGTTTGTCTCTCGTGGTTTCTCTGTACTGTGATGAGGTGATATATTTCCCGTGTGGATGTCTGACTCTAACAAATGACAGTATCATTTGTTAGAGGCAATCCTGTCTGGCAGACATCAGCTTCTGTGTTTGCACGGGTCTGTCTCCAGGCTCTCCGTGTCGTTCCACCCATCTGTTTGCCCGTTCCTTCATCTGTCCACACTGGTTTGCTTTCCATTGGTTTACAGTAAGTCTTAAATGTACCGAGCACCAACCCTCAACAATTTCGTTCTTCCTTTTCTTGGTTCTCTGGGTTCCTCGGTGTCTCCACGAGAACTTTAGAAGGACTTCCTCTATGATCACAAGATGACTTTGCCGGGATTTTGATCGGAAGTGTGTAGCATCTATACATCATGTGAAAAAATAAAAAACCTGACTCTAAAGTAATATTGGCTCCATTGTGGTTTGGACAAGTTTCTCCAGAGACCCCTCCGCTAAAGGCCTGGTCACCAGCCTGCAGTGATCTGTCAGGAAGTGGGTAGGGGTGCTGTGGGGAAATCTTGACGGGGAGCCTGGGACTCTGCTCTCTTGTCCTCACACTGCTCCTGTGAGGCGAGCACTTTGCTCCACCATGCATTTCTACCAAGCCGCTCTGTTTCATCACAGGCCCAAAAGCACCAGGGCCAATTCGTCATAACCAAAGCCCCAAACTCTCCCTTCTTCTATGCTGATTTACCTCAGGTATTTTGTCACAGTGAGGAATGATGACCAGCACATGTTTCTATCCATGAACATGGAACATCTCTCCTTTTATTTGGATCTACTTTGATTTCTTGCATCAGCAGTTTGTAGTTTTCTTTGTATAGATTTTGCATACATTATGTTAGATGTATATCTAAGATTTTTTTTTTTTGGTGTTAATGTAAGTGGAAAAATACTTTGGTCATTATTTCTAAGAACATTTTCTTATGTCACTTCCCTTCTTTATTTAAGAGATTAATTTACATCCACACTTAGACACTTAAAGGTTTCCTGAAGATCATGATGTACTACAATTTTATCTTTTTTTATGTGCTTAACTTTCAGTTATTTATTGTTTTGTCTATAGGTTCACTAATTTTTTCTTTGGTGTTTCTTTTTCAATCAATCCAGTAATTTTTCCTTGCACACATTATATTGTGTAATGTCTAGAAATTCAAAGTGTTCTTTCTTTTACTTTTTCAACTTCTTTTTTAAACACATGTAAATATTTGAGGATAACATATCATGCGCTAGCACTTAAAGCTATGTAATGACACTTACACTTGGCAGTTAGTTCTTCTACATTCCAGTAAATTCTACATTGTTCAATTGTGTTCTCAATAGAAGTCATATTTTCTGCTTGTTTTTACACACCTGGTGACTTGTTTATTGAATGCCAGGTATTGTGATTTTTATTTTACTATGCTCTGGATATTTTTGTTGTTATTCTATAAATATTCTTGGCCTTGTCCTGGATGGATTTGAATTATGTGAAAAACATTGATCCAGTTGGGTTTTGCTTTAAAAAATTTTTTTAAGGAGAAAACTTTTAGTTTGGCTCCTGGTTTTGGAGAACTCATTTCATGGTCAGCTGGCCCCAAGACAGCAATGGCATAGAAAGAGGGGATGCTGGGAGAAAGGCGCTCAACCAGTGCAGCCAGGAAACAGCTGCTTTTGAGATTTGTCAGGGGGACTTGGGGTCATGGCCACTCCGAAGCTACTCAGTCCCCACTTCCGAGCATCTCTCTGTGTGTGTTGCTCACTGTTCTTTGAATCCCATGGCTTCCTGTCTGTCGGATAAGAGCAGCCTCTTTGCTGTGCCCGTGTGCTGCTGCTACAAACCTTTGGGAGCCATTCCTTCCCCTACCTGGGGAGTTACCTCACAGGTGTGATCTTACCTGAGCTTGGGTGTCGCTCAAGCAGACCTTTGGTCGGTCCCTGAAATCCCTCTTTGTGTAGCCAACTCTCTCCTCTCTGGTACACTGTTCTGCAAATGCTACCTGCCTCATTCTCAGACACTCAACTCTCGCTCAACTCGGAGAGTCCCTCAACTTCCACCTGTTTTCCTTTCATGCGCTGTTTCCTGGAGACTCTTAAGTCAGGGTGTTGCAACAATTTGCTTGTTTGTTTGTTTTCCATCTGTCATTGCTCATCATTGGCCACTGTTTGATATCCAGGACTTTGAAAATCACTGCCGTGTCCTAATACATCTGTGTCTTGGTTACTTGAGGTAGGGATGCAAAGCTGGTTCCTGTTAGTTCACTTTGGTCTGGAGCAGAAGTCCCTTGATGCAGACATCAGGATGCCCAGGAGAGGAGCAGTCCAGCTGCTTCATTTATTGGCTTTGCTCTTCCCCTCTCTGGGCCCCAGTAATAGTGATGCTCCTCCTGGCTTCGGTGAAATCTAACTACAGAATGCAGATCTCTGAGGCAATCCTGACAGGCCCAGGAGTTTGCATCTCTCCACCCTAGAGTTCTCAGGACGTGGGAGAAGAGCTCCCGCCCATGGGCTTCCTGCTCTGAAAGCCGAGCTGCGCGGAAGCTCCTTCCTGGATTCACCCTTTTCCGATCCTTGCAGTGCTTCTTTCCTCTGCTGGGGGACAGTGTCTGAGAGTCTGAGCCACGTCTGCTACAAGAGGGGAAGTTTATTTCTGGAAGCAGAGAGCTTAGCTTAGAGAACTATGCAAAAAAAAAAAAAAAAATACCTCCAAAGGAATAAAAGGAATCACTCTTTGGGATTTTTCCTGGAGTCCTTGGAAATCACTTCCTTTTCCCCTCTTCTGCCTTTTCCACTTGGGAATGATGTGAGGTGGAGGAAGATGCTGCCGCCCCGCAGCCTGGCTCTGTGAGATCCACCTCAGCACAGCTCTGCGCAGTGCGGCTGTCTGGGGAGGCCTTCGCGCGTCAGCCAGTGGAGCTACCAATGCCACTGGGCATTTCTCATCGGTCTCTTCACTCCATCAGTGTTCACTCTGCCTTCATGGACTCGGCAGGCCTACGGGATGCTGGAGACAAGCAGATGGGGAATTGCGGCGTACAGCGATATCAGGAGGAGGAGCTGAGGTTAAGGCATTCTGGGAAAAATCCAAAGGCAATTAGTCACCCTGTGCCAGTCCACACCAGTGTTCACTTACCACGGTGCCAGCATGTTCTAAAAATCACACTGTCTCCCACCAGTGCTCAAATCAGACAGTCATGCTTCTCTTCTTCCAGTCACTTAGGGAAACCTCTCAGAGCTAGCTCTGGAAGCTTCTCCTACCTCTGTGGCTGGGTGCCTGGCTTTATGTTTGTGGAAAGTAAGGAAAATGTTAGATTCAGTAAATAAAGTGTTTTTCTTCTCAAATTGATTCTAATTTTCTTGTGTGGGGGTACTGGAAATCGAACTCAGGATCTTGTGCTTGCCGGGAAAAAATTGAGCTATATCCCCGGTCCCTGGATTATAATTTTTATAAGGACAACAATTCATTTTGTTCACATTTGTATTCAGTTATTGGCACAAGCCTTCACTGTTATATATGCTATTACTATTTGTTAAATAGATGGTTTTTTATTTCTTTTGTCTTTCAAATAACCTTGTGAGTTATCACAGTTTGACAGACACACAAAGGTGGTCCAATATGGGTGGACCTTGAAAGCTGAGAAAAATTCATTTTAAAGTAGCAAGGATTTGGAACAGTGTTCACGTAACAGAAAACCTATTGAGCCTGGAAATGCAAGACGGTGAACCAAGCATGGGTGAAGACAGAGACCCAAGGCAGCTCACAGCTACATCTCTAGGTTTGCCAATGTCATAATCTTTGGAAGTTCAGAAATGGAAAAAAGAGAAAGCGCTGATAAATTCAGACAAATGGTGTGAGCTCCCTGAACACTGTCTAGCCAGCTTTCTGCCAGGGAGCCGAATGCAGAGCAGGCCTCTTTTCTTGCCACTCTCCCAGCCGTGGTGATTTTGCTTCTTCTTTATCTCTAGCCCCTTGTTGGCGTCTCCATGTGGGTGTGTGTGACGAGCTCAGAATTCTAGAAAGGAGCTGGCTTTCTGGCCCTGGGTCCTTGCCTGGGCAGCTGGGTAATTAACTCAGAATCTGACAATTTCACCATCCCCCTGAAAATAATGATGAACACGTGGACAAAAGGGTACACACCAGCTTCACGGGAGCAGATGCTGCTATGGGATGGGCAAGGGGTATCAAGGCAGATCAGTTCTGTTGGTAAGATTGTTCATTCATTCTATTTTTTTTAAAAAGTTCTGAAATTCTGGTGGCAAAATATAGCACTTATTAATTTAGATGATGGGTACATGTGTATTTGTCTGTTGTCCTCCGTATTTCTTCTTTTTTGTTTTTTTGTCTGTTTGTTTTTGTTTTTCGAGACAGGGTCTCCCTATATAATTCAGCCTGGTCTTAAACTCACTATGTGGCCCAAGATGGCCTCGAACTCCCAGAGATTCTCCTGCTTCAGCCTCCCAAGTGCTGGTATAATAGGCACATATCACCATGCCTGGCTGTCCTCTGTACTTTTCTGTCAGTGGTTTGTGATAGTTAATTTTGTGTGTCAACTTGACAACTGTGTTAAGGATGTCCAGGAAACATGGTTGGGTGTCTGTTAGGCTGTTGCTTCTTGAAGAGATCATCCAGGGACCTGGTAAGTGGAGTTAAGAAAACCTGCCCTCACCATTGTGAGCAGGTATCGTCCAGCCCATTAAGGGCCTAAGTAACACACAAAAGACTGACTTGTGTCTTCTGTGCTGGGACATCAGTCTTCGCCGAACGCTGATGACTGATAGTCCTATTCCTGGGATCTCTGAGCATTCAGACCCAGCCCAAGTCTCCGGCAGCTTCCCCAGCCCTGCAGCGTGCACAGCAGGGGCGGGTCGGCCGCTGGCTTCCTGTGAGCCAGTTCTTACTACCAGGAGAGACCCAGTTGGAAAAATCTACAATGCAGTTCACACGCAAGCAGCAAGGGAAGGGTGATAGGGTTAAAATAAATACCTGGCAAAGTTTGGTGAAGGCAGAGATTCAATGTGAAAACAAATACATGGCTGGCGCGATGCATGCTAGTATTTATGCAGCATCGAGAGACACCGAGTCACAAAAGTTCCAGTAGGAAAAATTCCGGTGTGAATACAGAGAAGGGCTTCCTCCACTCACCATAAATTAACCCAGGGGAAGAGATGAGAGTGATGTGTCACTTAACAATGGACACACTTTCTGAGATGTGTATTGTGAGACAGTTCATCCTTGTGCGAGCCTCACGTCGAGGACTGACACCAGCACAGACTGTTCCCCGCTCCCCATGTAGCCGGGAGACACAGGAGGCCAAGGTGTCTGAGGCCGCGTCGCACGCCGCTTCACACTGCAGGTCCTCACAGCAGGTGCAGCCTCCGACGTAACGGGCCGGTAATAGACTAAATACTCGAGTGATGCCACTGTCACTCAGTACCACCACACGTTTACACAAGGCTGGGGTGGTCACTGAAAAACACCAGAGAAACGCTGCTCCAGACTGTGGTGGCTGCAGTGCTGCCACCTGACCGGAGCTTGCCCGCTCTGCCACGCTGCAGCGGGAATGCCACCTATGTGTGGTCCCCGTCATTCACCAAAAAGTTATGTGCACGATTGCTTCATCTCACCTAGGGAAAAACAGGGATGCCCTGGGTGTTAAAAAATGCATCTAAAAGCCTGATGGAGGTAGACATGGGGCAGATTTGGATACTCTCTAAGAATGTAAGGAAAGAGCTGCTCCCTGCATGGTGTCTGTTGATGGTGTCGCGTTAGTGACTGTTACAGTCACCTAGGAGATGGCCTGGACAGCAGGGAGCTCAGCTTTGGAGTTTTGGCCCCCACTCTCCTCTGTCTCTGCCCCCAAGGGGTTTACCCAGAGGTGCGCACAAGCATGAGGCAACTTGGCTTGACGGGAAGGAAGGCCGGGTTTCCCTGGGCCTCCTGTGGAGGCCTCGAAGGGTGCTGGAGGGAAGGCTGAGCAGGTTCCTGGCTGTTTCCCAATGAGCTCCAGGTGGAGGTGCTACTGCATGAGGAGGCCCTGCGGGGGCAGCAGGCAGAGGCCAGGAGGCTGTTTTATGGCTCCCAGTAGAAGGCGCACGAGCCCTTCAGGCTGGGAGCAGCGATGGAGGCTGAAAGACAGGGACGCCGAAGATGACAGCCCCATCCCAATGCCACCAGGCAGCCTGCTGCGCCCTGCAGAGGAGCCCTGTGATTGGAACGGGCACCTTTGCCCTCTGGGGATGCTCAGCAAATGTCAGGCTTTAATGAGATTTCCCACACTGTTGAGAGACACTTCTGAAGTGTATGCCACTCACAGCAAGCCACCAGCTTGGGTTGCATTGACTTGCAGCTCTGAGAAAGGACCAGATAAACCATGCAGAGGGGCCCAGGCTTCCTGGGCGGAGGGGTGTCTGGGCCCCAGGCTACCTCCATAGCAGCCTGTCCCTGAATCCGTGGAGTGTGTTCAAAGATCCTAGGAATGGGGGAATCCTGGGGCCAGGAGAGAACTGTAAATGTCATACTGCTTAACCTTTTGCCTACAGGAAAGGCTGTACTTTCAAAGCACTGAGCAATGAGCACACTGTCTTAAAATGCCTGCTTTATTCCTGGAAGGCACGACTTATGAACTGGGGAGAAGTAGACTGATTCTACTCTCATTTGTGCTCTTCTTTTACATGGCATTTCACCTGCACCTTTGAAACCCTGAGTACCGTCCTGCAGAGCCAAGGCCAGACCTGTGGCCACGCCTAGAAGGTGTGGTAGCCACTCCTGCCATTCCTGTGGAAGGTCAAGGACCTGTGTGGCTGACTGGCCACAAGCTCACTGCTTCCCCTGGGCAAGGGAGTGGCCAACACACAGCAGCCACCTCCCCCTTTCCATTTTTTTCCTGAACCTCAGAGGAGCTGGTAATATTGAGAATGAGGAAGCTAGCCAGTACTCAGAGAATGATAATGATGCATTAATTAAAGCGCCATGACCCCTGGAAGCACCAGGGCGCTGAGGCCACAGGAGCAACCACCGAGAAAGATCAGGAAGCATGCCACTCTGGATGAGGTGACCTTTTGGCATATGGTGACTGGTGGGCGGGATGCATGGGATTTTAAAGAACTCTCCAAGAACCCATCCATCTGGACCCCTGCGTCGCTCCTCCAAGCATGCTGAGCTGACCAGATGGCCCTCGATAAAGCAGCTTCAGAGGAGGGAGGCAGGGAGCCCTTCCAGAATCACTCTCCCTCTCAGAGGCTGCCGCCCTTGGCTCAGCTCATCCCTTGTTTAAATCTTAAAGGCAAAGCTTTTTTGCGCGTGAGTGTGTTGTCATCTTTTCACGAGGGCAAACAATAAAAGGACGGCCCGGCTAATACACATCGAGGAAAAACACAAACAGACCTTGATAAGCAAGGGTATGGAGTTGAGCATGAGAATTTCTCCACCCAGGTCTCTGCCTGGTTAATATTCATGATCCTTCCACAATCTTTTAAAGCCTGAGAAATGCAAGGGCAACGCAAGGGCAAGAATCATCTGTCACCCAGATGAACTGGCTGATCCGAAGCCATATAATCAATACCACGTCTGGAATCCAGGGACTTTCTTACTGAGTGATGTCACAGGAGAAGGTTCTCCTTCAAAGCTGTGCCCTTGGGGTGGCATGGTGTGCACGCTGGCCTGCCAGCACGGCACCCCACTCACTGCAGTGCTTTTTTCTGACTTACTTCTTAAGAAGAAATCACGGAAAATGTAATTTTTGCTTCAGAGGGCCTGTAAGAAAGCTGCAGAACGCCTTCTTCACAGTAGTTTGAGAGTGCGTTGCTAGTGATTTCCAAATGAAAATGGAATTAAATATCTTCTAGTGAAGAGGACACCTGGAGAAGAGAAGAATGTCTTTCTGGTCCCAGGGTAAAATGCCACAGCTTTGTCAATGAGCTTTTGCCAAGGGCTTATTGGAAAATATGCTAGATTTCCAACTGAGCTTCAGAAGCAGGTTATTGCCTGTCCTAGTTGAGGGTCTTTGATGTGGGGTTGGGAGCTGTGTGACAGAATCATCTAGAAAGCATCAGTAGTGTGTGGTAAATCAATTCTGAGCAATGCTGGAAAGAGAGAAGGAAGATCGGAGAGAGGGCGGGCGAGCATGAGAAGATCCCCAAGGGGCTCTGACAAGCCCCTCGAGCTCCCCTCCTCCTCTCTCTTTGAAGAACCTGCTAAGTTATGCAAATGCTCAGGAATATGATAAGCCAAGCAAAAGGAGGATGTGGGAACTGGTCAACCAAGACTCAGAGGCGTCCTGCCACAAGTGCAGGAGAAGATTGATACTAACTCTTGGAAAGTAGATCTGACAGGAGTCAGAACAATTCTGCTCTAGCACAGATCCCTCACTAGCCAGGGGATCAAGCAAAGCACGCTTTCCTTGGAGGTAATCTCACTTTCTCACTTTTCCTATGGTCAGGAAAATGGAAATGCCAAGAGAACTCACTGTTCCTCTGCTGGTCTGTCCTCTAACATAGGCACAGAGCTGGGCAAGAACCAAGATTCCTGAGCTTAATTCAGGTCTATGCAACTATCTTACAAGATTGCAGAAACATATTGCAGTGGATAAGGACAACTCCTTTTAACCCATTCAAATTATCACCATGTTATCAAGAATAATAAAGTTATGGTATTCTTTAATCACTTTTTAAATGCTATCTGTATAAATAGTAAGATACAGAGAGTCACAAAAATATAGGTCTTCAGGAAGCATTTGACCAGTCCCTACATCAAGGTGCACACCTTTAACATAACCATAAGGAGATGGTATGAGTATTTTTCACTTTCTAAGTGCAGGGGAATAAAACATGATTATAAATGATCACTTTTTTGGGAACAGAAACGCTAGCATTGGAAGTTGCTTGGGGAATTTTTATGGAACCAATTATCTTAAATATTTGTACTCTCATGAAGGGTTTTTTAATCCTGAAAATTCTAGGAGGTCCTATATTCATGTGAAAAGTTGCTGGCGAATTTTAAGATCTTTAAATGGATAGGCAGGAAGCAAATACATTTCACTGTTTTCCAGTGATAACTGATAAATGGTATATAACTTAATTTTATGTCACCCATTTCTCTAGATCTTGCTTGCCTAGGAGTGGGTGGTAAATACCAAACTCTGCCACTAGTAATGAGCAAATGGACCATCTCTAACTCCTCCTGCAGACTCCTGGCCCAGGTCTATCAGGACATCCCAGAGACATCTTACATGACATGAACCTTCTGGGCACCAGACAAGTACAAAACCCAGGCTCTGGTGATTTGATACAGTAGAAAGCCTTTCTAGAAAGTTCCTAGCAATCAGTAGAAATGACCCCATGTAGTTACATATGAACTGAAATGCTTTAGTTGGTACAAAGGTCTGATGTCCATGTGGATGTAGCGGGCTGTTCAGTGAGTTAAATGAGTGCACCTGTGGACAGTTATCCAAACAAGTGATGGTGTTAGTGTCATCCCCTTGTCACTGGAAGCACCAGTCCTGGGAACAGACTGTCTGTGCTCAAATAAGAAATCTGCTAAGTTACGTGCAGTCATGGTACACTGGCCAAAGCATGAGCTATTCACACAGATTGAGATTCCTGAGTGATGTTTAAAGAATTATTTAAGCTCTCCGATTTTGATTTAACCTTTCCAGGGATAGAATCACTTCAGGAGTAAAAGTGCAGCCGCTGAAACCGTGTTTCTTGGGTTCGTTACTAGCCGTCATTTGCACAGTAGTTGACCTTGGGCAATGTCCTTAACAGGTCTAAACTCCAGCAAGCAGGAGGCCGGGATGCAGCAGTACCTGCCTTGTAGCGCTCATGAGGATCAAATTTGTTGGTTCATGTTAAGTGTTTAGAACAGCATCTGGCACATTGTAAATGCTCAGAAAGGCTCAGCTGCTGGGTTTTTTCAACTAAATTTTAACTCCCATGAGGGCAAGGATCTGGCTGCATTCCCAGGGCCAAAGCAATACTAGGCCCATAGTAGCTGCTCAAAAAACAGAACCCCGTTAACTGAGCTCATCTTTAGAATTGAAATGATACTTACACAGGCAAATAAACCACTGTGCAGAGGAAATTTTATGTGTTTAATTCACACATATGTATATCTATACGCACTAGCCCCAATGCGTGATTTGGCTTGCTACACTTTCAGGTACCTGCAGCCAACGTTGGTCTGGAAATATTAATTTCTATCTTGATTCTTTTAAGAGAGAGATCACAGTTAAATAGTTTCATTATACTTTTACTTCTATTTATCTTTTTATTGGTACAAGGATTGTGCTGCTGAGCCTCATTTTTAAATACTTTCATTATATTTTAGTTCCATTTTATCTTTTTTGGGGGCGTGGAGGTACCAGGAATGTGCTATTGAGCTTTATCCCCAGCCCTCTGTTATCTAGTAGTTCTGCTTTATTATTCCTTATTGTTATTAATCTCTTACTTTGATTAATGTATACATTCAACTTTAATAATACAGGGTTTGGAGCTGTCTGTAGTTTCAGGCATCCATGGGAAATCCTGAAAGTTTCCCACATGGATGAGGCCAAATAGTGCATCTTATTCACATGCATTTTTTCTCAGCAGGTGAGATGTCTTAAGACTCCCACAGACAGGGTAGGACTTCAGCTCCATCCCAGAGCACCAGAACTCTGACCAGCAGTGACGGGCAGGGATGTTATGCTGTCTCTGAGCTCCAGCTTCCAGATCAACTTTGAGACTGTGCACGTCACAGAGACATGGACCTGGAGCTTTCAGGCTCTTTCTCTGCATGGCACTCTCTCAGCTCCAAGTCCACCATGCCCTGGTTTCCCCTAGTTCTGGGGAGAGCCTGCATAGGCCTTCCTATCCCACTCCCTCCTCCTGCGCCACTCCCCCAAGCCGCCTTTACCCACTGCCCTCCCCACTTCATCAAGGTGAGACTCAGCTGTCCTCTCTGACTCCAGTCCCTTACAGAGCTTCTTCCTTGTGAACCTTTTCTTTGGGTGAGAGGCCTCTTATCACTCGCAGTTCTGCTCGGGCACTTCCTTTAAGAAATTTTCCTCCTGTTCTTTCCCAAGAGTTAAAAGTGTACTGCAAGAATTTGTGTATATCTTCAACATATCCCACACTGTGATATAGGCAGTTTCCCCCCTTTGCCTGAAGAAGACGTGTTCCAAGACTCCTAGTGGATTCCTTAAACCATGGATAGTATCAAACCTCAAATTGTTATATTTTTATATTTTATATTTTTTTCTTGTTAACTTACCTCTGATAAAGTTTAATTTAATTAGACACAATAACAGATTACAACATCAAATAAAATAGAACAGTTTTAACAGTAAAATATAAAAAATTGTAAGCATCATTACTTTTGCTTTCTTGGGCCATTGTAAAATAAGGATTATGTGAACATAAGCATTGTGGTACTAAGACAGTTGGATAACCAACATGGCCACTAAGCAATTAATGGGAAGGCAGCATACACAACACAGATACACTAGACATAGAAATTATTCAGGTCCTGAGGAGGACAGTTGGCATGAGATTTCATTATGTTACACATAATGATGCTCAATTTAAAAGTTTAGAATTGTTTGTTTCTAAAATTTTCTACTTAATATTTTTAGACCATAGTGGACCATGGCTAATTGAAGCCCAAAGAGCAAAAACATGGATGGATGGTGATGTATGCTGTATGTTAGTTGGCTGGTTTGTCTCCATAGCCAAAATAGAAGTTTTTGATGTACATTCAGGTGTGTTACTGTGCTAGGTTTCTTGACGCTCAGTTCTTGGCTTGTACCAAGGAAGGCTTGGTACACATCTGATGAAAGAATTTAGCAGTGGATGGATAATTGCATCTGTAGTCTCTCTGGGTTTCCTAACATGTGGTTCAAGTCTCCAAAGAATCACAGACAAGAGACCCTTCTGGATTAGTGTAATTTAAAGCATGCCTCTGAGGAGATATAAACAGAGTTTGGGTCCTGGTAGATGAGGAGAGAACACAGACCGCTGAGGAGAAACCATGTCTGAGCCTCTCCAGCCTCTTTTCATGTGGTCCCCTGACTGATGGAGTTGTTCCAAGCTTGGCTGAAGGAATGAGCCTTTTCCAGAGCCTGGAGTGTGCTAGCTATAAAGGAGACTGAGTTTATGCTAATTAAAATTTGCCAAGCTCTTCTGTGGCATGGTTATAGGCATAGTTAGTTTTTAAAAACAAGTGATTATCTAAAGGAAGTAATTATTTAGTGTTTCAGTTCCAATCTTCCTTTGGTCCATGGGGATAACATTGGTAATATGTGCCAAGCTACTGCTTTTTTATACTTGAGTGAAACAACAGACCAAGCACTTATGGTGGAGGGTCTTCCCCAGACAGTGTACACTCCGCAATCTGCAGGAAGGCACTTGCTCTGCTCCAGGCTGCCTAAGAGCACGGTGTAGAGAGAAGCAGGTCAGGCCAGCAGTGCTCAGCTCTCGGCCAGCCTCTGCCTCTCCTCTCTGGGAAGATCCGCAGAGCTGTGCAAGGTGACAGGACATCTCTTCTCAGAAACCAGGAGTAGACTCGTGGTGCAGAAATGCCGCTCACATGGCAAGGCGATGCCTGGGAGAGGAGAGTTTCTTGTGAAGAGATGTGGAGCCTGGAGGCCACTTCTCACAGGCCCTTTGCTCTGTGCTTCCCGTGTGTCTTGCTACAGTGCTGGTCTCTGTCCATTTCCTCTTTGACCATGAAGTCGTATAAAGGAAGGCCCCTTTCACCTCCTTTCCAGGATCCAGGCCAATTTACTCAGCTCTAGGAGTAAGTGCTATGATAAAGCCCTCTTTAGATTGTAGTTTATACCTCTCTCTGCCTAACACTTGTAATAGTATTACTCCAGCCTGGGCCCTTGAATCCAGAAAAGGTAGACTTTTCTTCATAAAGGCCTTCCTCCTTTATTTATCCAGCTTTACTGTATAAATAAATCCTGGGATATGACTATATCTTAGATGTATAATATGTATAGTCTTGTGAAATGTCTTGGCATTTCAGGTACAGAAGCACATGCCATACCACAGCTCTGTATAGCCGTATTCCAGAAAGTGTTTTTTATCCAGAAATTTCACCTATATTACAGTACCCTAACAATGGAGCCTCAACTCGAACTGTGATACTGCAGCATCTCTCTGAAGTGTTTTTACTTGAAGAAAAACTTGACACTTACAGACTTGGGTCAAAAACTAAAGATAAATTTAATATTCTACTTACTTCCAGTTCTCCAAGGGTACAAGAATTTGGCAGCACCAATTCTCTTCTGGAAAAATCTTTTGCATATTACTTAGAAACTTGACTTGATAAAGTCTTGGAAATTTCTGGGGATGCTTCATAAGTGATCATTACTGGTGTTACTATAATGATTCAGTAGTCAAAACACATCTTCTTGTTTAGTATTCCAATGCAATTATAAATTGTAGGATTTTTTTTCATTAGTACTGACTTTTTAATTTTGAAAGTAATTCCCAGACTGTCACCCTGAACCCAAGGTCAAAGTAAACTCTCAGTATATGATCATGCAGTAAGTTTAAAGTCAGTTTCTCAATTAAGCAATTTTTAAATTAGGTTATAAAACATTTCTCATCAAAAATACTATCAAAAAGTGATCTATACTATAAACAGGCATATGGTGAGATGAAGAGAGAGAATGGGAAGGAGATAGGAGGCAGGCAAGGAGGAAAGAAGGAAGGAAAGAAGGGGAAAGAAAGAAAGAAAGAAAGAAAGAAAGAAAGAAAGAAAGAAAGAAAGAAAGAAAGAAAGAAAAAGAAAGAAGGAAAGAAAGAGAGAGGGAGAGAGAAAGAAAGAAAGAAAGAGAACTATAATTTGTGATGGGTCAGGTTCTCTTTCGTCTCTTAAAATCTTGATGTGTGTGTGTGTGTGTGTGTGTGTGTGTGTGTGAATCCCTTAGAAGCATGATTATTGGAAAGTCTGTGAAAGCCTGGACTTTCTTTAAAAATAACCAGAGCTACATACATGTACCAATTCCCCATGAGGAATGTGATCATTATGTACTACAAACATGCACTAATGAAAAAGAAAAAGTGAAAGAAATTGACTAGAACCCCAAAAGTGTCAAGCTAGTGAGGGAGATGAAGTGGATAAGAGTTACATAAGCTGCTCAAACTAGGGCAACTCAGACCCCTTCCTAAAATGATGGGTGCATCTAAGCTGAGGTCAGGGATCCACCAGTGGACCCTCCTGGAATATCTTCATAAGCCACCAAATGAAGTGCTCAAAAGAAAATGAGGGGCATTTGAAATGGCATAGGAACCAGTTAGAAGAGCTCCCCACCTGACTGGACAGATTTGGTACAATTTGAGTATGAAAATAAAAACTTGCATTGAGCAGATTATAGCAAAATAGATATAATCATTGAGTCTATATGGAATTAATAAGTGGCTGAATAAGTGAATAAATAAATGATAAAAAGTGAGAGAATCTTTTCTACACTGTAATGTCAACTCATAACGTCAACGAACAGAAGAATGAAAATGTCACCATTTTTCAACCACCATAGAAATAATTGATTCAGACGAGAATTACCAATGAATACTGAGAATGTGCATGGGTGTCTGATGAGGAGCAAGTCACATATATAGTTTTAAAATACTTTCCTTGAATGGCTTATAGATTACAAAGGGAAAAGTAGTAACTTGACATAAGAGAATAGTTCTAACTGCTGCCTTAACCAAGCAGTCAAGGTGGATGTCAGCAGCAATGGACGAAGCTTGTCCCGGCTCCTCCTAACGAGGCATACTGAGAACCCAGGAAGAAATAGGACTTGAAGAATGGTTCCATATTAGAGGAGAACAAAGCCAGATGCCATGGTGGATTCTGCACTGGCTTCTGAACCACAGGAGAAAGCTTTGGATGATATTACTAAACAAAATTGACTTGGCTTGCATATGAACTTGGAATTAGTAGTTTTTATTAATGACAAAACTTCCAGATTTCAAAAATTATACTGTAGTTATATAAAGAATGCTCTTAGGAAGTAAATATTGAAGTATTTTAGACAAGAAATGGAGATGATAGCTTAAATTTATTCATAATTATCAACAGAATATACAAAATAGCAAGTATGTAGTTACAAATGGTAAAGAAAATTGGTGAACTGCTAGTCATCGGTGAACCTGGGTAAAATTGAATAAGAAATTTTGTAATTTTTCTTCTCTAAATTTGAAATGCTCTATAAATAAACTTACTACAAGTTTAAGTAGTTCGAAGCAAGCCCAATACACCATGACAATTCAGCTAATGCTAGAGTCTGTTAGACTTAGCCCCCTTACAAAACTGGCCTCACCGATTTTTCAGAAGGCAATGGACAGTTTCCCACAGAGGTGTAGAGGAGGAAGTCTCTCGTGTCAGCGGGAGCCCAAGGGACTTCACGTGACCCTGCATGCTTTTAACCCCGTGGGACCTCGGGTAGCTGTCTTTTTAAAACGGCTGAAGGCTGCCCGGGGAAAGCCCAAGTCTTGGCGGAGAGGCCAGGCCCTGAAGCACCCTCATTTGCTTCCTCTGCCAGCCATCACGACGGAGACTGGTCAAACACAAGCCGTGGATTTGGAAAGGGCTTTAAGGAACCACTTTTGAGGGGCCACTCCATCACCACTAGAGACCAGCAACGGGCAAACAGTAAGCTGCCTTTGTTAGTGATATCCTCACCGGTGCCCCGTAGAGCAGGAGTGAGCACTCAACACCTATGAGGAGTGTGAGACGTACACAGGCAGCTGTGCGTGGGTGCGTTCTCTGTCCTCCCGCTCAGTAACTCACGAGTGAGCTGTGGGATTTGACTGGGCAGGTGGACAGGACCCCGCTTTGAAAGAGTGTCTGGTCAGAAGCATGGAACACCAGAAGAATAAAGACAAAGCTGAAGAGCTTTACAGCTTTATTCCGTCCTGAGACAATGTGGGAGAGGGAGTACTTTTCTAACATAAAACAAATCACTTTACATGTTTCTTCCCTCCATTTCCATTCTTTACTGGTAACCAAGCCTCTGCCTGAGACTCCCAGCACAGGCTCTGAGCCTCTTAAATCTTTCTACTTATTAATTCATACAGCAGTTAATAACTTAGCACCTGCTTCATGGCAAGCACTATTCTATGGTCTAGATATATAGTGCTACGCAGATACAATCTTCATTATTGTAAAATGACTCATTATATTGTGGTGGGTGTGAGAGGCAAGCATCTTACTGAGAATAGAACTACTGTAAGTTTGGAATAAGATCTGGTTTACACCTTCAAGGGAACTTCTAGATACGGGCTGAGAATCCAGCGCTGCAGTAATACAAAACACCTGCCCGGAGAGCCTGGTTCAGCCCGCATCGGGTAGCAGTGGGGATCATAAAAAGTACATAAGCCCTTGACGCTCTCTTGGAGATAGAACCAGTGGGATTTCTGGGAATAGGGAATGGGATGTGAGAAGAAAGAGATCAGAATGACTCCAAGATTTCAGTCAGAGCAAGGCTGGCGTTTCCATGGCACAGCAGAGATGTACCAGCATCCACCAGGCAGCTGAGCAGAGCAGGTCACTGGAAGAGGCTGCTGCTTGAGATGACACTGGAGCACAAAGTTTATGGAACAAGAAATAAGACTGCGCAATGCGGAGGTTCTGCACAGACTGCAAGTACCAGGAGCTGTGACTTCCTCGTGTAGCCACGCTCGGTTTCTGAAGAATGCTGAGAGCAGTAAGCCTGCGGGCTCTTCCCAAGCAGGGACCCAGTGCCCAAAAGGCCAGCACCTAACCTGAGAAAGAATCCCCCACTGGTTTTTAAAAGAATGGCTTGCAGGGGAGACACTTTTTTGCTAATGAGGGAAGGATCTGTTGCATACCTGCAGCTCAGAGGCCAGCACCCCCCAGGAGGGAACAAATCCAGACTTGAGAACGCCAACCGCCAGAAAAGAATGGTAACACCCGCTCTTCTCGCTCTCTCTCTTTGAGGAAGCCAAGACAATTCTAAAATATATTCGAGATTTATTTACTCTTTGTCAGTCAGTCATTATTAAAATCGCTTTGTCCTTTCACAGAAAAGAAAATCTGTTACCTATTGCCATTGTTTGGCTTGACCTTAGTGTGAGTTTCTTGCCTTCACCCTGAGCTAGATTTCTCCACTATTAGGAAACGAACATCTTGGCTCTGTGTGACCTTTGAGCTTAGTGTGTCCCATTTTCTTGTTTTGGTTTGGTTTTTTGGTACCCGAGATTGAACTCAAGACCTTGTGCTTGCCAGGCACAGGCTGTGCCACTGAGCTGTATCCCTGGCCAGTGTCTTAAAGGACTAAATTATGACATATACGTATGAAATGTATCCGTTACTTTTCTCTTCTTCCTCCTTGTTTTCTTTTCTGCCCAAACCACAAAATTCTCAGATCCAAAATCATACTTTAACTAAATGAAAAATGAATTCATTGATTAAATGATCTGGTTTTACTAAATTGCCTTTTATGGAGGAAAAGAACACTTCATGATACTTTAATGACAATTCCAAGAGGAAAGGGGAAACCAAATCCAAGTGGATGGAAGGAAGCACGGAAATTTTCATATCCTTCTATTTTAGCTCTGAAGAAAGAGTGTGAAAAGGCCTTTTCAGCGTGGTGACTGGGAAGAAACACAGCAGTGTCATTTAAAATTGGATCTGACATGTACTCACCGTAACTGGGAGGTCAGCACGGTGAGAGTGCACACACTGTGCAAGGACCTGCAGGCAGGGATGGTGAGTGCCGGGCAGAACCCAGCTGATGCGTCGCGGGGAAGTGGTAGGTGACAGCGTATTTCTTCAGGGACTTCCAGCTGAGGTGGACACAGTGAGATCCTGCTAGGGCGACAGGGCTGTTATGGCTGGGTCCCTTGAGTCAGTGTAACTCAAGTTCCTCAGTGACCGGGCCTTCGTCTTGGCTCTGCTGGACCCCTGCTCTGGGGACTGATGGTGCAGGGCTTGGCACTGTGTGGTACAGCAGGGAAGAAGGATGTGACTCCGGTGACCTGGGGGCACTGACCTGCCAGGGAAGGAAGGGTGAGGACCTCTCGCCAGAAGCTCCCCAGGGCTTCCCAGGCTGCCTGCCCCTCTGCTAAGCAACCCCAATCTGTCTTCTCATCTGTGAAAGCAAAGCCTTTCTCTGGCTGACCTTTTTTGGTTTATGTCTAAAAAATCCTTGTAGGTTTCACAATTTGAAAGAAAGCAAAAATAACCCCGTTATACTTTCTACTTTGTTTTGAATTTTATTCATTTTCTTCATATTTCTCGTCTCCATCTAATCAGTATCACAACTGACTTTCATATCAATGTTCATTTCTACGTGTTTACATTCAGCTACTTTTCTCACGTGGTTATAACTTCTTTTCTTTTTTCTTTTAAAAATTTCTCCCCTTTTCTGGCAAAGAGTCAGTGAACTGGAGCTTCAAAAAGTCTGGGTATTCTTCAGAGTTATTTTTGAGAAAGAACAAAATCTGATTAAAAAGAAAATTTGGGTGAAACCCTACTCCCAGGATTAATATAGAGAATAAATAGCTTCGTCGTGAGGCTGCCTATCACATCAAAACGAGGGTAATAAAAGTGCATCAATGATTTATTTGAATATCACATACAACTCTGGCAATATATTTCCTAGCACCAATGTGAGCATAGACAGACAGGGCAATCTTGCCAGTCCAGTGTCTGAATCCATACAACATTTGAAGAAAAAGTATAATATCCTTCACTGGGGCCCTTGAGTGACAGTGCTGATGAAAAATAGCCGTAGATAAGTCTGGCTGACAATATGAGCATCCCCACCCATCCGAGGGTTATTAACAGGTGTCACTCAAGGGCAGAAAGCTCATCTAATCTCAGTGCAATCCCCAGGAAATGATAAGCACAATAGCATCTATGAAGAATAGCCACCCCCCAAGCAATAACAGCCAAAACACCTCTCCTAGCATTAACTTTACTCTTATTTTATTTTTCTTTATATTTATTTATTTGATTTTTTGAGACAGGCTCTCACTGTGTACTGCAGGCTGGCCTTGAACTTGTTTATGTAGCCCAAGCTGGCATCAAACTCACAGCGATCCTTCCACCTCAGCCTCCCAAGTGCTGGGATTGTAGGCAAGTGCCACCAAGTCTGGCTCACTAACTTTATTTCCTGGGAGCACTGCTTGGCTAGAGGAGGAGCAGTCACCCGGTTCCATGTTTAAAGGGGGCTCCAGATGGGCAGAGATGATGAAAGAATGATCGCAGTGAAACACTTTCCTCCTGAGTGTTAAATTTTGCATTCACTGTGTCTACAGAGCTGTTGAAACCAACAGAACTAATGAGACATCCAGTGTGTTAAAGACCTGTGCTAACTAACGCTGGGGAAGGGTGCCAAAAGAGTGAGTCAAGTGACCGCACGGAGGGCAGGGACCCAGGAGGGTGACCTCAAAAACCGTCTCTCCCCAGCCATAGGCAAAAGAAGCAGAGTGGTATCTGCCTAGGGACAGGGGAGTTTTCATCTAAGTCACAGTGAAGAGACATATGGAACCAAAATAGACAGTGAAGCCAGTACAGTGCCAGTGGGTAATGATTTTCTTTTGCTATTATATGGTAAATGGCACAAGAGGATTCCTCTGGGTACTCACGCATTTTTCTCACTTGCACAGATTTACATATATTACCCGAAACAATGTTCAGAATTCTATTTCCCACAAATAGACCAGCTTAGGAGAGGAAAATAATATCTCTAACCTTTGACTCAGAAACCAAATCGCATTGCCTGGTCCCATTTCCTCAGCTCTTTATTTTCAGATTGTCCTAATCGCCATGCGCACATTATCTCAGTTTTTCCTGCCAACAACTGTGTGGATGGCCGTCATTATTACCGTCCCTCCTACAGATGAGAGAACTGAGGCCTGGGATGTTAAATAACTGCCCAGAAATATGACGTTAGTAAGTGGTCACATTAAGATTCTAGCCCCAGTGACTCCAGCATCGAGATTTACCCACCGCCCCAACTTTCCTTGGCAGCATTAGTCCAAAACCCGCTGCCTTCCTTCTCTGGGTCTTCCTTTGGATAGAGCTGCAGGTTATGAAGGAAAACACTGTTATACAGGAGTGTTTGCCACTTGACTCTTGGAGCAAGGGAACAAATGGGTGGGTAGGAAAAAGAAGTGTGTAGATCATCAGTGGCACAAGGTACAACCTTCGACATGAAGACACCATGGCACTTAACAGATGAGAAGTCATGACTTGTTGATTTAAGTCATAAAACATTTGCATCTGTGCCAGGTTTGAAAGCCTGATCTCTTCACTGCTAGGCCTTGCCCAAGAACACTCCACTGTTTTCATTAATGCATCCCCGTTTATGGGTCAGAGTAAATGCAGGACGGCTCGCAAGGCTCCCTGACCTCTCCTGTATGCTGAGAACCTGAGTCGCATTACGGTGTATGTGCTACGCTCGTATCATGGGAGACCAATCTGAATAAGACTTGTAAGTTACCTATTTTCTCCACGTGATGAATGTAAGAATTTCCATGCAGCCAATGTGCTCATTAATATTTAAGTATTAAGTCGCACAATCATCATTATTGAGGACATGCAATGTCCTGCGATGCCTACTCTATGGAAAGTATGTGCTCCAGAAACCAAGGTGCAAAACTGGCCTTTTCCATTCCATCTTTATCGCTGGTTTCACATTGCCTTAATAAACTTGAACGGGGCCTTTCAACCTTAGTAGTGCTGACCTTTTGGACCAAATTTATGTAATGCGCTCGGGGCTGTTTCCCGAGTTCCAAGGGGTTTACTTGCAGTCTTCCAGTGCCATCCTCCGCCCCAGTCACATTTAAAAAAAATGCCTCTGGGCATTTCCAAATACATCTCAGAGGCAAAATTGTCCTTGGATGAGAACCACAGGGTGAGAGGGTTCCTAAGCTTACTTATCTGGCAGTCTATTCACTTTTGAAAGCAGAGAATTGGCTGAGATAAACTCTAACTCCCTATTTGGAAATTCAGTGATTCATTTCTCCCTTTCTGGACCTGATGTTCCAGAGCTCATGATGCTTCCTGGCAGAGCAGTCATAGGTAAGACCTGGATGATGCCAGCAAGTCAGTTTTCCAGGTTTACCAGTGTAAGCACAGCTTGAAGATCTGACCATGCATTGGTGATAAGAAGCACAGACTAGAGAACACAGAATGAGCATTTAGTGAGGTACAGAAACCATTTAACCCAGATAGAAAGCAGAAAGGACACCCAGGGTATCACAGAAAATGAAGAAAGACCCGTGGGAGCAGAAGAGGTGAAAAAGTGTGACTTGTTCTGAAGCCATTGGCTTGAGAGGTGACTCTTGATGGCACCTTCAGGTTTGCCAGAGACTCACAAGGTTGCCTGTCAAAGGGAAGTATGTCTGGGAGTCCCTCTGAGAAAGCACTCCCCGCCTGGAGAGGTTCACAGGACGTGTTTCATTGTGCATCTAACACATAGTTTTGATCAGTTACAGTTTGCAAAAGGCTGTCTTTGGAGATATGAAGATTAACTCTAAGATATTTGTCTTAGTGATACATAGTCAACAAAAGGGAGTTGATAAGGGGTGTGAGAATGGGTGAGGTGACACGTAGTGTAGACTCACTGGGAATAGTCTTTGGGTGTGTAAGTGGCTTTTGCATGAGTGTTCTCATGTTTCTCCAAAGGAATGCCAGTGCAGAATATTCTGACTCTACTGGAGATGAACCCCAGACTATTAGGGTCTTTGGGTAGATGGTTTTTAGTGTGAAGGATGGATTTTGCATTACAAATGTATTCTTGGACAAAATTCTGACAAGAGGCAAGTGCATGTATAGCAATGAATCTCTATGCTTAGAATGCCACGCTTCAGCAATAGATGGCTGCCTATAATAACACCTTCCCAAGGATTAAGATTGAAAAGAGAATTACATATTGATTTACAGTAGATTCATATCTTGGACTCACCTGAAAGTATACATTGTCATGAGTCAGTCCATGCAAACTAAAATCTCCTGGAATTAATGAAGGAAGTGTTTGTAGGGCTTATTTCTGTTAATGTCCTTCCGTCTGATCTAAAGCGAACCTTCTCCTGCTATAAACAAGGATATCCTGGCTGCTCCGCTTTTGTGCACCTGGACCCTTTCCTTTAACAATCCTGATGAGTGTGGAGGGCCGTGCCCTGCATACCAATAGCCAGGCAGTGCTTGAGAAAGAGGTAGTGGTTCCAGCCCCACCATCTGTGGCCGCAGCTAGATTTGTGGCTCATCTCCCCGACCTGAAGCACATCTCTCTTTATTTCGAGTGCACCAAGAACCAGAAATAAAAAATAAAGTAGGACAAGTAGGCAAACATTAAAATGAGTTGTTACAGAACAGTTATGCAAATTCCGATCTTCAGTGTCAAGAGAGCTTCCGCCACCATCGCACCTTCTCGTGAGAACACCTTGTGACAGGCAGTCATCAATAAACAATCAGTGAGAGAATGAAAAGGGAAACCGAGTAACTGAGTAGCTTCATTATGACTTAGACAAAGTACCTGTGACTCTGAGAAGGAAAAGTGAACCGTAGCAATGGAGAAAAGAAGTCCAGTTATTGTTTCAATGTCTTGTCCACATGGACAGGAAATTTGGCTCTGGCAGGCTGACAGGTTGTCTGGATGAAAAGGTGAAGGGCAGAAATGATCCCGGGTGATGGAAGTTTCTCCTTAGCCCATATCAGGTGCTCCAGAAGCGCTGATGAGGACAGCAGCGGCTTTGTAAACCAGGGAGGGCATTTGTCTGCCTGAAAGGCATTATCTTAGCATTGGTCTCAGCAACTCCAGAGTGCTCTCTCTCCCCCTTATCAGGGTGCAGCAGCTTTAAATGTGGACAGAGACCCTCTAATGAAAATGCAAATAGAAGTCTTCATCCTCATACCTTCAGTTGGTAGTTTACTTAGATGTACATTGACATTTCTATTAAACTGTAGAGCCACGTATTCAGCACTAGCATTTTGGAAAGGGCCACAGTTCTCCTGCAGGTTATAGGCCCTTCCCAAGCCTCCTCTTCAATGGAGAAGAGATAGTGGCCTGAGGACTGAGACAGGTCTTGGCCTTGCTCCTCGCCGAATCTGTATAGAGGCCCTTAGCTTTATTTTCCCCAGTTCCCAAATGGAGATGCCTAAAGAAGAAGTATATTACCAAGGACTTCGCGCCTACTAAGTCACAAGCAGCTGTTCTTTGGGGTCTTCTCATTAGGCAGTGGATAACGAGCCATGTCCGCCTCTTGTGGACTGGGCAGGGTCTGTGGCCTGTGTTACAGAGCGGGGTTGGACCAGGGGAGGATGGGTAGGGCATGCGTAGGGAGGGTGACCTGCCAAGCTTCGCGTGCTCCTCTAGTAGCATCATGCATTCATGTTTGTGTTTACATAGTGAATATTTACTTTTTATTTCCGTCTCCTCCTCCCCCAGCCCGAGCAGCTGACTTTGACATGTGCGCCATTGTCTGGCCGGGGATGTGCCATTTGTGCTTACTCTGGCTCTGCGCTGTGCTGTGTGAAGTATCATTAGTTGCTTCCGCACCCTGGTTTCACCATCATCCCATTTGCCATCTGGATGTAGCGCGTTGCTCTTAGCACTGCAGCCCCCCCCCATGCAATTATGCAGCTCCTGACACTGCTGCAGGGTGGGCGGGGGGTTCGTTCCTTCTTTAGAAAACGGATGTGATGTGCATAAAAGTGTCAGTGTTCATTCTATCATCTGAGGCACTTGATAAGTTCTTTGGGGCTCTTTCTTGTTGCCATCATCATTTCTTACAGCAAGTCTGTGTGTGCACACGCAGTGCACATAGAGTGCCATTGACTGGGGGCGCGCTTGCTGCTGCCAACCTGGGGATGGGTGAACAGACGTCCTGACGCTTTCTCACTGCACAATCCACGAGACGTCTTTTATTTCAGTAGGTTTTGACTGAAGTAAATTGATAACACTATTGTTAAATTGGTGTGAGATTATATAGCTGCGATCGAGCAACTGGAGCAAATGTTAGATGGAGAATGAGAATTTTAAAACATTAAAATGGTTCAATTTTCCTAGGCGGATCTAGATCAAATGCTATGTTATTTTAAAATGGGCCCAGTGGGCAGGCTGATCCAATAATTCCAGTAGCTCTGGCTAAAAACCATCAAATCTCTTTTGGGTCTTTATTTTCTGCCACCAAGTCAAGTCTGTTGTCACCTTCACATTTTCAGTCAGAGTATCTTAACACCATGCTCTTGCCGTCTGTGCGTTAAAACTAATTCTGGTTTTGGCAATGACCTCTACAGCGATCCCTTCACCCTTGGTGTCTGCTCATTTCAGTCTTCGTCCCACTGGTACTAAGCAACAGCTCTGCTGGATGCCTCAAGTCATCAGTGACTGCGTGAGTCCACGTCTAGTCTTCATTCTGTACAAAGACCTTTTTGTGTCATTGTCATATAAATTTTTAGGCAATATTGGGAATTGAACTTAGGAACTTTGCATTTAGCTATGTTTTTCCTCTTTAAAAAGATTTTTTATTTTGAGACAGGATAGCTTAATTATATAAATCATATTTACATTTTATAAGCTCTCCAATCAAGCCTTTAGGAACTACAGTTAATCTGAATAAAATTCTTTTTTTGAAATCTGTGCTTCATCAGCACCAGAGCTACACAAGTAATAGTTGTTTTAATTATGTGATACATGCTGCACTTTTAGATTCACGCCACATGTTACATTTTCAGCCAACTCTTCCCCAAGGAAGTATGGACTGAGGTAGACAACAAACCCTTGTTGTTTTTCCAGTTACATCCTTAAACTGTAAAGTTTAAGGATACTTAGAAAATTGTTGATGTGCCTAAGAACCTATTATGCATCTACAAAATACAAGTTGTTCAAATTTATTTTTCCCAATTAATATTTTACCTCATATTACATCTTGAGTTAGCTAGCTTTAATGATTGAGTTCTGACTGAGAGTGACCTTTATAGGAAAATTATTCTCACAGTTCGATTTTGACTTCAGTATTTTTCTCTATAGGTTGGTTGTGAACCATGATGCATTTAATTAAAATCCACTTTTGTAGACAATACAAATAAAAAATCAGAAAAAAGTGAAATGTCACACTCTTCAGCATCCCCCTTCAGCGTTCTGAATTTCCCCTTGAAGCATTGCTAAAGACATTTATAGGCCCCTTTCACCAGAAATAATCCTATTGCCAGCTGAGCCCGAATCAAGATGCATTCACATCTTGGACGTGTTACCCTCTCAATGTTGCCCCACTTTAGTGTCACTGTGCGTGTGTGCTTTCATGGCCCTCCGCATCCAGGATGCAGACTTTCAAAGCACAGAGAGGCAGGTGCCGAAACACCACCCAGTAGAGAAATGCCCAAGAAATTGGGGAAGTGTTGTTAAATAAGTCATTTTTCCAGAACTCTGTGAGTTGAGGCTGAGCTTACTCTGAGTCACTAAACTCTGAGACCCCGCGGCCAGCCGGAGACACTCACGCAGGCCCTTGGCCTGATGAAGGGACAGGAGAGGAATTGGTGATAATGGCTCAGCACCCTGAACAGCGCTGCGGCCCGCCTGCCATGGAAGAGCTCCATCAACAGATTGTTAATTTCCCTGCTTTCTCCCTCAATAGCACCGCGCCTGCCGGCCAGAAGCCGTGTGCTAATCCACCCGCAGGCTCACCTGTGGACACGAGAAGCATCTAATGGACTCCTGCTTTAGGGCCCACTGGGCTATGACTGAGCAGAGATGGAGCTGTGCAAGTTGCTAATTGTCACAGCCTGGAACTCCTGAATGATGAAAAAGATTAAAAGGGAAGGAAAACAGCTATTATATCTCTTTCTTGAAAAAACTTGCACTGTGAAAGGCTCATTAACATCATTAGTGTTCCATTAACCTCTAGCTAGACAAATAGACTGGAGGTAATTTCAGAGCGTGGGGAGAACAAGAGAAAGAGAAAGGAATTTAAAAATTATCTTGGTGTAGGTGACATTTTCCAGCTATCTGGATTGAACATTTGGACAGACACCAGCGACTTTACTTTAATGCCAGGCTGGCACTGGAGCAGGGCCAGAACTCTGGCTGCTCAGCAAGGCTGTGGGTAACAGCAAGTGGAGAGAGTCATTGATTGGGACAAAATGAAATTCATTTTAACACGACAACTCCTGAAATCTTGCAAAGGAACACAGTGTGATACAATAAGAGCTTTAAAAAAGTCTACTGCACAGTTATGCTCCATTGTGTGAACAAGCAACTTTTCACCTTGTAATTGTGTCCCCGTCATTTTTTGTTTTATTCTAATCTACACCTCCAGCCCTGGCCCTCCTCCTTTGATCCTAATTTTCAAAAATTTTACAGCAAATCTGGGACTGAATGCAAAGCATTGTTAAAACTATTGGTCTTTAGGAATAGAGAGAGTATTCCTTTAGATGGAAGCATATTTTAAGTTTTAATCTTGACTAATCTCAAAATATAATGTGGATAATAGAGTATTTTCCTCTATAAAAATAAGATTCGCAGCTTGAGAGTGCCCCCTCAAAGAACAGTATGTTTACCTGCTGGTCAGAGCACCTTCTGTGAACCTAAACAAATAACAAAAATAAAACTGTCTATATTGTAACTGATATATTAAAATAGTGCTGTGATTTTATGATTAATTTTAGGTGTAGAATGAATAGTGTTAAGATTTTATTTTTGAACTCATTTATGAGAAGTTGGTGATGGTAAACAGAGGGACGATTCCTTCAGAAGTCACTAACTGCCCTTTCTTCTACTCCCAGAGGCCCTGCAGCTCTACTGAGACCATCATGTGGCACCCTCCTGCTCCACCGTCCACAGCCGAGAACTCACCCATTTAGAGATGTCAGAGTTTCCACTTACACAGACACACAAACACCAATAGTCAAAATCTAGCTTGGCCTGGTATAAAAACGTTCTTTGCCCAGCATCATGGATATTTCAGAGGTTTCCTGATCTTTCAAACAATTATCTTCACCTTCATGGGGCTGTCTAGCCTTTGGGGGGGGAAATTTTTGTTAGGTTTGCAGCAAAACTGATCAGAAAACATAAAGATTTCCCTTATGCTTTCTGTCCGGTACCTGCAGAGAGCCTCCCGTCAGCCCTACCCTAGACTGCGCGTTTCTTATCGCGGCCTAGCCCGCGCTGACACAGAACCGCACACAGTCCACATTCACTTCAAGGTTCACTCTTGGTCTTGTACATTCTATGAGTTTTTATGCATGATGTGTAATGCCGTGGATCCGGAGTGATAGTGTCATAAATAGTGGCTGCATTGCCCCAAAGGTCTGCGTATTTGTCCTTCCCTCTCTCCTAATCTTGGCAGTCAAGGGCCTTACTGTCTTTTCAATGCCATCTCACTGTGATCATTCAGTATGTACTTGTTTTTAAAGACTGACTTCTTTCACATAGTGTATTTACCTAAATTTCTTCCGTGCTTTCCCGTGGTTTGCTATCCTACGGCTTTTTAGTGTTGAAGAATAGTCAAATGTCCAGAAATGCCACAGTGTATCATTCACCTGTCTAAAAACAGTCCAGTTGCTTCCAAGTTTTGACAGTTATAAACAAAGTGCCATAAAGTCAAATGTGCAGATTTTGTGCTCACATAAGTTTTCAATTCATTTCTGGCAAATCCTGAGGACTCTGATCATTGGGTAGTACAGTCAAAAGTATGTTTAGTTTTGTGAAAATTAGTAAAGTGTCTCCCAAAGTAGCCATGCAGCTTCATGTCCCCACCGTTCGTGGGTGAGCACGCCTGTTGCTCCTGACCACCAGCATTTGGTACTGCCAGTGTTTGGGCTTTGGCATGCACACGGGCACCACTGGCATCACCTCAGTCAGGTTTACAGTTCCCTGCGGACACATGATGTGCTACATCTTTCCTTATGTTTTTATGCCATCTATTTATCTTTTTTATTGAGCTGTCAGTTCAAGTATTTTGACTATTTTTTTAAATGAGTTGTTTATTATTGAGTTTTAAGAGTTCTTTGTATAGTTTGCAGAATAATCCTTTATCATGTATGTTTTTTGTAAATATTTTCTCACAATTTGCAGCTTTTCTTCTCATTCTTTTGACGCTCCTTCACAGAACAGAAGTTTTTCATTTTAATGAAATGTGGCTTGTCAACTATTTCTTTCATGAGTTGTTATCTTGGTATCAGGTCTAAAAAAATCATTGTCATACCCAACACTGTTTAGGTTTCTCCTACATTATCCCCAAGAGATTTCCAGTTTTCATTTTACTTTTAGGTTTATGATCTATTTTCAATTAATTTTCATCAAAGGTGTGTGGTTTGTCTCTAGACGCATTTTTACATGTGGTTATTTTCTAATTCATGGACCATATATCCAAGACTGTTTTTATCACATGGTTTTATTCTTTTGTAAAAGATCAGCTGACTTAACTGTGTGACCCAGCAGTGGGTTCTCTATTCTTTCCCACTGATCTAGTTACCTATTCTTTCACCAGTGCCACTGTCTCGATGCTGCAGCTGTCCGTACAGTAAGCTCAAGGCAGGTATCATCAACCCTCAGCTTTATTTTCCTTCAGTATTAAATTACTAGCTTTTGCCACTCTACACAAACTTTAAAGTTAGTTTGCTAAAGTAACTCTTAAACAAAATAGCTTGCTGAGGCAATTTATGGACAATGCGTTGAAACTGTAGATCAATTTGGGAAGAACTGACATCTTGATAGTCTTAAATAAATCTTGCCACTGTGAAGATGAAATATCTCTGCATTTAACTCATTCTACTCTGAATGTCTTTGTTGTTTTCCTCTGGCAGAATTTGTAGCTATCATGTTACTAGATTTATCTCAACTATTGCATTGTTAGATTTACCACCAACTACCTCAAGTTTCTATTGTAAGAGTGGATGCGTTTTTAATTCTAAACTCCATTGGTTTGTTGTGGCACATAGAAGAAATTGAGCTTTGGATTACAATTTAGCACCCTGCAACTCTTCTATAATCACTTGTTAATTTCAAGAAGTTTCTTTGTATTTTTAATTTTCTACATAAATGATCATGTTATCCGAAAATATAGTTTTATTTCTTCCTTTTCAACAGCACATCTATTGTTTCATTTTCTTGTCTTATTTCATTAGCTAATACTTCAGTTATGGTGTTGAAAAAGCAGTGGTAAGAAGAGTCATCTCATCTTGTTTCTGACTATAGCAGAAAATATACTGTTTCACTATTATGCCTAATGTTGCCTGTAGATGCTTTTATTATTATTATTATTATTATTATTATTATTATTATTATTTTGTAGATTCCTCTATCATATTGAAGAAATTCTTCTCCGTTCATGGCTTGCTGAGATTTTTCACTGTCTTGGGTTTTGTGAGATGTTCATTCTGCATCTGGTGATATGATCATAGGATTTTCTTCTTTACCCTGCTGATGTGACGGATTACATTTATTGTTGCATGTGTGTTCAACAAGCCTCGGATGCCTGAAATGAATTCCACGTGATAGTGATGTGTATGACATTTTGTACATTGTTGGATTCAATTTAGTAACATTTTCTTGATTTTTGATGTTACATTCATGAAAAGGAATGGTCTCCAAGGTTTTTTAATGTAGTTTTTCTCTTTTGGTATTAGAGTATAGCTGATCTCACAGAATGAGCTAAGAAGAGCTAGGAAGTGTTCAATTAGTTTGTATATTTGTAAAAAGACTAAATAATTGTCATAATTTCCTCTTAAATATTTGGTAGAATTCACTTGTGAAAACATTTGTGCCTGTCGGTTTCCATTTTGGAAGGTTTTGAACTACTAACTCAATTTATTTAATAGACGATGGCTTTTGTTGGTTTTAACAAATTATATCTTTCAAAAAATTTTTCTGTTTCACATAAGCTATCAATTTTGTGGCCACAAAGCTTGCTTATATTATTTCTTTGTAATTCTTTCAGTGTCCATGGGGTCTGCATTTATATCACTTTTATTTCTGATATTAGTATATTGTGCCCCCCTTTTTTCTTATTGACATGGCCTGGCTCAAAGTTTATTGGTTTTATTGATCTTTTCAAAGAATATGTTTTTTTGTTTTGCTTGTTTCATTGATTTTCCCTGTTGATTTCCTTTTTTCAATATTCATTTCAATATTCATTTCAATTTCATTTATTTTTGGTCTAATTGTATTACTTTTTTCCTTCTGTTTATTTGAATTTAATTTATACTTCATTTTCTATTTTTCTAAGATGGAGACTTATGTCACTAATCTTTTGTCTTTTCAAATATAATTAATTCCACAAATTGCCCTTTAAGAGTAGTTCAGCTATAACACACACATTTTTGTTAAGTTGTACTCTCATTTTCATTTTTCAAAAGATTTTAAAAATTTCTCTTGAGATTTCTGGTTTAACTCATATCTATCTATCTATCTATCTATCATCTATCTATCTATCTATCTATCTATCTATGTATCTATCATCTATCTATCTATTATCTATCTATCTAGCTCTAGTTTCTTGTCTATTTATTCTTGTAACACTGCAGATAGAACCACAGAGCTCATGTAGAAGCACTCTACCACTGATCCACATCTCTTTGACTTTTTCTTCTTGTATTTTGAGGCAGACTTTAATATGTTCAGGCTGACATTGAACCTGTGGTCTTCTGGCTTCACCGTTGTAAGCAGCTGATGACCTATGTTTAAAAAGTTGATAGGGATTGTGTGTGGGGAGGGTTGGTGTGTCTAATCTACAACTGTATCAAGATTGCAAGCTATTTATTTGGTCCTGATTTCTAGCTTCGTTTCATTATGGTCTGAGAGCAGACACTACACAGTTTCTAAACTTTTAAATTGCTAAGGTGTGTTTTCTGTCACAACATGTGGTCTATCTCAGTAAATGTCCTATGTGAGTCTGAGAAGAATGTGTGCTCCCCAGCTGTTGGATAAAATAGTCCATATATGTCAGTGGTGTCCAGGTGGTTAACAATGCTCCTGAGAGTAACTACATTAGCACTGGCTTTCTGCCTTTTGGGCCTGTCCACTTCTGATAGAGGGGTGTTAAAATTCCCAACTAGGATAGTGGATTCACCTGTTTCTCCCTGCACTTCTTCCTCCAGTTCTTCATATATCTTGCTGCTTCGTGGTTGACTAGTATGTATTAAGATTGGTATTTCTTTTCCAGGTTTTGGCCTTTTTATGAATATGAAGTGCTCCTCATCATCCTTGATAACTTGCTTTTCTCTGAAGTCTTTTTTTGAGAGGACAGGTATGGACCCAGTGTCTTCACACTGAAATACACCCTTGGCCTTATTTATTTATTTAAGCAGACTCGTGCTCTCTTGCCCATTCTGAGCTCTAACTGGTGAGTCCTGGAATCGCAAGTATGTATCAATGTCTGCTGCTACAATCTGCTTTCTAATGTTAGTATAGCCACTTTTACTGTTTTGATTGTTGTTATCTTGTTGGATAGCAAAATTGTTATTTAGTTATTTTTGCTTTTTATTAGCATATATATTTATTCCTTTATTTTTAGTCTGTCTTTATCTTAATATTTATAATGGCTTTCATAAACCATGTACAGTTAGTTCTTATTTTTTGATTCTCTCTGATGATCTATGTCTTTTAGTTGATATGTTTAAAGTAATTGTTGGTATATCTGAATAAATAACTAATATTTTTTTACCATTTTATATTTGTCACCTTCTCTGTTCCTATTTTTGTCTTTCACACTTTTTCTTCCCTTTGTGGATTTAATTCAATGTTTTATGATTCCATTTTCTCTCTTGATATCTCTTTAACATAACAATTACACAGTACTTCTTTCTTTTTGGAATTTTTAGTGATCTCTGTAGAGCTTGCACTATACATCTATAAATATTCAAGTCCACTTTCTAATACACTCCACCACTTTATATGTAGCGCACGTATCATATCACAAAGCATTCTTTCTTTCACTGCTTTCATTCAGTTCACTTCTGCACACACACACACACACACACACACACACTGTTTCTCTCCTTTGAACAAGTAAGACAATTAAAAATTAGAACACTAACAGTTTTTATTTTAGCATCACTTATTTTCCCATGCTTATTTTTTTTACATAAATTTTAATTTTTGACCTACATAATTTTTCTTCTCTGTAAAAAAAAATCTCTTTTAGTGTTTCTTGCAAGGCACATCTTCTGGCAACAAATAATGTCACTTTTTGTTTGTCTAAGAAAAACCATTTCTCCTTCACTTTGGAAGGGCAACTTGGTCTGGTGCACCATTCTTACTGTTTTATTTTCTCCACACATTCTCTTCATTCTGACATTATTTCTGAGGAGATGTTGGGTATAATTCTTATTTTTCTTCTTTTATATGGAAGGTGGTTTTGTTCTCTGGATTTTTCAAGATTTTTTGTTATTTTTGATTTATGAAATTTGAATATGAATGTGTAGTTTTTTTCACTGCAGTTTTGGCTATGGCATCTGCAGTTCTGAATAAAATCTTGTCCTTCAGTAGCTGCCAGATGAATTTCTCTCCTGCTTTGGATCTGGGAAGTAGACTCATCTCTACCTGAGAAGAGTCAAGGTAGAGTAAGATTTATAAATGAATAAGCTTTCTGAATTCTCCTCTGAAGCTCCTAAATCAATTCTTTCATCATTTTGTTTACTACTTCTCTGAAAAATACTACTAATTATTGCAAGATACCGATGATTTCAATAACAGGATTTTCCCTTCATTCTTCCCTGTAACCCAATTCTGATATTATCTCACTCTTTCTCTTTGTCTGACTAGGTTTGTATTCTGTCTTATTTACCATTACCAAAAGCATGAGGTTGTAAAAAAGCATTTATATTAAAATCTCACTTAGTGAGGACATGTAGTCATGTCATTTTAGGTTGATTCAGCACAATACCATGTGGTACCAAAAGACAGCTACACAAACAGTGTACCCTACACACAGCCACAGCGTGTACAACTTCAATATCTAATGACACTGCTGATTTCCCTGTGAGAAATTATTTAATTCCAGCACATCATAATTGAGCTTGTGTACTTATTATGAGCAGCCAAATAGAGCAATATTTGCTCAAGCATGCTGGTATTTGAATACCCTGCATCACTAGAGTAAAAACTAAATGATATCTCCCAGCACTCTCTTCTCATTCACATTGTCATGGAGCTTCTTTCCCAAACCCAAACATCTGTTAGATATGTGCTTCAAGATCCTGTTGCTACCAACTCACTTCCAGCATCTCAGGAGAACTTTAAGGCAGATGTTTGAAAGTGCAAGCATACAGCTCATTCCAGACATTGGTTCCTTAATATGTTGTTACTTGGTGGTGTCTTGCTCTCTCCTGCTATTTGAATGAATATGGACTTGTCCTTACTTCTGGTGACTTGAGCATTCATCTAGACCTTTGAGTCAAGACATGGTGTACTAACAAGATAACTCAAAAATCCTTCTGAACAACTTCAGCTTATAAAAACACTACCATGTGCCAACTACTGTAGGTCACTGACGTGGAAACTCTGCAAAGAGTAACAAGCTGGAATAATTTGCAAAGGGCCTGGAAATGTTAACTATGGCTCATTAAGGTAATTATGAGGGGTTGTGGACTTGAAAATCATCGCTGAGCATTTGCCTTGGGTTTGTGACTTTTTCATAGTGGAGTGTCAGTCTTAAACTTTGTGTGGTATATTGGCCTTTAAGCAACCTCATTTTAAGCAAATGCACTTCCTGTAATTGTGTCTCTAAGACTTACCTTCTTGATGGAAATACATTTTTTCACTTAAAGAAACTTTGCTCGGCAAGCTTCAAAATCAAAATAATTAAGAGCTATTCTAATACTATTCCCAGGAGGTAAGCAATTATAGCATGTATAGTTTATTCCAGGTCAGGATAAGCAGACCAGTGTCATCTACTCAAGGCTGATACTTAGACGCACCAGGAAGTCATATTTTTAGCACTAAGATCAGAGGTAGCAGGAGCAGATGCTGAACATTTTCACCTGTTTATGCTTCTGGTGTGATTCAATCACTTTTTTCCTCATAAGATGAAAATTAAGGACTATCTGTTCTGTTTTTCATGTCAGTTGAATGGACAAAGAGCAGAGGTGAGATTTGCATTAGAATTCCTTCTTTTGCCATCACATTTAGGAATTTTCATTTAAAAAATTAAGTGCAAACAATGAGATAACAAAAGTAGAGAAAGTAAAAAGTTAAAAGATTTCTAATTTTAGCATAGAGACACTAAAAAAAATCTATATTTGAAATCCATCCACCACATTACCTGAAAAAAAATCAGTCTACTCCAGTGAGACTGTTTTTTAAACTGCAGTGAGTGAACGCCTGTTACCGCTGCTCTGGGCTTTTGACTCACACACACCTGGGTTTGAACTCCAGTTCTACCTTCTGAGAATAAAACCTATGTCAGAGAGCTTGGGATTTAGCTCTGTGGCGTAAGCGCCTACCTGACAAGCACCTGCCTGGCAAGCACAAGGTCCTGAGTTTGATCCCTGGTACCAGAAGAGAGAGAGGGAAAAAAAGCTGATGTCAGGTCAGTGTGGGGCTGCGATTCCTGTTGCTATCACTAAAGTTTGCACTTCCATCTGACAGGTTCTCAGTAAATTATAATCACTACTGTGCACTTACAAAGAACTTGGTCGCAAATTTTTGAATGCAGTTCTAACTCATCAAGGGAAATAGTGGAGTTTATTAGATGAACACCTTAACTCTCTTAAAACCTAACTCTGGAATGGGGTGGATGCAGATGGTCTCAGGCATAATTGTCAGTAGGAGCTCAAATGCTGTTACCAGACTCTTCTCTACTTGTTGCTTCTTTTTTATCTCCTTCCATCAGTCTACCCCTCACTTTTGCTCCTTTATGCATTGGATTTTTAAATTTCGTATGGTAGCCCAATATCCTTACCTGGAAAGAGCAAGCCAAGTAAGATCCCTTCACTTCTGTCTTGTAGTAGATGATTCATTTTCTCTGTGGTGTCCATGTCAAGGTATCAGTGAAGTTCCCTTGCCCACCTTGCACTAGATACCACTCCCTTAGCAATTAGTTTGTGCAGCTAATGAAGAACCACAGACCGGGCAATTTATGAATAACTGAAACTTTGCTTCTCACAATTCTGGAGTCTGAGAAGTCCAAAAGCAAGCTGTTAGCAGGATGGAAGTGTGGCAAGGACTGCTGCCTGCTTCCAGGATGGTGTCTGGGGTCTCTGTCCTCCAGAGGGGGTGAGTCCTGTGTCCTCAAAGGGATGATCCATAGGCCCTTTCAAGATTGCAAGGCCATTAATGAAGCTGCTGTCGTGCCGTTATCTCCTGCTAAAAGCCCACTTCTTAATTGGGGATTAAATTTTAGCACATCAATTTTGAGGAATATTTAGATTACAAATTCTTCCCAGGACTCCAGGATTCACAACTTTTTTTGCAAGATATACTAATTGCATCCCAGTACCAAAAAGTCTTCACTTGGTCTAGCATAGTTTCAAAATTCTGACATCTAGTCTCATGTAAAGTTCACCTGAATCACGGTCAAGTGAAACTTGGGGTGTAATTCATTTTAGGCAAGTTTCCCCCTTGGCTGTGACCCTTGAAGCCATATGAATTACCAGTTTTCAAAATACAACGATGAGGCAGGCATAGGAATGATATTCCCACTCCAAAACAGCTCAATAAGAAAGAGAAGTGGGTAAGCAACATTAAAATTTACAGCTAGAGAACAATCGTATTGAACTCCACATCCCACACCTGGACAGGTGGAGGCAGGCATGGCCCCCAGGCCTGGGCAGCCTCTCCCCACAGCTTTGCTGACCGAGCCCTGAAGTCGCATCCCCGGGGGACTCTGCACACTTAAGGCACTTTGAACTTAGGTCTGGCTTAGCTCTTCCATGAAGACCAGACATTCCTCTCCCTCTTCCATGGAGGTTCTGTGCCTGGGCCTGCGGTTTCCTGAGGCGTCCTCAGACCGCTGGGCAGAAGCAGCTATGCCGCACAGCTCGGAATCTGCACCAAGTGGACGCTCCAGGCCTGGCTCTGTCTGTGTGCTCTCTGGAGGGGCAGCTCTGAGACCAACTTGAGTTTCAGTGAGGGTGGACAGGGAGCCACCCTGCAGGACGTGCCACACAGTGACAGGAGACAGCCGGGGCAGGCAGCTCCAAGGTCTTAGAGGAGTCCTGCGCCCTTCCTCTTTTACTTCTTTTTCTTCTGATTCATTAATTTTTGCTGGACAGAACCCAGGGCCGACACATGCTAGGCATGCGCTCTGCCACTGAGTTGTAGCAGCCACTGGGCCGGTTCTACAAAACCATTCAGGCCTTGGGGCCTTCGGACCTCTGAGTTGCCATGTGGACCACTTGTTCCATTGTTTCAATGACTAGCATCTGCTTTTCTTCCATAGACTAATCTCCTTGTCAAGTAGTAGCTTGGCTACACCTTGATATTCTATCCCAGCATGCTTTTCTATTCTTCACAATCTTGCCAGGTTGAAAATATTCCAAAATTTTAAGTTCTGCTTCACCTTTTAAAGGTAAATTCTGTCTTCAGTTTACTTCTTTCTCCTTGGATTTTGCTACAAACGGGTCAGGAAGCCACACAGCTACCTGAACACTTTTCTTAGATACTTCTTCCCTTCCAGTTTATTACACTTATATTTGTTTTCTACAAGGTACGGCATGGACACAATTCTGCCAAGTTCTTTGCCATATTGTTTTGGCCATTCCTCTGGTTTCCAATACTTTATTCTTCAATATCTTCTAAGACTTCATCAAAATGGACTTTAGTGCCCATATTTCTGCCAAAATTTTGCTCATGACTGCTTAGATAGTCTCAAAGAGGCTGGAGCTCTCCGTACTTCCATTTCTGCGGAGCCCTTCTCCCCCACGCTCTGTGTGCTGCAGTCCAGGGTGCTGCAGGGTGTATCCCAGACTCTTCCAGCTTAGCCCTATTATCTTGTTTCAAAGCCACCTTTACAGCTTAAATATTTGTTGCAGCAACACCCCTCTTTTCTGGTTCCCATTTCTGTCAGCTATTTGTACTGTTGTACATATGGGGTAATTTACAGAAAGGCAGAGATTTATCTCCAACACTTTTGCAGATTGGGAGGTCCACAGTCAAGGTGCTGGCAAGCTGGCATCTGGTGAGGCTGCCCTCTGATTGCTTCCCTGATGCCCCTGGGTGCATCGTCCTGCAGAAGGGACAAATGCCATATCCTTTCATGCCGAGTAAAGTGGTAAGAGGCAAACCCACCCTCTGAAGTCCTCTTATGAGGCCACAGATCCCATTCTTTAAGACTCTGCCTTCATGCTTTGGTAGCTGCTGAAACTTCCTCTACTTCTGCTGCCTAGTGTGTTGACAGTTAAGTTTTAAAATGGAAAATTCGGTGATATTTAGAAAAATAGCACCAGAGAACTGTAACCAACGCAGCAGAGTCATATACTATATACATGGACACTAAGACCATAAAACTGTGTATTGGGAACCAATCCCAGAAAGAAAAGGATTATCATCATATTAACAGTACCAAGGATTATTCATCAAAATTACTGTTAAAGTTGAGTATATAAAAATTAAATCTCTGTCCTTAGATTATTTAAAATCTAATGCAGTAGATGGATGATCATAGAATTACACATTAGAGTGCAGGGGTAGAAAAGGTATGAAATGTGAAGGAACAAAGGGCTGCCTGACCGTGTGGAGACTCGGGGAAGGAAGGGAGGTTACTCACACAAATGGGAAGCCAAGGCAAGGCGAAAACACAAGGTATGGGGGCTGCATCAGCATGGAAACCATGGAAAGGCTGCTGACTTTTGGAGCTGGAGTGGATTACTATGGCTACTCAGAGTCTCCTGCTGAGATCTAAAGAAATGCAGAAATAGGTCCCTGAAAAGCACAGTAGGGCACACTTTGCAATACTTTCCTAAGATGTGAAGGGGTGGGTGGTGGAATTTAGATGGTGGGATCCATTCAAAGGTTTCAGTTAAGAAAATGATATCATTATATTTTTGATGTTATGGGGGGGGGAGACAAAGCATCTTGGGAGAATCTTAACAGCACTGGAAGAACACTCTTCACTGTGGAGCTGGAGACGAAAAGACTCCAGGTTTGGCAACCAGGCAGAAATCTTAAATCCTTTGACCAGTGAAACTGCAAGATTGAGGAATCCATAGTAACACTCAAGCGCTACTTCAGGCAGAAGAGGCACGAGATAAGAAATAAAAGAGAAGAGCCAGGCTTATGGGAGAAAGACATGAGTTCCAGTATGGGAATGGATATTGAATTTGAGGTGTTTGTCAAGGAAGATTTCAATTAATCTACAACTTCTCTTTGCTTCCTTTGCTGAAGATGACAAACTCCCACTGGCTTCAGACTTGTTGTGTGGGACATTCATATGTTCTGGTTCCTTAGACTTCAGGGCTCTTCACTGTTTTTTCCCAAGTTAGGTGCAATCCATTGCCAAATTGCAGTTCGATAATTATTCTAGGAGTTTCTGTTTTTCCTCTTCTTGTGCTGTGTCATGCCCAAAGATTTCTGCCTCATACCCTGATTACAGTTATTACTCTGGATTTTGTTAAAGAATAAAATGAATAAAATAAAATGAATAAAAAGGACGAGGACACCTTTACCCGAGTCTTCTGCAGTAAGGGAGAAGATTATCTAATGCAGGAAATGGACCGAATTCAATTCTGAACATAACAGAGACAAGCAGAGCTGTGTCAGTGGGCCAGGGGAGGGAGTACAGGGAAAATAAGTTCTTAGTAATAAGAACTCAGGTAGGTGTCAAAAATGGAAGCAAAGGGCTTTTGATAGAATATCAAGTGTGTGTGTGATAAGGATTCATGATAACCTGGCATGGCAGGATCCTTTGCTAAAACTGGACCAAAGACAAAACAGCACAGAAGAGGGTTCAGAGATTTGATCAAGAAGAGGGTCTCTGTCGATTTACACAGATGATATTTTGATAATTACCTCACCTCCCACTAGACAGTGGCCTCCATAAGGATAGAGATTTTGTCCATTTTTGTTCACCATTTCATTTTCAGTGCCTAGAACGGTACCAAGTACTTGGTAAGTGCTTCATAAATATTTGTTCATTAAGTCATGGAAAGAAGTTTGTAGCCAGCCTCCCACAATGCTAACAAATACCTGAGATAATCAATTATAAAAAGGAAAGGTTTATGTTGATACGTGGTTTTGAAGAGATCCCTCCTCCAAACAGTGCTGCCCAGGGGCTAAATCTTTAACTAAGGCGGCACGGAGCCTTTGGAAGACGTTGAAGATCCTAACTGTAGCGGTGGTGTCCGATTTGGGGTTTCTCTTGCTTCAGTTTTCCTCTTCACCCAACCCTCAGCCACTGGACCTTCATGGGGTTGGTTGAAGTCCTCTCTTCTCAAGAAAGCCTACTCTGTGTTAGTGTCAAGTGCATTCGATTTTTCAGAACCTTGTAAGTAGTTTTGTCTGTCATTCCTCTGGCCCTTAATATATTCTTCCTCATTTCTTAATGAATTCAGCAATGCAACTCCCACGCCAACTAAATTATGTGCCCATCGAGAGCAGAAACCTTGTTAGAAGCCTTTGTTTTGCCTTTAGCACAGAGAATGTGGCTATTTCCCAATACATGTTCAGTAAATATCTCCAACAGATAAACAAATTCATTAATTAATACAATCACTGCTTAGTCCTAAAGATGTTTTTAATTAATGAGGAACATAGGAAAAATATTTACAATTCTACTTAGAAAAAAGTGTCTATCTAGGTAAGTAAAATTTCCTTCAAAGAAAGAACCCTGGGAGATGATAACATTGTTGCTAATATCTATGCATGGCTCACAACCTACCCAAACCTGTCTTCTGGTGAAAATGCCTGTGTGACATATTTCCAGGTTCGGCCTGTGTATCTGACTTGTTGCGTGGCAGTGATGATCTCAGCAGGCCGTTGATTCTGCTCGATACTGCTATCAGAAAAATGACTCAAGATCAGCTGATATTTTCTGGCACTTGTTCTTCACAATATAATTGGTTTAGGTCCAATAATTCTGTATTGTAGGTCAAATCATTCCATTACATTGTGACACATTTGGCAATTAGCATATGTCAGCAGGTTCACTTAGAAAATATATTGCTTATTATTAACCACCCTATGGGAACTTCTGGAAATACTTTTATTTCCTGGTTGGAAGATTTATATTACTTGCTTTGAAATCTTTCTGGGAGGGAATTATATTAGCCAGTCATAATATATCTGTGGAGAAGTGATTACCCATTTTCCTTGTCTTTGTAAGCATTGCAAAACTTATCTTTCACTCAGATTGTCACCAAAACATCTGGTCATTCTGTCCTCATGACATAGATTACCTGCAGTCCTGCTGTTTACCAGAAACATATCCTGTGCTATTGCTCCATTCTATTTCAAATTCACTTGAAAACAGTCATTTATTCAAGTTATATAATCAATTCATTTCTCAAAGTAAACTGGGATAACTGCATGTTTTAGCTTGATACTAGGTTATTTGTATGACAGTACCGTTTGGTGAGTATGGTAACCTAATTCATTGTAAGCCAAATGCAAAAGAAACAGATCATAAGAGCTTTTCTCTCATGGTGCAGCATGTCTTGAGGACAGTGTCCATGACAACTATCACTTCTTGTGAGATGATTGCTTTCAAGGTCATAGTGTATACTACCCATGTCATGGACACACCATTGTGGTCATGTGACCCTGGCCAATTGTACAAAAAAGGAAACTGTGGCTTAGAGACATCATGCAATTTGCTAAAGTAACCATGTAAGAGGTGCAGGTGGAGTCTGATATCAATAGATCCCTGTGTGACATCAGGGTCTATGCTTTTGAGAGTTGAAAAATCATAGATTTTTCTAATAAGTCTTAACATGGAGGAAAGCTGTGGCTCCTAGAGAAACTGGCTTATTGTTATTTTGTAGAATTGATGCCTATAATCAATAATGTTCTTTTTTCTGCTCTGACACTGGTAGCAAAGTTCAAAGTGCATAAAAGTGGCACTAATATAAACATAAGGCTTTATCAATGGGTATTTGTACCAACACTCTATTTAGTTGCAGTTTACTTCTCACCTTATATTGTCATCATACACATCTTTGTGTATTTATTGTATAATACAATACAGGCTTTCCATGCTGTGACAGATTCAATTGGATCATTACAGTTTACACATTTTACTCATCTATAGCATTTCCCAATCATCTAGTAAGATAGATGAGTCCCGATTTTACAGGTGGGAAGTTGTGCAAACTTCTGTAGCTCACTAAATCTAATTCCCTCCTGCGATCCTCCTTGGTTGGTGAGGATGAGAGACAGCTGCCATCCGAGCTGCTTTCCTTTTTTTGGGACACAACACTTGACACTCACAACTTAAGGAAGGAGGGCTTACTGAGGCTCACGGTTTGCAGAAGTTTTGGTCCGTAGCAGCTGACTGCATGGCAGGGCGGCATGGCAGAGGGCACAGAGCAGAGAAAGAGCTTATGCCATGGCAGTGGGAAACTGAAAGAGCTGGGAGGGGGAAGACTATGAGTCCCTCCAGCCCACACCTCCAGAGAGCACCTCCTCCATGAGGGCTTCACCCCCAACATCACTCTGAGCCTCAGCCTCATTGGGGGATTAGCTATAAATTCATCAGGGGGTTAATCTACTGGTGAGGTTCATGCTCCCATGATCCAGTCACCCCCAAAGCCCCACCTACGAGGCGCTGAGGAACATCTCAGTATAAACCATAACTAGCATCAGCCTTTGCCTACAGAACCCATTCCGTAAGAAGCAGCACTTCCCAGATATGGTACTCTGTCTGGTATAAGATAACTTGGGTAATTTCATAGGTGCCCCTAAAAATATTTTAAGGGTATGTAGCCAAATATGGGGCTGAATTGTGTATAATGTATCTCAGGGATTCATGAAAAAACTAACATATTAAATTCACTGTGAAGCACAGCAGTAAATAAACATATTTAATAAATGTGTCAAACACCAGGTTAACATGGTATTTTGTAAGTTTATGTAGCCCAGCATATATTTTTCTTTTCACTTAGAATGCTTATTAATTAATGCTTATTAATTCATTAAATGCTTGGAAAGAGCTTGGAAATTGCTCTTATTTTAAAAAGCACAAGTTGAAAAATATGGGTAAATGGAATAAAAATGTTGAAAAAGAAAAATAAGCAGTAAGTCTAGCCCAACACCAGCTTCCTGCTGACCCATAGAGTGACCGTCATTCAGTCACTTAACCTCTCTCGGTCTTAAGTTCGTCATCTGTTAAATTGTAAGTTTGAACCAGGTGACCTTGAATGCTCCTCTCAGTGCTGACATTTTTGATGCCTGACACCAAGTGCAATCTCATTTGAGGCGAGTTCAAGTGCATATTTGGGTCCTAAGGGTTAATGCAGTATATAGAAGGGTTTTGATTTGAGAATAAGCTCAACGAAAAGAGATAGAAACCCTGCCATTTGTGACAGTGTGAATGGACTTGGAGAACATTATGCTGAGTAAAGCAAGTCAGCCACAGAAGGACAGAGACTGCATGATGATCTTGCTTGCATGTGGAATCTAAACAGTCAAATTCATGGGAGCAGAGTGGGATGATAATCACTGGGGGTTAGGATGAGGGAAATAAGGAAATGTTGGTCACAGTGTACAAATTTTTAACCACAAGATGGACTACTTCTAGGCATCTACTGTCTGGTGTGAGTAGTGCTGGGTGTGCTAATTAACTTGAAGGTGGTAATTGTACAACATATACATGTGTCAAATCATCACACCATCCACCTTGAGTGTATTTTTTTACTCATCGATTTATTTAAGCTGAATTTTCAGCAACAAGAAGGAGATGGGGTAAAGAAGAGGACATTTGTCAAGCAATAATATTGTTGTCACAAGCTAGAAATTGAAGTTACCTGCATTTTGTTTCATTTTTATGTTATTCTCTAAGTTACAGGAATCTCAGAAAAAAAATGAAAGACATAAAAAGTTGATGTCCCTTGCAAAGCTAAAAGAAAAAAATCATATCACATCTTACGTTAGGCATTCAAAATGGGGAAAATAATTACACCTCAAATTGAGAACACTGTTTGACTGTAATATCTCTTTTCAAGGAGATTCTACTAATTCTAGATTTAGAAAATGAAAATCTGTTCATAGAAACCATCAGAGTAAGGCAGATGGAATGAGGTGTTTGAAAAATCTTAAAGCCATATTTGAATTATCACCTTTGGATCTGCATATTGGAAATGTATTATTAAAAGGGTTTCTCAGGTACTACTTTACATTATCTTTCAAAATGTGCAGAAGGGGGTCATTGATTGTTTTCTGTTTTCTCCAAGGGCTGAACAAAGGACTAAGGAAATCCACCTGCAGCAGGAAGGGGCCGACTTAGATATGAGCTGAACTGACAAGTTTATTAGACAATGCAACTAGAATCCAAGGATGCCTTACCTACTGCAGATTTAACATATGCATAGTTGCCCAGATTACCCTCTAATTTTGTAATACATTTTATAATTCTGAGGTATTCTACAGTGCTAGAGGTCATTTTTCTCTATCTTCTTTCCAACCTAGAATACTTACTTAAATCTTCACCCAAATCCCCGTTCATCTTTGAGGTACATGTGAGTCTTTGGTCTTATTTATTTGTTTGGTGTACGTGGCCCTTTATTCATGTAACAGTCTATTGTACTTTGCTGGTTCCTCATCACTAACACATGCTGTGGTACTTGACTACATGAGAATACAAATGGTGTTAAACAGATTCCAACACTGCCTCATTAGTTAATTGCTAGGTCTAGTTTGTCTTGCCAAATCTACTGAAAACTATCAAATTAATTAAACAAATTAGAGTTTTTGCTGTATGTTGTGGATTCTGAAGGGACCATGAGGAAAAAGAAAACACTATTCCTAATCTCAAAGCATTTGGTGTCCAGCACGTCTGGACCGTACAGGCAGATGTGCAGCCCTGCTGTGCAGCACGACCAGCACATAGTAGGACTCAAGAAGTGCAAGAACCAGTGAAGACATGCCTGTATTTTGACAGATAAAGGCATACAGGAAGTAAGATCTGAACAGAGAGATGAGCACAACATTAAATACTGAGTCCTTTTAATTGGATCTTTTGTGAAGGAGACACACTTGGAAAAGGAGGTAGAAACAGGTTATTTCAGGCTTCAAACACATATGTGATTTAATGACTGTTCCATAGGTGATGAAAGCAAGGTTGGACTTGAAGCAGAGTAAAAGAAATATGGTCAAGGTTTTTCACATCTGTATTTTTAGATCATGGCCCTTGTAACAAATCTATAGTGTACGGTGAGTGCCCACTTGTTCTTTAATTGCATTTGAGTTGCAATTTAAAAATCGGAAGGCTGAGGAGGCCGCTGACTGGTAGAGCCCTCCCCTAGCATGAGCAATGTCCTGGGCTTGATCTCCAAACACAGAACCAATAACAAGCGTAGCGATATTTTCAATGGAAAATGCAAGAGCCATTATTACAAAAACCACGCAAATACTCGCACAGTGCTTGAGGTTCATCAAAAGAGCGGATGAAGAATGCAGACGTGCCGGTCAGGAGTCATCCCACTGCCTGCTTGGGGCTCCCTAAAATCCTTTCCATGGTGATGTGCTAAGCACTCCAGACCGGCTATGGAGTGGAGCCTAATCTCCTTTGATTTCATTTTAAAGTGCTTCACACCTTCCAGCTTAGACACCCCCAGGAGATGCCTGGGTCAATATTTGCCTCCCTGGTATGAAGTTCCCTGAGCTAAAACTGAATCTTTCAGCCAAAGCCTAAGACTATTTTATGGGAAACAAAAACTTGCATTTGAAAATTGGCCGTCATCAAACTTTAATTCTATGCCTTAAAACATTGATGGGTAAGAAAGAAGGGAGTAAGCGGTGCTCACTGAGTACCTCATGGGTGCGGCCAGCACACACTGGCCAAGAAACCAGCTGTGGAGGATGGGCCAGGTACCAGTCCTGCTGCTGCTGTCCTGACTGCTTTGGACAGGCTGCTGCCATCTGCGAGTCACTCTCCTCATCTATTGTGAGAATAACACCTGACTTACAAGCCACTTCCGTGGGCAGACACAAGGCATTATCTGGCCTCTGCTTGCCAGTTAAAAATAGTCAGGACAGGTCTCGGTTTCCAATGAATTTGCCATCTCGTTAGGGAGACAAGCTGGAAGCATGCAAAAAGTTAATTAGGAACAAAAGATTAAAATAACAATTCCAGACAACAATGGAAAAGATGTCACAAGGCTGTATGAGATTAATTGCCAAATGAATTCTTTACACAATAAGAATTTAGAGAAAGGAGAAATCATCCAGGATTGGGAGGTCTGTGGAATTCATCACACCTCATCCGACAGCTTTCGGTGAGTGGAAGGAGTCCTTCCTGCCCCCACGGGCAGCCGTCCTCGCCCCATGCCCGGGCAGCCCACCCCACCCCACCCCACCCCACCTACCCGGGCTGAGTTGGCTCCATTATCTCTTCTCACAGCCACGCTCACACTTACAGGGAGACCCAAGCTCATATCCCTCAGAATACAGGGAACACAAGCACTGTTCCACTAGAATGCATCCTCTGGTGTCTTTTGGTGGCCAGTGGCAAAAACGCAACACATTGTTTCCTTAAAATGCAACTTCCGGACGGCAGTGCAGCCGTAGGCTCCGCTGGGTCCATGGGCCAAGGGCCGTCCAACGACTCGGACTCCCTGCCCTCTGTCCCCTCCCTTGCCCGGGAAGTAGTTCCCTTTCTCTACAGCTCCCCAGCCCTGGCGCCAGATGGTGTGGCATGCTGGCCCGGCCCCTGTGATCACAGAGGAGTCTCTGGGATGGAGGGATTCGGGCTGCAGGGTGGCACCTTCGCCCACGCTGAATGCTTAGCGACAGGATGCTTTCTGCTCCTCAGTGGAGTAGAAGTGAAAGCAAACTGTGTGTACCCGCGACACGGGAGGGGGGGAGGGAGCTGTGTAGTGTGCAGGATGTATGAAGGTGGTATGTGTGATACCCAGAGTGTGTGTGGCGTGTGTTTAGGTGGTAAGTACATGTGTGGTGTGTGTGTGGTGCATGACATGTCTGTGGTGTGTGTGGCACATGAATGTGATATGTCGAGTTTGTGTGTGGTGATGTGGGAGACGTACGCGTGTAGCATGTACAGGTGGGGTGTGGTATTTGGGTGGTGTGTATGGCGTTTGTGTAGTGTGACATGTGGGGACGTGCAGTGTGTGTGTGATGTTGGTGAGGCATGTGTATATGTTATGCAACATATGTGCATATGTTACATATATTGTGCACATGTTACACATGTGTGCACAAATGTGTGCATGACTGTGTGGCATGACTGTGGTGTGTATTATGTATATGTTGTGTGTGTGTGGTGTATGCGGTGTGTGTTGTGTGTGCAGTGCGGTGTGTATGGCGTGTGTACCGTGTGGTGTGTGTAGTGCTCGTATGGCGTGTGTGTGGTGACGTGTAGCGTGCACAGTGCACCCTGGTGGCGGGTGGTGGGGACCTGGCACCGTGGCGATCACTGGACCCTTCAGCCCAGTCACGGAAAGCTAGCCCGCGACTGCGCCCCAGCTCTGGCCCGGTACCTCCCGCGGCCTCAGCCCTGCAGACACTGCACCTGCTGGCCAGGCGAGCCAAGTTGCTCTTGGTCCAGTCCTGGGAGGCACTCAGGGCACCAGAGGCCGGGACCAGGCGCAGGACGCGGGCGTCCCCTGCCGGCAGCTGCGGGCACTGGTGCTCCGGAGCGGGAGGGGCGCGGCGGCCCAAACCTCTGGCTGGCAGAGCCCGCAGGGGGCGCCGCTGTGCGCAGGACCGCGGCCAGGGACCCTGTGCTTGCTTCTGTCTCGACCTCTGCCGGCAGAGAGCCTGGCTGCGTGATAAAAACCGCAGCAAGTCGCCTTGAGCTATCCCTGGCCGAAGCAGGGCGCTTCGAGACCAGCTTTGTGGGGCGCGCTGGTCCCGCCTAGGCGCTGGAGGGTCTTCCCGCCCCTCGCCCCCAGCCCCAGGCCCCAGTGTAACTATGCTCTTGGGACGACGCCTGGCGTGGGCATCAACCACTAAGGCTGGGTTTCCCCTTCCCTCCCTGGCAACTGCTGGTCCAGGACACGGTGGGGGACTCTGAGGGACTGTTCCCACAAACAAGGGCCTGGGCCTTGAGGTTTTAAAGACGGAATGGGTGGCCCCTCTGCAGCCTGAAAGGGACTAGTCATGTTCATCTTGGAGCCCCAACTCTTATGGGGGGCCGGACAGGAGTGGTGCAGTTCGGGATGATAAACTCAGTTCTGCAGAGGCTGCCGAATGACCTGCACCCCTCCACCGCGGCACCCAAGGCCTGAGGGTAAGGAGGCTACAGAGCGCAGAGCAGACCCAGCTGCGTCCAGCTGCCCTTCACGCTTGGGCATCTTGGACGCAAGCGAAGAGGTAGCTTTTAGTAAAACCTGCTTTTAAGCCCCTGACTGCCTCAGCAAACACGAATTGCACTTTTAGTGAGTGACTGGTTAGGGGCGCGGGGGATCACGCTGCGCCCCTGTTGCGGTCCGTGACTACAGCCCTGTCCTGGGGTGGACCTTTTCACCAGGTGTTAAGCTAGTCTCTCCCCTGGGTGCGGCACTCACACAGGGCTTCCGTGGGAGGGGTGGAGCTGGGAGGGTGAGGTTAGCTGCACTGAGAAGCCTATTTTAGGAAAACACATCCCCGAAGAAAGTGGATGCTCTCCGTGGCTCCTCCGTGAGTGGGACTAGGCCTTCTACCTCACCCTCACCTGTGCCTGCTTGGCTGTGCACCCCCAGGCCCTGCCCAGGGCGACCCAGGCGGAGCCCGGCCGGGGAGACTTCCGGCGCCCACACCAGAGTCTGAGAGGTCACGGTTACCCGGGCTGGCCACCCGTGTCTGGCTGGGATGTCGTGGCCAGTGGCTGCGGCTCTGGTGTGGATGATGGCACTGTGTGGACTCCCTTATCTGTGATGAGCTACCTCCGGTGTCATCCCGCTGTCCTGCTTACGGTAGCAGGTGGGCGCTGCTGCGGTTTATATGTGTGTGTCCCCTGTGGCCCAGGCCCGTTGGAGGGACTCGTGGAAGGTGATTGGTGGACTAACTGCAGGAAGTGGGGCCCGGCCAGGGGGCGTGTCCCTGGGCGTGGCCTGGGGAGGTCCCACCCCTTCCGGTGCTCCCTTACTTGCCTGCTGCAGTCTACACAACGTGAGCTGCTCTGCTCCGCCAGACCCTTCCACCCTGTTGTCTCCTCCTGAGTAATGCAGGCTGAAATTTCGGAACTCTTGAGCCGAAACAAACTACCCACACCGTGTCCTGCTGGGCAGGCGTCCCTGCTGTCTCGGGCATCACCCGGCGCACAGCAGGCTCTGGAGTTTGTGGTGTGGAGGCGAACAGGCCCCGGGGACCCCATTCCGTGGACCGCAGGCTGGGGGAGCCGCGGGTGCTGCACCCCACAGGCAGACAGGTCCGTGCGGAGGGTCTGCGGGTCTCCCCGCGCGGCGGCGCCCTGCAGGACAGCTCAGCCCTCTGTCCTGCCTCCAAAACGAGTTCACGGAGTAGGGCCGATTCGCTTGCCTCCATTTCTCTTTTAAGGTAAGTTTAATTTCTCTGAAAGGAAATCAGGCTGGAGCTCGCGAGCTGGGTAGACAGAAGAAACACTAAGGAGTGGTTTAGCTGCAGCCTGGCCCTGTCTCCCCCCCCCCCCCGGGGCGGGCCCTCCGGGACATCTGGCGCGCGGCTGTCTGGCCTCCAACACTCCAGGAAGGTGAACATTCCCAGGTGAGACGACCCTACCCTGAGCTCGCGCACCTTTCCGTGGGTCATTCTCCCCTTGCGCTGAAGTACGGCCCCTCTGGGTTGCATCCCAGGTGTGTGCAACCCAGAGGACACGCGTGTCTTCTCTGGGCAGGCGGGGTTCGGAGCACCCCAGGGCAGAGGTGGGAGTGGGAAGGTGAGCGCAGAAGCCTGGACTGCTGCTAGGAGGGGACCTGGAAGAGGGGAAAGGGAAAGGGGAAGGGAAGGGGACCCCATTGGGGAGAGAGGCTCAAGAGCCCGGGACTCTCAGGTGGGTGGCTCACAACTCCTAATAGGCGCGCGCAGTTTCCTAAGGACAGGAGGAACAGCGCGGACCAGAGGGTTCGTAGAGGGTTCGCCCTCCCGCAGCCGGTTCTGGTTCTGTGGTTTAAAGGAGCGAGCCCTAGGATTGCTGGATCCACGGGCAGGGAGCGCCCTCTGGTGCCGCCAGGGAGCCAGAGCAGCTCTGTGAGGCTGCGTGCAGGGACTGCCAGGACTGCTACTCTGTTCTCTGGGCAGCAAGGAGCAAGTGCTTGGCTGGGAGCTGGGGCGGCAGAGCAGGGGCGAGCCCAAGGCTGCAGGCTACCAGGTCAGGCTGCCTGTATTTGACTGTCTTTCATTTCCCTCTGCTCCTGTGCTGCTCCGCGGCTGGCAGGAAGGAGGAGGGCCTGCTGGCTCCTTCATGGCTCCCTGCACTCGGTTGTACCCTTGTTCTCTCGGTGCACTGTGCCGCTGTGTCCCCTGAGCTCCTTCTTTCTAGCTGCTGTGTTGCACTCTTCACCCACACCTGTGGCTTACAGAGCGCTGACTCCGTGCAGCGCCTCCAGTTCCTACCGCATCCCTCCAGATGTCCACTTGGGACACTTAGGATAGCAGGGGAGATACAACCAGAAATGAAATTGCTAGGTCATGGAAATACTGGTTATTCCATCTAAGTGTTAGTACATACATCCCCTTAGCTGTTTCCCTGTGTCCCGTTCACCACTGGACATTACCAAGCTTTCCAGTGTCTGTCAGTCAATAATGTGTAGAGCGGTTTTTATTTCACATTCTTATTATTTTAATCCGTGTTTATGATTGCTTATGATCTGAGGATCCTTTCCAGTGGCCTGCAGGCATTTGAGTACCATTTTTAAATCTTCGGTTCATATCTTTTGCCTATATTGTGAATCTTGGCTTTTTTCTATTGATTTGAAGATCTTCTCTGTAAAAACAAAGCATTAATTCCTTGGTATTGTTATATGTTGCAAATACCTTCTACCATGACGTTGAACACTAATACATTTCTTATATTTTCTTCTTTGAACAGAAATTCTTAATCCTGTCATGTCATCATTTCTTCTTCTGCCTTTTTGCTTTGAAGTTATTTATAGAAAGTCAAAAAAATTGTTCCTCACACTTAGCTCACAAAGACCTGCTCTGACACTTCCATCTATTGATTTTATAATTTTACTTTTCACATTTCCATCTTGAAATCATAGAGAATCCAGCTTTGCTGATGACATTAGGTTTGTTTCACCATGATTTCGGATTGCGTCCTCCTCCTCATTTAGAGGGGACATCATCCTCTCTGCAGAGCACATGAAGGGAGACTGGATCTGATTCTGTGGACTCAGCTGTGGGAGGCACAGCACCTGTGCCTCAGGGGACAGGTCGTGCACTGTCACCCCGATGTCCTGGGCACTCCAGGTCTTGATTTCCAGGCAGGCAGAAGTATTGGCTAGCTCACAGGGCTTCATGTGAAGCTTAGACGTTGTCTTTGTTTGATTTTCCTAGTGTTACTGCAGGGACCAGCTCAGGGTGAGCCTGGCTGTGGGTATGCACAAAGCAACAGTTCCACCTGTTCCAGAATTTCCTCAAAGCAAGGCATGAGCCACCATCATAGGTAAATTGGGGGGGCGCAAAATAAGTCACATGTGCCACCTCCTACCCCACTGCAAACCATCACTACCTCCTTCCCAATATCTTCCCACTATAGTGTTTACATATTGTGCCACTGGACTCAATTGGAACTGCTTATGACTTGAAATCTGTTACTTTTCGGTCTTCATCTGCTTGATTGAAGAGAAGTGAATGGAGAAGAGAGTGTTGGAATGCAGGAGATAACTAAGGGGTCAGCAGATGGTTCACCCAGCCCCATTACTAACCTACTGGCCAGCTGGAAGAGTCACCTCATTTCTTTGAGGTGCATTTCTTCTTGATGCTAGGGACTGATGTTGATGAGGGTGATAGTGGTGATGATTGCATTTCCTCATGATTTCAGGATGGACTCCCTCATTTCTGCCCGTAATGGTGCAGGAGGGAATCCTTGTGTTATGAATGAGAAAGCCAGCTGGCGGGCATCAACATTGGGCTGCTGCTTGCACTTGCAGCCCATTGAAAGCTGCTTCTGCTGGTGGGCCAGAGTGACGTGAGGGGAGTGAAACTGGCAATGTTTCCTTTTCAAAATTGAATATTTCGAGATGAGAAAAAACAAAAAGCTGCTTTTGTAAATGGTGTCCCAAGTGCAGGGACGGTCTGCTTTCCAGGTAGAAGTGTGTGGTAGTGCTGGTGACTCAGAGCAGAACAAAGGTTTACATGGCCCAGAGAGAGGAGAAATGACAACTGTTTATCCCAGATATTTCCTGCTCCCCAAAACATGAGGATTTCAGATAAAAATATTTTTAGAATAGGACAGTGACAAATTACTTGGAAAAATAAATACACATAGAAATAGTCAACTTATCATAAATATGTGTGCATTAACTTGAAAGGACATCTATAAAATATTAAAGTATAAAATAATATATGAGAAAAACAAAAAACCAGAACTGTACACGTTTTATATATGTTTATACCAGAAAATGATAAATTATAACCATTGATTTCTAAAGTTCCGAATATAAGAACAGTACCCCGGGAGAGGCGGAGGCCGTGGGTGTGACAGACCACATTTCATATTCCTCAAGTGTCGTAAACGAACGTGTGTTAGGTTTATAATTCAAACAACAGAAGAAAGAGAGCTGCCGTCTGGTTGGGGTCCTGTGACTAGTTCAGGTCAGAGAGTTGCCTTCTGGTCCCCAGACAGACCTAGGAATGGCCACAGCCAGAGGCTTTAACCAGACTGAGCTTCCCTGGTGCCTGTCACCTGCTGTCCATTCACTGCTTCTCGACGCAAACAGTGTTTCAGAGATAGTAAGAAGTGGGTTATCCAGGTGTCCTGTGATTGCCAGGAGGAGATTCCTCCTCTGACTCAGTGGTCAGAATCCCCAGAGCAAATAGATCATGACTTTTCTTGGCTGAGAGCACTTTGCGGGCGTTGGGTGTGAGACACATCACTTCCAATAAAATGGTCCCCGTGTGCCCGGAGGTGTGTCCATTCAGAGCCTTCCAGGCCGTGTCTGTACCCCAGCACGTTGGGCAGCTCTACCCTGAGCCTTGCTTAGCTCCCTCAGTGCCTTCTGGAAACAGCATCCTTTTCTTAGAGAGATGCGGAAGGAATAAAAGAATTTACCTGCTCTGCAATTTTGCTCACGTGAAAGGCTGCACTGAAGAGAAGATGCTGAGACCCATGAACATTATTTCAGTTCTCTGTGAAGAAACGTGGCTGTGTGACCTAGAAATGGAAGGCTGTGAGCACGTAGTGGGTTGCCAAACCAGTCCTGACACTGTCATTGAAATATTGATCCTGTGGTCACCTCTGATATCTGTCAGTGTTAATATTGCACACTCCTGCAGCTGCCTTAAGGCAGAGAGAAGGTGGATGAGAGGGAGAGAGACAGGAAATGCACTGTCTACTATTTGACAAGTGACAAAAGGCCGACAGGAAGAGGCAGGGCCATGTCATCCGCTCCTGCTTTCCTCCTGTCCATTGCTGACCTGAAACATTTGAAGCAGGTGTTATTTCTGTGTGACCCGAGGATGCCCGCAAGGAGGCCGGGTAGTGGGCATGTGGGGATGGGGTTAGTCACCCTGGGCCTTGCCACTAACAGTTTTTGGAAACGGGGCTGAGCGGCGTGGCTTTCTGTGGTGGGGGTTCACCTGTATCTGCAGTTAGAAGCGCAGAGCTTGTTTTACACAGGGATAACCCAGAGCTACATTATCACGAAGGAGAGATTTATCTGTATGCAACATTTTTGCCTGAGTAAATAAACAAGTTAGAGGAACAATAACAAGAATATGATAGAGTTTACAGTCTGTGAACCAAATATTCATGAAGGATCCTGGAGTCCGGAGTGCCAACAAGCTGCTGAATTTTTCCTTGCTCTCCCCAGGCCTCAGCTTCCTGGAAGTGGACTGACTGAAGGATTTCTTTTGTCTGGCCTAGAACATCTGGTACGTTCCTTCTTGGAGGAAGGACTCTGTAGGGAGCTTGAACCGTCAGCAATGCCCTTTAATAAATTAACACCAGAAATACGCTGAAATAGACTTACCAAAACTCTGAGTCTGCTAGGCTGCAAAGTAAAGATGTGAGCCCCCACGGTATGAGAATCCGAATAAGCAGATAACTGCGTTGAAGAGCACACTAGAGATCTGTAAGTCTAGCTCACATGAGACGCACAAATTCCAGCCGGGACACCTGGGCCAGACGGCAGAGGAATAACGTAGCTGTTTTACTTGGCGCTCTAGGAAAAATGAAGGATTATCATTTTAAATGAACTCTGGAAAGACATAGATGTTTTAAGTAGATTTGCATGTGGAAAGAAAGAAATGTGGGATCGACTTACTCTGTGTGGCCCCCAGGGTTCTCTAAAGATTGAACAAGCCATCTCAGCCAGTAATGAATGAGATTCCCATTACCAGAGTCATTCATGTAGAGAATAGATAGTGTGGGATGGAAGACAGATCAGTATTTAAGAATATACATTTAGGAATAAGGCAACTGGTTCTCAGTCCTAGACCAAGTAAAAGAAATCCTTTAGTCAGTCCAGCTCCCAGGAACCTGTGGTCTGGGGAGAATAAGGAAGTATTCAGCAGCTTGTTGGCATTCCCGACTCCAGGATCCTTCACGAAATCTTCAAGTCACCCTTTGGTTCTCAGAGCCCCGTGTGGAGAGGAAGCTATGACCTGGAGATGCACGATGCCCCAGCCCATCGCAGAGACTCGTCCCGGGCGCTGCAGCGTGCACTGGCCTCATTTCTCCAGATGTGTGCTGGTCCTGGCCAGCTCAGCTGGGGAGGGTGGCTCTCCGTGAAGGGGCAGGGACTCCTCCCTCACTAACTGCTGAAATGAGAGCTCCCAACCACCCTTCATCCTCCGGGCACTCACTTCACACTGTGGTTGCCAAGCGGCCCTCGGAGGCCAGCAAGCTGCATGAGAGGAGGGCTTTCCTTTTGGGTGGTTCCCCGCAGTGCTCACCAGCCGGCGATCCTCCTGGTGTGTGGCTGGGTGCTACTGCTTCTCTGTTTCCTCTTTCTAACTTCTCTGGCTCCTCCCTGAACCTCACAGGAGAGTTTTATCATCATTGCCTTTAAATTGCTTTAAATGTTTAGTCTCTCATTTATTCCCTTAAATACACAGCTCTTTAGTAGCATTTTGAGTGATTGTCACAGTAGGTTTTTCTAAATTGAGATATAGTTCGTATACCATAAAATTCACCATTTTGAAATCTACAACTCAGTGGCTGTTAATACATTCACACAATTGTGTAGTATATCATTGATTTCAAAAGTCGAAGGGGTGCAAAAAAACAAAAACCAGTGACCAATACCTCAGTCCCCACCCCAACACCCCACAGGTTGTGTGTGTGTGTGTGTGTGGTACTAGTGATTGAACCCAGAGCTTTGCACTGAACTGTACCCCCAGCCCTTTTTTACTTTTACTTTTTATCTTGAAGCAGGATCTCAGTTGCCCAGGCTGGGCTCAAATTCCCCGTCCTCCTGCCTCAGTTTTCCTCAGTGCTGGGATGACAGGTGCTGCATAGGCCAGCCCTGCTCAAGCAGCTGCACACTCTGTTCCATAACTGTGTTTGAACCACCCCACCTGAGCACTGTGAGCACATGGGGTCTGGAGCCTGGGGCTGCTCTGGGCAGACAATCCCGACTTTACTTACCAGTCCTGTGACTGGGTGTGCTGCAGGGCTTTCTGGGCCCCTCTCACATTTATAACTCGAGAGGCTTGGGTCCTGTCAGGAGGACTTCCTCTCAGATTTGCAGAGTTTTGGGGTTGTGTAGACAGTTTGTAGGGCTTAGCCCTCAAAATTCTTAATGAATGTTTATAGCTGCGTATTTTTCTGGTGTGTCTGCATATTTAGCAATCTAAGGCTCTTACTTGAGAAATGAACAATTAATGGACTAGGCAATAAAGTACCTGCTTCCCCCCAACATCTCATTGTTATCGACATTTTTCATTTGAGAAACCTCGGTTCCTGGGCCTCACTGGGCCATGCCCCGTGGTGGGAAAGGCTGGCACCAGGACACATCTGCACTCTGCCACTGGCCACTCGCTGAGGCCCTCTAACTTCCCTCATGGGACCTGTGCTTTGGAATCAGAAAATCTTCAGATCTCACTTTCTACATCTAAATGCAACTAGTAAGACTTATATCTTAGGGACAATATGAGAATTTTAAAAAGGGATCTTAGACCTATTAAACAATCACTGATTTTTTGAATCACTTCACATAGAAAAATGAATTTTGTCTCTGTGTGTTAAATAGTCATTTCCCCTGTACATATGTATATTCCAAAACACTTTTCTGAGCCAATAGAAACCATGTATGCATGTGTACATATATCGATATGTGTATATATGTGTTATACAATCATACATGTATCCATGTATCCATACATATATGCTTATACATTTTATATATGCATATACACTTGGATGTTGTTCCCTTCATATATATGAATATATCTGGATGGCTGAGTCCTACTTTGTTTCCCTGATGTGCAGTGAGCCTTGGGTCACTGCTTGGTCTCACGGTGCTGGGCAGAACAAAACCACCACCCTTGGTGAGCTGCCAGCACCTGGTACCCACACACCTGGCATATGTTAGTCTTACAGATGAGGCACATGCAGGTATATATCTAAATGTCCTCTTTCCCTTGGCTCCTTGAGAATGGATGCTATGGGAGATCCTGTTCTGTCTCAGCATCTTTGTAGATGATGGTCTATGTTCACCTCAACAGCGGGAAGGACCTCGAGCTGCTGGAGAGGGACATGTCTGTGTCTCGGAAGGTTGACAGCCATCATCAGGTGTGCAGAAACACCCCAGTCTTATGGGATGACCTCTGTCCAACTTGTAGTCCAGACAGAAGCTGGCATCGCTTGAGCCTCCGCCCATGCTTCCTTGGCATTATCTCTAAAGCGATCTGGTCTCACCCTTGCAGCTGCTTGCCCTGGCCACCCAGCCAGCATGGGTCTGGGCAGTAGGAAGTAATTATAATATTAGCTTAGACACAACATAATTATAAAGGAAGCTGCTGCTAAGCAACATGGGTTTATGCATTCCAAAATTCAACTCAGTATTATGTAGGGCTGCACACTCTTTAGGAAGTAGCCCTGTAATGTTTTAATACCTGAGTGTGGAGAGTGAGTGCATGAGGACTAGGGCCTTGGCCCATGACGGGGAGAGTTGCCAGCTGGGCTTTGCGCACCTGCCCCCCAGGTGGAGCCTCACACCCTTTCCTCTGAGGGAAGCTTGTGGAGTCCAGATCCTAAACAGACAGTAGGAGAAGGGCTTCCAGGAGGCCTGACAGAACAGGGCAAGCAATGAAGCACAGAAAATTGACATTGGAAGTTGCCTATTTGAAAGACATGACAGCCTTTGCTTGCTGCAGAGCTAATTATTATGCAAATTTATGCTAATAAACTCTGCCTTGAACGTTGTTGAGAAGCTGCCTTTTCCCGTTAACATAGCCATAATGAGAGGTAAATTTGTAATGCAGATGCCCGAGGTAATATATCCTAAATCACTTTATGGCATAATGGACTCACTCTCACCCCACCCGGCACAAATGTCAATTTAAATTAGTTTTCGCTTTGCATATTTATTGAAGCTTTATTTATTGTTAATGTATACTAAGGACACCAACTAAACAGCCCCCACTACTTGTTAGAAGAGGAGTTTCACTGGGTGCTGAGGCATCTGTTCATCGGGAGACAGGGCAGTGTTTTCTTTCCTCACCAGGGCCCCTGTGCCAGCGTGGATGGTGCCAGTGTGGCCCTCACACCTTCCCCTGCCCTGACCTTGGTACCAAAGCAGGGCCTGCCCTGAAGAGCAGCTCCATCCTGGCACTTATTGCTGGTGTTCCTAAGAAGGGGTCTTCCTCACGCTGCCTTTGTGGCATCACTCAGCCTTGCAGGTGCTGTTTTCTGCCCATGACACGGGAGTGGCTGTGGGGTGTAACATCTGTCCCCACTGGAAGTACACACACACACCCTCATGTACATAGTATGACTTGCACAGCTGTGCCCCACTTCCTCCTGCTCACACTCACTCGCCTCTGTTGGTTCAGCTGTCTCCTGATGGTCTTGGATACAACTTCTCTTTTCAGATAGGATGTTGCCATGTAGTTCAGGCAGGTCTTAAACTCACTGTATCGCCCAAGCTAGGCTCCAACTTGTGATCCTCCTGCCTCTGCCTCCTGAGAGCTGGAATTACAGGTGTGAGCCTCATGTCCTGCTCACATTCTCTCTTGATGACTGTCCAAGTCTCAAACTCACAAACCATTGCTTCCCCCGCACCCCAGCTAAGTCCTGAGCATGTGATTCCAACTCTGTCACGAATAGGAGGAGATGAAACCAGTGCTTGGAGAATTTCCTCCAAGGCGCTCTGATGAATCCTATACCACTGGGTAACAGAAACAGCACTACGCCATGCACAGTTGTTTCTGGTTTCAGTTTCGCCCCTTGTTAACAAATAAAGTATACATTCTCTCACATGTTAATGCTAATTGTATGGCTTCATTCTTTCTTATACATTACTTTTGATTTAGGTATTAATATTCCCATCTTAGAGAAGGGAAAGCTGAAGTCTTTTAGGTTAAAATAACTTACCCAAACTTCCTGTGCATGGTAAGGACAACTTCCAATCTCGTGTTCTTTAAGCTATTTGACATGTCCAACCTACAGCCCCAGGTTGGACATACCCGTGTTATAACAAAAATGTTAAAAGATAGAGCACATTTTATTACTGATACATATTAACTATACTCTGTTACTCATGGCCCAAGACATGGGCCACTTCCTGGGTGCAGTCCAGGTGGCGAGGCATGGTCGCAGGTTGGGCATGCATGCTGTACACCACTGTGTCTCCTAGAAATCTCCTGGTGACTTTAGATTTTGTTTCTCTAACATTTAAGGTGTTGGAGTTGACCATCTCAGAAGTTCTTTGATCCACCTAGCTCTCAATGATACTATTTTATGATTGCATAGGCAACTATCTCTTGATTCTGTTTGTTTCCTTTCATTGTAAACTGACCTTAAGTTATTTGCTTAGTGCTTCCTACCTCCTTAGTTCTGTGTAAGTCTCTTCTGGGGCACCTTGGCCCATTCTTTTGTTCATCTCACACCAGCTTGGAAAAATGACTCTATAAAAAAATCAAGGCTAACTGAGCGCAAGGAGATATCAACTAGATGTTCTAGTCCATCTCTACATATATTCAGAGAATGCCAAAGTGTCCATCTGCTAAATTGTGTCTTTAGCATTCATGTGTCAGGTATCTAGATTTTTTTCTCATTAGCATAGCTTCTTTGAATCAAGTTATTTTGACAGGTCCTGTGAACATATGAATTCACATTACATGGGGAAATGTATCAACTGTTTGTGTCAGATAATCGAATGGTTTGCATTTATCAGATATCAGAACCTAAATAGGAGGTCAGTAAGAGAACACAGTGCATGAATTGTGATGGAAGGATATGCTGGACAAAGTTGTAGCATAGCCCTAATCAAAAGACAGACTGAGATTTCTTTCCTGATTTACACAGAACAAGGGTGCACGCTGTTGGTATAGATTTCCTATACCTGACAGAATTTTCTCAAAATGATGATGGAAAAAATACGTTTGTGATGGTTTAGGGACAAACTTCCTAAGCAGTAGTTAATGATGTCTTTATCTTCCTGCAGACATGGCCACCTGTTCAGGTATGAAACTGCATTTGCAGTAAACTCTAATCCCTAGGAGCGGTCTTCAGAAGTTCAGAACTTGAGCCCTCAAAACTAAGTTATAATGCTGAATCTGAAATGAGAACACAGACCAGGATAAGTGAAATAAATCAGACACATGAGCCCAAATATTGCATGATTTCTGTTATGTAAGATACTTAAAGTATAAATAAAGATCAAAATAAGAGGTGGGTAGTATAGATAGGGAGGTAGGTCCTCTGTGAGTGGGAAGGGAATTAGAGACGGACGGACAGGAGAAAGTAGAAGGCAAGAGGAAGTAAAATTTTTTTAAAATATTAAGAGGTAGTATACCAACTCTCCACGATGAATATAGTCATTATGCACAACAAATATGAACTAAGAAACTTTAAAAAATGAAATTAAAGCATAGTTTTTTTAATACCATTCTTTGATATATGACTAAAAGTTTGTTAGATCGATTTTGGTTGTGACAGTATGCCAAGAAAAGGCTTAGCAAGAAGCGTATTGTTTTATGTTTAGAATAGAAATGTATTTTCATTATGAAGATGTAAAATATAGACAAGAATGTGGGGAAGAAAGCAATAGTCCTCTGTATTCTGCCTTTAAAGCTAACCATGCTGCTGGTGTCTCTATACCACGGAGCAGAGTGGATGAGGTTTTGCACGTATGTGAGCCTTTTCCCAAGGGGAAGCCAATTTTTCAAGGCAGGAAGATATTTCACTGTGGGATGGAGCAGACCTGGGGCTAAGCCCCGCTAGGACAGGGGTGACCTTGCTGGTCTCTGCGAGACAGGTTACATGACAGCAGGTGGGACAGTGGGCAAGTGGTGGAATCTGCAAGGTGACTTCACGTACCTTGTCCCTCCTGCCGAGGCAGACTTTGGTCACACACACTGGTTGTGCAAAGAGATTTGCACAAGCAATGCCAATCTCCTTGTCTCCCTGGGTTTCAGTGATTTCCTGTGTTGGGGAGACAGGATGCAGTTGGAGGAAGGGCACAGGAAAGAAAGAAGGAAAAAAGGGAAGGAGGAAGGGAGGAAAGGAGGGAGGAGAGATTTCAAGTTGTAAGATTCCATCCCTGAGTGTTAGTGTTCCAGGGAGGCCAGAGAAAGCCTCCCCAAGGGTGTAAAGGGAAGGGTGGAGGGGAGAGGAGGGCACTGCAGGTAACAAGCACCCTCAGTGTGACAGGTGGCAGGCAGCCGTGCATGGGGCTCTGTGCACTGGCCTTACAGACCCGGAGAGCGTCCCAGCTTTAAGTCTGCAGTCCTTTACATCCCACCCTGTGAACCCACACTGAGAGGGTTCCCCAGCAGAAGCCTGCAGATGGGCCCAAGAGCTAAGACTTCAGACATGAGGTCTGTCAATCACACAGGAATCCGGGAGCTACACAGCCCCATTTCTTAAAAAAAAAAAAAAAAAAAAAAAAAAAACACAAATTGCACTTTCCCAATCCAGAAATTTGAAACTTTCTAAGCAATGACATGATACTGAAGGTAGAAAATTCTATACCATGAAATTTTGTTCCTTGTGCAAAGTTATTAAAAAAATACTGTGCAAACTACCTTCAGGCTATGTGTGCAAGGTCTATCTGAAACAAACCTTGTGTTTAGACTTGAATGCTGTCCTCAAGATATCGCATTATGTATATGCAAATATTCCAAAGTCTAATACAAATGGATTCTGAATTCCCAAACCCTGCTGGTTGTGAGCATTTTGAATAAGAAGTACTGAGTCTCTAGCACTGTCTCTACACAGGAGAACCAGTGGACAAATGTCCCTGTGTTCGGCAGATGCCATGTGCTCGGCACCTGGGCCATGGACTGTAGCCTGGAGGGACCCGTGTTGGAGCAAGTGTGGAAGATGGCGAGTCCTCTCCCCAGAGCTCAAGGGCGGCCCTTGCCACTGGCTGCTTCGACAGTACCCTTGGCTGCATAGCCCCTGTGACCTTGCTAATGGGGTGGTGGACTCCATACCCAGGTTAGAGGGCAGTTTCCAGGGTTGTGGGGCACCCTCTGCCCCCAAAACCTGTGTGGCCAGCTGTGGACTCCACACAGAAGTGGACTTTCATCTGCCCAGGACCAGCTGTAACATGGCTTTTCAAGCAGCAGGATGAGGCATTTCCCCAGTACCCTGTACCCTGTACCGTCACCGGTAAGGCTCCCTGACCTATCAGTGGTCCAATACTGGGGCTGGTTCCATTTCTGCAGCTCACCCCACTCTGAAGCTGGTGATTCTCTGCCTCTCCTTGTTTCATTTTTCTCCTTATTCTGATCATGATCAAACAGATTCTGTTACTTACATGTGGATATTGGTGACTGTCTACCTTTTGGGCACAATGTAAGGTGCATGGCCAAGCAGTGATTTAGATCTGTTTTGTTTAGATTCATGTCTAGCACCAGCTAGCTTCTAGTAACTACAGGTAACTCATGCAGGTAGCAGTGTGACAGCAGAGGCAGGTCAAGACCTGCCGAGTCCCCAGACCGCTCTTCCTAAACACTTCATACTGCGTGGACCATGCCCTTGTCCCGCTTGATGAGTTTTCCCAAGGGCTGGCTTGGGCCAGTCGCCCCAGGCCAAAGATTTCAGCAACTGCGCCCACACACAGCCTGTACTGCGGCTTCCCGCCCCCATGGCAGTCTAGAATGGGGAGGAAACCAATCAAGAGAAGCTCAGAGGACTTAGCTTAGACTGTGTTGCTCGAATCCAACTTAGAGCTGCTCTTCCACTGCTGAGCTGTCACAGACTGACTGTGTGGTACTGCAAAGAAAAGGGGCTTGCATCTTGCAGGGCCAGGGAGCCCTCCCACCACCCAAGGTCCTTCCATGGGCCTTCACTACAACAGTGTTTTTGCGAGAGACCTGTACAGGGCCTCAGCCTGGAAGCCAGCAGGGCGGTGCAGTACCCAAGGCTGCCCACCAAGTGGAGACAGACTTCCATGCAGGAGCTGCGGACCTGGCCGCCGGTGCCACAGTCTCCCTTCAGCTGGGAGGGGCCCTGTGCTCCCGGCGGCCACGCAGCCCTGCACACCAGCCTGGCAGGGCCCGACCTCGCGCTTGCTCTGCCCTTTGCCCTTCAGGCTTCTTCATTTGGATCTTTTGCTTCAGGCCTCCTTCCCTGCAGCAAGCCCCAAGACCAGGGCCTCGGAGGATGTTAAAGACCAGTCTAAAGCACACTCTCCCTGCCCTGGCTCCAACTGACACATCCAAGTGATCAGACCCGCTCCTGGTTGCCCACTTGACAAGCATCCAAGAAAATTTTCTCAATTAGGAACTGCTTCGAAGGTTTCCCTCATAGTAATGATCACAAACTGCTCTGTAAATGGCCTTTTTAAAAGAGTGAGACTGAAGAAAAGCTCACAGCAGATAAACAGGGCTTGAAGTCGGCATTCATATTCTATTAAAATTAGTGTTGAGGCAGATGTGCCTCGAAGTGAGGCCACACCAGACTCCCTGAGAAGCAGGCAGGCCCACGGCTCGGCCCCTGAAACCTGGTCCGAGATCTCAGCACAGCTCTTCACTTTTGGACAACTGGGAAGCTGTCCAGTGTATGCGTGTGGAAGACAGGAGACATGAGGTAGGAGAAGAAATTCCTGGAGAGGATCAGGATCCAAGGCCACCAACCGCTTGGTGACTCCTTTTTCCCTTGGCATGACACAAACCCTCAGGTCCAGCTAAGACTGTGCCATTTTGGGTAACTGGAGTAGCCAGCAGGCAGGAATGGGTCCAGGAATTGGGCTCACCCACGGCTGGTTTCTGGATGGGTCCACGCTGTGGTGCACACTATATGAGTGTCTGGAATAAAGCAGGACTGCGTGACTCTTGAGACCTAGACCCAATGTGGGGAGGGGGCTCTGCAGGCACAAGGGTGACAGACTCGTGTCCACGGACAGGGAGAAGGGGCTGCAGAGCATCTGGGAGCCAACATCAGCACTGGAGCCACAGCCATGGACATGCTGGGATGGCAGGTACAAGGCAGAAACCTGACCTACTGGAATACAGTGGGCCAGGACAGCGTTTCGGGCATGGCAGAAATGCTTGGGGGCAGTGACAAAAAGTGGTATCAGTGATGTGGTCTCTGAAAGCTCACATCAGAATAAGGACAGATGATCAAAGCTGAGCTGCTAGCTGGGGCGTGGGGGCCGAGTGTCCCAGGGTACTGCCTAGGCCATTTTGATCTCAACACCATGTTAGACCTCTCAGTGGGGGTTGTGGCATCTCATCTGCAGAGAAAGAAGGCTGAAGACCAAAAAACGGCATGAAGACCGAGGATCCAGGCAAGTTGCAACGCTATGGTTCAAGAACTTCACCCAAATCCCTGACATTAACCTGGACACTAATATTTACAAGCCTGCACAATGCTGGGCCCTGGTTATGTGAGATGCTATTATTTGCAACTTAGAATTTTCTGGGAGAGTACTCGGGCTTGCTGGTAAGCACGGCTGGTGTCAGGGTCTATGAGGGGAGGCAGGAGACTGCACTGACACTGACTTGCCTGCACTCAAGTGTAAGGGCCTGTGAGGTGTGATGTAAGCAAGCAATAAGGAGCCTCCTTCCATGCAGGACTGGTCTCCAGAAGAGATGAGGACAGGTAGCTGGGTGAGAGGTCAGAAGGTGGGGTCTGGTGACGGGGAGAGGGAGGTGATTCCTGTTCTCGCAGTGTGGACTCTGTCACAATGTGAGCTCTTAAACATTACTGGGAGAAGCACAACCTAAGCCTTTGAGAAGACAGTGAGCCTAGGCCAGTGTAGGAAGAAGGCTGTGAACGGTGTCTTTCTATCCATCCCCGAGAGATGTATGCATGACCCTTCTTGCAGCTAAGCAAGACAAGGATCTTAGGCTTCCTCCAAAGGGTCATTACAATGTTTAGATGTTTCCACCCCTACTTCCACCTGATTTTTCCTGCCTATGCCATTTTTGAATGTCCCTAAGTGCTCTTGGGTGAAAAAAAAAGAATGAAATCAAGGGTCTTGTCTAATTTCACTTGCAGAAAAAATTTTGGAAGAGGTAAAAAGATCCCTTTTGCACAGCCCATTAAAATAAGTTATGTAGACCCTCTCCTTTTCAGCTGAGGAGGTGGTCAGGATGAGAGGATAAATCTTTAAAAGAATAATGTTTTCCAAATCAGGTTCCTTGTCCTCAGATCCTTTGATGTATGAGTGTAATAGTAGGTAGGACACATAGTGAAATATACATGAGGTCTCCTGAGAAGGGAATAGCAGAGTAGAGGAAATATTAGTGTTTACATCAAAACTCAATTGGAACACTCATTTCAAGATGATAGTTTATTATGTTGAATGCAATTTAGTCCCACAAAGATGTTTCCTTTCTGTCTCCAGGACACTCAGTTCCACTTCATCCCTATTTTCACTCCCTCTCATGTCTAGATATAAGGAAGCAAAACACAGCCAGTGTGTGATGATTTCTTTGAGGCTGAGGGGTTTGCAATAAAGGAAAGGAAGAGAAGAAGATGCCAACAGTTCCCTAGCTTTTGGGGGACTAAATCAGTTTTAAACAAAGAAGAAATTGACATAGAGAGGACCCTTTCCTTGTAAGAAATCACCCAAGGAGACTAGCCTTCCCCAAATCCATTCTTTCTTCTCTCTTTTACCTGCCTATATCCCCTTGATATACCCAAGGTGAGACTTCAGTCACCACAAAAGATGAGTGGTAGCAAAGCTGACCTTGCTGGGGGATGCTCACTTGGCAAAAGCTGCCTCTGCAGCCCCTGGGAGTGGCAGTCCCTGTGGTGATGCACTTTGGGTCCAGGTGGAGTTGAGCATGCCCATCATCTCTGCAACCTCAGTTGCTTAGTCAGCATGTGTTCAGTGATGGACCGCTGTGTGCAGTATTCCCCAGCCTTGTGCGGGCTTTGCTTTTAAATTGCTCTAAGGCTTTGCCAGCATTCTTCATGAGAACCTGTGTCTTGAATGGGAGTGAGCGTTTCTCCTCAGCTGGTGCTTGTTTGTCACAGCTGGCAGGTCTTGTCATGCTGCACCATAGGGTGGCAGTGGCTGCCTTGGCACAGGGGAACTGGCAGGCCCCAAGCATGGAGGGCTGCCTCCTCCCCTCCACACCTGGCTCACACCTGTTACCTCCCTCTGGCCTCAGGTGACTGCCTTGATCCTGGAGCAGACAGGTTGGAGCACAGACCTGTGTCCAGATGCTGAGGCTCTCTAAGCGTGAGCACTGCTCTTCTGTGTGAGCTGGATGCAACAACAGTCGGTCACTGTCCTATTCCTTTTCTTTCATTTTGAGAACGTTTGATGGTGCAATGCTCAGTGGTAATGAGGGGAAAGGAGATGGTTTCTTTCTAACAGCTTTTATGGTTTTCCTCTTTACTGCAGTAGTAAGCATCCTTTCTTCTCATTGAACCCCTCAGTGCTGTGGTTTGAATAAGTGTTCCCCCAAAGACTCCTGTTTTAGACTTGGTCCCTAGCCTGTGGCACCAATGAGAAGTGATGGAGACTTTGGGGCGTAGAGCCTAGTTGGTGAAGTCAGATCACTGAGGCATGACCTAAGGGGGATACTGGGACCCTGACCCCACCCTCACTCTCTCTTTCCATTCCCACCCATCGTAAGATAAGCAGCTTCCTCTACCACATGCTCCCAGCATGATGTTATCCCTTGCTGTGGGCCCAAGGGATCAGAGACTGAAACTATGAATCAAAGTAAACCTTCCTTCTTGTAAGCTGGTGATCATAGATATTTTATCACAATTCTAGAAAACTGAATAATCCATTTAAAATCTATAAGCCCGAGAAAAAGAGATGAGAAAAGAGAAGAGGAGGACAGGATGGGAAAGGATGGAACAGGATGGGAGAAGACAGGAGAGGATGAAGAAAGAAGGGGGAGGTAAGGGGAAAAGAGAAGGGGAGAAATGTGAGGTTTGGAAATGACCTAAAAAAGTCCCTTATTCAAGTTCATTTTTTTAAAGCTTAGTAATGTGGGACCCAGAGAATGAATGGCTTAAAAAAGATTTTATAGAGAGTTGGTGGCAAATCCAGGTTTCAAACCTGTCTCTCAACTGTGCATATCACCACATCTCATCAGAAAAGATGGAGTATCAGAAGCTTGAAAGATGATAGCTGATAAAAGTTTTCTAAAATTCTACTTTTCACCTGAACGCTCATGGCTTAGCTCTGGCACCAAATTGTTTTAGTTGTCCATGAAGTGGCTGGTGCTGTTTTGTCACTTTTCAGCCAGAGACTACCAGCACCTATAGCTAAATAACCGCAGATCATCTGTCCTTTGAAGGAAATGTCACACTCTAACTACAGAGCAGCTAGTTTAGCTTGTAGCTCAAACAGTGCATTCCATGAGACAATTATAGTCCAGTTATGTGTCACTTAACTAGGGTATGTTCTGAGAAATGTGACAGGTGACAATTTTGTTGTTATGTGCACTATATGCAGTGTAGGTTATAAGTCAGTCACTTATGTAGTCTCTTGACATAATCAACATATGCATAAACATATAAGGTTGCTTCCTGTGTAGTATGGCATCCTGTTCACAGTAAACTTTTAAAATAAATACAAGGAATAAATACACTCTCATATAAAAACTAAAATATAGTGAACACATAAGTGAGCAAAATAGTCATCTATTTTCATTATCAAATTTTATGTACTGTTCATGAATGTATGTTATTTGTGTTACTTTTCCTTTGCTGTGACAAAAACCTAAAATGAATCAACCTAAAAGGAAGTAAAAATAATTTTAAAAGGCTCATCATTTTTGTCGTTTCTAACGATGACTGCTTGCCCTGTTGCCATAGGCACGTGGAGGTGCTATATATCATAGCAGGAATATGTGACAGGGGAAGGTGCGCTACCCATGGTGGCTAGGAAGTGAAGAGAGAGGGAATGAATTGGTACCCTAATATTCTTTTTAAAGCTACACCCCCAGTGTCCTAACCTCCTCTCACTGGGCCTCAGCTCCAACAGTTCTCACCCTAGATTGGCAACCAGGGCTTGAACACATAGGGTGCTGGGGGATTCACAATATGTAGTCTATAACATACTTGGTATCCCTTTATGCACTTGACAGCATTGTAGGTTTGATTATATTGTATTTACCACAAACATGTTGGATTGTATTCTATTATATGGTTATCACATCATAAACTGGTGGAAATTTTTCTGCTCCATGATAGTCTTTCAGGTGGTATAAATATCCTCTGGTTTATTAAGATATCATTATTCAGTATATTCAGTGTGATTTCTGGTAAAGTTGTAGGCAACAAAGCTGGAGCAGAGGAGAACTTGGTTTCTGAAAAGATCAGCACTAAAAAACCAAGTACTTTGGCAGAGAGCAATAAAAAAGATGGCCTGAAGGCATCACAAGAACCAGTAGGACTCCACTCAAAGTTGCAAAGGTGAAAGACATTGATTTGACCAAACAGACCCAGGGTACTGTGTTCCAGAATGGTGGAAACCTAAGAAATTTGTTCCTCAGGATCAGGTTCATAGTATTCAGTCATCCAGGCACTTGACTATCATAACAAAGAGAGAAAAAAGCCTGGCTACTGCTCCAAGTAGCAGAAAACCATGGCATCATACATGTGGTGCTGGTTTTAGGCACATGCAGAATGCAAGAGTTGTACGGTCAGGGAGGCTTCTGCCTAGATTTCAGAAGAAGGCTTGGGAGGCCACGATGTGTGCTCCTGAGAGGGCAATGTATAAAGCTGTGTGTGTGAAACTCAAAGTACAATGGAGACCCCAGAAGGTTGGTGAAGCCAGGAACATGTATCATTTGAGAAAAGATGCAAAGAGTGAGCAAAGTCAGCCCAAAAGAGCATCCAGGAGGGCTACAAGCACTGGCAGTGCCATAGAGGTTGGGTCCCTCCAGTCCTTTGGAGTTCACATCTTGCCACAAATTGCTATGGTTGCTGGACATGAAGGTATGGGATATAATGTTTACCCTGAGGGAGTTTGGTCTTGCTTTAGCCCCATTCCTTTCCAGTCCCCTCTTTCCATCTTTTGAAATGGGAATGCTTATCCTGCATCACTCTGTGTTGGTAGTGTTTAACTTTCTTTTTATTTTTACAAGGGCTCCGTTTTATCAGCATTTTCTTTTCCTGAGCTCTGACCAGAATCTCTTATCAGCTTATAATAGTCCAGATCTGCTTCTTCAGCCACCATCTGTAAAGCTTTCCAAACTTTCCTCACTACTCAATTCCAAATGTTTTTGAACCACATGGTTAACTGCAGTTACAGAAGCACTACAAACACACTCAGTCACTATATCTTTGGCAAAGGGTCCAAATGTGTTAACTGGAAGAAAGTAGCCTCTTTAATAAATGATGTTAGAAAAATTTGCTGTCTACATGCCAGAGACAAAAATTAGATCCATGTCTATCACCATGTACTAAACTAAAGTCAAAATGGACAAAGATCTAAATATTTAAACAGAAACACTGAATCTACTGGAAGAGTAAGTAGGTGGGAATCTTGAAGATAAAGGTGTAGGTAGAGAGTTCATTAACAAAATCCAGACTGCACAGGAAATACTTCAAAGAATCAACAACTGGGAAATCATCATATTAAAGAGTTTTACAGCAAAATAAAAGTGAAAAAAACAATCCACAGAATGGGAAAAATTCTTAGCTAATTGCTCCTCAGACAAAGTGCTTCTATCTAGAACATACACAGAATTAAAAAAAACAGACACCCTCCCAAAATTCAAAGACCCAATCTAAAAATAGATATCTGATATGAATATATACTTCTTAGATGAAGAAATACAAATGGCAAATAAATATATGAAAAAAAATGTTCAACATCATTGGTCATTCAAGAGATGCAATTTAAAACAACACTGAAATCCCATTTCACTCTAAAAAGAATGGCTGTCATCAAGAAATCAACCCATAATAAATCCTGGAAGGACTGTGAGGAAAAGGAACCCTTCTCCACTGTTGGTGGGAGTGTAGAGTGGTGCAACCACTGTGGAAATCAGTGTGGAGGTTCCTCAAAAAACAAGGATTAAAGTTCCCATTGCACCCACCTATTCCCCTTCTGAGTATCTTCCCAGAAAAATTAACAACATCTTGCCCCAGCAATATATGTGCACCCATGTTTATGCCAGCACAATTTATAACAGCTAAATCTTGGAAATAATCCAAGTGCCTACCAACTGAGGAATGAATAAAAATGATGTGTCATTTTTATCAATAACATACTACTCAGAGATAAAGCAGGATGAATTTTAGACTTTTATTGGTGAATGAATGCAACTGTAGACAATAAGTGAAATAAATCAGATTCACATGTGTAAACATCATATTTCTCCCTGGGATGAGAAACTGAAAGAGTAAATAAGGTCTAAAATGTACAATAGATATTGTGAAAAGGGAAAAAAATTATTCAAAAGGAAAAAAGAACTAGGATGGATGACTGGAAAGTACAGTAGGTAAAGGGAGAATGCAAGTCAGTTATACTATTAGTGTCTCTTAGTTTATTTTTTTAAAAAAAAGCTTTCACCTACTGTCGATTGGAGAAATTTTTATGCCATATTTTATACCCTGAGCAATCACTTTAAACGTAACACAGTGTAATGTATTAGCTATTCTTATTCTATTATTTTATAATGAAATTTTGTTTTGCCCTTTTTTTATAAAATAAAGAAAAAAATTTATACAAATATTCATGACAAGAATAGTCACAATGATGAAAAGGCAGAAATGCAAATGTGCATCATCTGATAAAAGAAGCAAAATGTGGCATATACATACAGTGGGACATTACTGAGTCATGAAGGGGAATGAAGACCTTATATATAACACATATCAGCCTGAGGGCATTGTGCTATATGAAATAATCTAGATGTGAAAGGACAAATATTCTATGATAACACCCATAAAGTATTCAGAATAGGCATATTCATAAGACAGAAAATATATTAAGAATGATGGGGTTAGGGTGAGGGAGGATTGACAGTTACCCCTTAATAATTACAGTTTTCCTGTGAAGTAATAAAATTGTCTTTGAAATAGTGGTGATAGTGTGCAATATTGTGAATATAATTAGTGCTGTGGAATCATAGTTAAAAATAATATAATAGATTTATATGTATTTTACTATAGTTTCAAAATTAATAATGTTATGTAAATAGTGAATTGTATACTTACAATGAATGAATTTTGTGATATGAAAGTTATATCTCAATAGATCACTTTTTTAAATTAAAAAAATCCTTAGGTTATACATAGACTCAGCAGTCAAATTTACATGGACAAGGCATAGAAATAAACAGTTTTCCGTTCCTTGTTGGGAGAGGCTGAGACGCCTGCAAGAGAAGCCCAGAGAAGGTAGTTGGATCTACCATTCTTTTGAAGTAACTCCTGTGACCTCAGACACACCACCCTTCCAGATGCCTCCCTGTGGAGGGGACCAGCTTCTCTATGAACGTGAGGAGTGAAGATAGAAGTGAGGTAGGAAGAACGCCCCGGCCCCGGCTGCTTCAGGAGTGGACAGCACTCACTCCTTCCTGTCTCACCTGCCTCTGCTCCTCCAGAGACCTTCCAGGTTCAGGCTGGATTGCGTCCTCACCCCCCACTTGCCAGGACCCTCTACACCGCTGATGATCTTTCTTCGGCTTCCCCTCCACCTGGAACGCTCTCTTGTCCACTTACTCTTTAGAAACTTCTACTCATTCTTTAAATCCCATGACCTATGTTAGGTCTTCTCTCTGATCTTTTTTCATAACTCTTCATTGTACCTGACCAAGTAGGACTTGAGCCTTTTCTTCCTCTACATGATTATAACTGTCCTTATGCACCTTTTCAACATTTGTGGCTTTATATTAGTTTATTTCCCTGGCTTTGCTATTCAACTTGAAATTTTTCTTGGGGCAACATCAGTTACTGCCCAGGTGCTAGGAGGAGAGTGAGACCAACATGGTCCAGCACTGAAGTCACACCTGGCCCAGCACTGGAGTCATCACACCTGGTCCAGTGGGGAAGGCAGATAATGCACTAGTGAAAACGTAGAATATTGTGATGTGTTGAAAAGAACGTAGACATCCAGTGTGAGCAAAGGCAGCGTGTTTCACTAATTTTGCATATTGCAAACATCTAGAACATCACCTTATGCATCACTAAAGCTCACGTTTCTGCATAGTGAATGTGGCCCTCACGGGGTATGTGAGGACTCTGAGGATTTTGAAGGGTGCCATCGAAACCCCAGAGGACTTACTGGAAGCCTGTGTAATGGAAGCAGTTATGAGTTGTGGGCAAATTCTGAGAGAAAATATGTCACAGTGACCAGTGGCTGTGGTCATTGCAACCATCCCTGGAAAAAAAGTGCAGAGAGAAGAACTGTGAATGGTAGTGCATACCTGCAGTCCCCACACTCTGAAAGGCTGAGGCAGGATGATTGTCAGGTCTGCCCAACCTGGGCAACTTAGAGACTAAGACCTTCTCTCAAAGTAAAAAGAAAAAAAATTAACTAAGGTGAGCATGTAGCTCAGTGCAAAGGCCCTGGGTTCCAATCCTAGTATCACTAAAAATAAATAAATAAAACAAAAGAAAACCAGTGCATACAGAAGCGCAGTTGACAGGTACTGATGGGGCTGTGTCTTTGGAAGTGGGGCTCGTCTGTACATCCTTCTGTACTCTTGTTACCACTTCCTGCTTGTGATAGTAAACTGACTGTGTCAACTTAAGTAAAAAAGGCCCAACTAAATTGGATTGGCATGTTTCTGGGTGTGGCTGAAGGGCCTTACTGGAGATAGAACACAGACTCACCCTGGGTGTGAATGGCCCCCACCAAAAGGCTCGTAGTTTGAATGGGCTGAAAAGGAAATGAAGCAAGAACACTGGTCTCTTTCTTTGGAGGCGCTCCAGTCTTCACCTTCACCTTGGACAGCATCTCCCGCTTCAGCCTTGAGTGTGGACCCTTCAGCCTCGCCCTGCAGCCTATTCACGCCTTGTGATACTGACTTGCATGGGACACTGCAGGGAGCTCCAGACCCCTGAGCTTTGACTGGATTCTTCTGGGCTCCAGTGTTCAGAGGGCCCCTTTGTACCCCTCCACACCTGCCTCTGTGGGCAGCCATTGTAAGCCTGTCTTTTAAATTGTTACATATATAAGGATTTTTTGTATCATATATATATATATATTCATACATACATACATATATATATATATATAATACATATATTAATTTGACTGATTCATTTTAGGTTTAAATAATGATCACATTCATCATAGGAAATTTGCACCTGGACATGATATATCTTGACTCTTCTTTTTTTCCATTCCCCTCCCCTCCCTTCAGCCCTCCTCTTTTTATTTACAAAAGCTTTGTTTCTATTTTTTCTTCAATTCTTTTCTTTTCATTCCTTCCTTTCTCCCTCCTCCTCCTTTGTTCCCCTTCCCATTTGAACATTTTCTTCTCATTTCCCAATATCTATCATACATTTTGGTCCTTATTTACACTTTTCATTTCTCATTCCAGAGAAACAATGCATTATTTAAATATGCATGTCCAATTTGTTTCCCTTAGAGTATGGTCTAAGGTGCATCCTTTTAGCTAGAAATGTCTCAGGCTTATCCTTCTTTATGGCAGAGGGTTATTCCATGGTATAAAACTCCCACATCTTCTTTATCTATTCATTGGTTGATGGACACGAGCTATTTCCACAATTTAGCTTTTTCAAACTGTGCGGCTATAAACATGGGTGTGCATATGTTGCTAAATCCTTACATATTTATCTGCCTCGCATTAAGTCTGCTTCTCAAGTAAGAACTGGCTGATATACTGATACAGAAGCTATGTACTGTCTGCAGAGGTCAGTCTGTGAGGGCACAGAGCAGGAGAGAGAGAGAACAGAAGTAGAGAAGCAGTTGAAACAGAGCCTGGAACTCACAGCCATGTGTGTCTGCTTCATCTCACCTTTGGTCTTGAGTAATTTGTTCCTTGTGCCAATGTATGACCTACTCAGCCCCACTGGAGACAGATCTTGAAGGGCATTCCTTTAAGGTCTGAAGCAAACTGCTCCAGTGTGATTCTGACTAGCTGCATACAAAGAATAGAATCTCAGTCAAGGAAAATTAATAATAAAGGACAATGAATGAGTAATGCAATTCCTCTTTTCTAGAGGGGTCGCCAATCTGTTTTATGAAGAAAACAATACCCATGAATGAGGTTTTGCACTTACAAAGACATATACAATAATTAAAAATTAATATCACATTACCTGAATATTGCACACACTTGAGAGCTAGAAGCGGTTAGATGTGATTAGAATCAGCCCGAGTTAATCAGGTAATAACATCTTAGTTGCAGAATAAAAGTCCAGCTAAGCTAAGTTTAGATGTCCCAACTAGTAGAACTGGCTTTTTAAAGACATTTAATGTTCTGAGGTTTTCTGAAATAACTAGTTTGCTTCAGAGTACATTCACTTTACTGGATCCTGGCTTACTTTTGCTTTCACTGAAAAAGACATTCTCTCTACCATTAGAGATTTACTGAATCTTGGGAGCGATTTAGCATTGATCTGGTTCACCCTATTGATTTCCAATTCACTGGAGACCAAACAAGTATTGACTTAGACGGTTATGCAGCTAATCATTCTGCATTCATGCCTGTCTTTACTCGTTGTTTTGCTCTTGCAAGGTAGAGGTCATTTATGACATTACAATCAATTTTATATCAAATGTCCAGAAATGACCAATGATGAGTTTGGTCATCACTAGATGCCACATAGTGAAAGAATTATGTGTAACTTGTTCTTTGTGTCTCTCACTTCTTAATTTGTTTGTTTTCCTAACACATGATAATTGAGCTTATTAAGTAGTTTGAATGCCAAGTATTTTAAATTATCATTATTTCTTTTACTAGAGAGGCAATATTATACAGTAGAGATAGCTTCATTCTTGGAAGTACATTCCTGAGCTCCAGGTTCACTGAGGAGGCCTAAAGGAGGCCGGGGGACTCTCTGGAGGGGTTTGAAGAGAGGCGCCTCAGAGATTAGAAGTCTTTGCTTGGTGATTTCGCATCCCTGTAAGTCACTCGTCTATGTTATATGATGGGGGAAGGCAACCAACAAACAGCTACAGATAAAAAAACGGGAAATATGGAGACTATGAGACAGAACCCCTGGGGGAGGAAAGAGTGAAATGAGGAAGGGGATTCCATGGCTGTTGTGTTGGCCCAGGCCTCTCTGGAGAGAAAACACTTGGTCAGAGCACTGCACTGTGAGAAACAAGCTGGGAAGCCCAGGAGAACCTCTGAGACAAGAACCAGTGTGGCAGCATGAGGGCTCCTGGCACTCCCCAGGGGCACACTGAGTGGGGCTGGAATGTGGTGGGGGAAGTGCAAGCGGGTAGAGCAAGACTGGAACTAGCAGTCCAAGGAGGACACAAATACTGCATAACACATGACAGTCATGGGATTTCATCCTAGCTGCACTGGAAAGCTGCTGAGTGGGTCACGATGGTAGAGGTCTGACTGATCCATCTGGGAGCCAGCCACAGGGACCAGTCAGAAGTTGTTGCTTTATTCCTATGTTTGGCCTCATATTCAAAGAGAAGGAGATGAGATGGAATCAGATTCAGAGTAAATCTGAAGTCAGAGCCCTCAGCACTCACTGGATGTGGCAACCAGGAAAAGAGAAAAATGCAAGGTCACATTCAGCGTCTGGGCCTGAGAGAGTAGAAATGCAGTGCTAGTTACCAAGATGAGACCTCCAAAGGACAACAGAGGCCAGTGAGGAGAGGGAAGGTGAAGGTAGCAGTCAGCTGTGTCCATATGATGCTTACCTGGACCCTTGTCAGACATCCTAATGACGGATTCTGGATCTCGGAAGTGTACAGAGCTAGAGTGATGCATTTCCAGAACTGCATTCATGAGGACATTCCCTAGGTGTGAACCACGCGAAATGACCAGGGAGTGACCACAGCCAGGAGACCGGGAAAGGAAAACCAGCAAAGGCTGAGAGAGCAGACACTGGCAAGGTAGAGGAAAATCAAGCATGGGTTCCCAGAAGCCAAGTGGGGGCATCCCCTGTAGAGAGAATGTGTCCACTCTTGAAGGCTGCTGAAAAGCAGAGTTGAATGAGAGGAGCTTTAATCATTGTTTTTGGCAATATGAAGTTCATAGATGATCTTCACAAAAGCAATTTCAATAACACAATAGGAACAAAGCCTGATTTGAATGGATGGAAATCAGGGGATAGAAAATATAAAGAGGAAAACACCAAGAATGCTTGATCTTTCAAAAACAGTTTGATCATGAAAGGGACCAGAGAACCAGGGCAGTTGCTGTTGGAGAGAGAATGGAGCCAAGAGAGGGCTCAATGTTTGTGATGATGATTCTGATAATAACCATTATCATTGTAATCACAGTGACTATCATTCAGTGAGTGCTAACCATGTGCCAGGCACAGTGCCAAGCACTTGCCATCCCTGACCTCATTGCATCTTCTAACAAACCTACTAAAACAGCTCTGATACAATTACCAGTTTAAAGGTGATAGACTGAGGAGCCAGAGTCCTAAATTTGGTGTTGACCAGGAGTCCAGCCTTAAGACGTCTGACTATAAATCAAGGACTGTGTTCATTGCTTCCCTTGCTGCTGAGACAGATACCCAGCACCCAAAGTTAAAGGAGGAAAAGTTTATTTTGGATGATAATTTGCAGAGGTTTCAGCCCATATTTGTCTGGCTCCCAGGCAGGGTGGCATTGCTGAGTGGAATCGCCACAGAGAAACAGCCCATAGCATGGCAGGCAGAAGGTAGCAAAACAGTGCAGCAGCAAAGCAGCAAGTGACCTGCCTCTTCCTTTTACTCACTCCAGACTGCCTGCCCTTTGGGTGGTACCACCAAAGCCCAGGATGGCCCTCTCATTGTCCACACACAGAACTGTGCTGAACCAATCAGTGAACTCGGTTAGTGAACACGCCCTCAATGCCTCGCACCACACACCCCTGGAAATCCCTGCCTGTGAGTTTATGAGGTTTGGGAGGGTTATCTACACACAAACCACAAGGTCTCACTAACAAAGTACCTTGGTATGTTTCCTTTGAAAGGATAGTGCAAAAGGAGTGAAATTTTTACCTGTCCTTAGTCACGACCTATTTTGTTTGTAAGGGATGAATTCAACCTCAAAGCGATAGAAGGGCAAAAGATAAACACAAAGGCTTAAATCAGGGACCATAAACATATCAAAGGAGATGGAACTTCCATATAAATGGATGCAGGCACTTGCGCGGTAGTTCCAGACCACTGAGCTCTGCTTTCCACATAGTCGCCTTCATTCTGTAGAAGGTTCCCCATGTAGCGGTCTCTGGAAGCTCATAGCTTACTCCCAAGTGACAGGAAAATTTGGCCATTGAAGTCCCAGTGGAGCATGTGGCTTTGATTGTATGGTCCTCCAAGGAAGCTGTGATGAACACACTGAGCCTGGGCCACACGACTGTCCCCAGAGCCAGAGGTCGGATTAGAGGCTGCTTTCCAATGAAAATGTCTTGGTGCTATGAACAAAAACAACGATACCAAACAGACCGACTAGGTAGATGCTCATGAGACCATGAATCACAGGGACATCTGCTCTCCTACAATGTCATGGTACTTTTGTGCACTCTACCAAAACAAGCTCCATCAGGACAGAGCCCTTGTTCTCAACACAGTGGCTCACCTAGCATAGGCTAAGGTTTGAAAACAATGTTTATTCTAGTGCTGAGAGTATAGCTTAGTGGTGTAAGTGCCTGCCTGGCAAGCACAAGGTCCTAAGTTTGATTCCCAGTACAAAAACAAAACAAAACAAAACAAAACAAGAAACAACCGCCCCCCCCAAAAAAACTGTATTCAATAAATGAATGAACTATTCCATGGACCTGGCCTTTTTTAGTAGGCCTTATTCACCTGGCCTTATTCACTTATTACTTTAATTTTAGCTGTAGAGCTTTTTGTGCATTTGAAACTCATTATTTTTTCTACCTATACTTCTCCAGCTCTCCAGAACCCTCAGTTTATTTGAAAAGAGTATGTTCAATTAATGCCCTACTCATTAGAACAGCATTTTTGATGTTATTTTATTCAAAAAGGGAAAAACTACCTGTGTAAAGCTCCAGCTCTCTCTGCTCTGTGATGTCCCCTGAGGGTATGAGCTTGGTGGTTTCATCAGAATCAAAATCCCTCAAATTCTAGGGAAGCTTTGCTTTGCTGAACCCCTGGGGGTTTATCTCCTCCCCGCTGACTCTGTAAGGTGAGGCAGAGCTCTGGGGAAAGACAGGTACATGACAAAAGGCTGTTTGGGGTATGCTTGTGCTGCTAGAGTGCCTGTGGCAGAACCGTCCATCTGGAAAACTCGAGGGCAGGGGTGTGGAGCGCCAGCTCCCGCTCCCCTCCGGCAGTGATGGAAATGCACCTGCATGCAGTGGCAGTGTGAGGACAGTTCCGAAAGCTCATCCTTTATACCCTGCCTTGTCCCATATGAGTGTGACCCCTTGTGCCCGGGGAGTTGAGGAGAGAGATCTGTGGGCTACCGGGGGAGACAGGAACAGAGGGGTGGGCTAGTGAAGATGAGGTGGGGGTCTTTTGTAGTCGTCTGGGAAGTATGCAGAAAATTAACAGTGTAGTAAGTACCCCAAAGAGAGGGACTTTATCACAAAGGCGCTGGATTACAAAGATGAGTGTGGCCTCCAGTGCTACACTGCCCAAGTTCAAGCCCTAACTCCCCCACTCTTTCCCTGATGTAGGGGGCTTCAGGAAAGAGGTTAGTGGCCTGTGTCTCAGTTTCCATGCAGGTGAAATATGGATAATAAAATGGCACAGCCTCACAGATGCTAGACATTGGCTAATATGTTTAAAGCATTTTAATCTGTGCGTGGCATGTGGAAATCAATATCTGTGAGTCTGTTTCCATTATTATTAGTTTGAATTCGAAAATAACAGGAATGCATTTCTGACTCTGCACTGGAGAGGCTGTGGACTTTGGTCTCGATATCTGGGGGACACCAAAGAACGGATCAAAAGGAGAAGGCTGTGTCTGCACCAGGTCTTTCCTGGCTGTTTGTAAAACATTGTAACCTGGAAATGAGAGCACATGTTGGGTGTCTTGCAAGTTTGAGAAGAGCAATTACTCTGGAGTCAGAAATGGATTAATGTCACAGAAAGAGCAAGAGGCTGATGTGAATAATTAAGCTCCTAATGAGCGCATTAATATTTCCCCAATAGATTGATATAGTGTTATTTCTCTGGGATTATTGCACAAACTTACCCTGGCTGGTCATCCATCTTGATTGCTCAGGACAAACAGTCCTAGTGAAAGGGAAAAGGGAGTGGTAGACCGCCGAGATTCACACAGAAAGCCACAGGAGGGGAACACCACATCTGGGAGATTGTAAAGCCAACAGGTTGTTAGGAATGGCAGGGATGGAAGGCTCTGAAGCAAGTTGTTACTGGCCTCTACCTTGTCATACTTTATTAGTTATCATAATAAAATCTGACCTAGTCTCTAGCTCACTTCCCCCATGTGGAATGTGCCAGAAACTTGTGCCTCTAAGTGCACTTGGAAGCTTTTTTTTAAGCATAAAGACACCCATGAGTAGAAATAAGTAATTTTATAATTATGAGCAAGCCACTGGAAATCAGGGTTCAACCAAAATGGCTCACTAAGAGGAGAAGCATGCCCACAGGAATGGGTTTAATGTATTGTGAGGAGTGATGCACCCCATAATGCATGGTGGGTAACCACATTCAAGGCTCTGAGAATAGGCAGTCAGGAAGGGAAGACTGTGAGCAGACCAAAGTCCCGTATGTATCTCTGCAAACTGGCCTGTCAGGGAAGGAAGGTCTGTGGAGGAACAGAAGTCACTGGCCCCAAGACTGTTCCCATCTCTTCTTCAGGGAAAGACCAAGCAAGTTCTGGTTTAGAGCCTTCTACCTGGGTAAGTCCTGCCCACACAGGATAATCTCCCTTTTGGAATTAAGACAACTGATTAGGTTTTTTAGTCATATCTGCAAAACACCCTCACAGCAGCACTCATATTATTGTTTGAGTAAATAACTGAAAGAAATGCACGTACAAGGGTCTACCTTATCCTTGCGGAATGGTCCCCAGAGGCCCAGTAGATGTTTAGATCTCAGGAAAGTACTAACCCCCAACTGCTAAATATCTCCTATACCTCCTTACATACCTATAATGAAGTTTAATTTATAAATGAGGCACAGTAACAAACAGTATCATCTAAAGTTTAATTTATAATATCAGGTAGAGTGAAGATTACTAACAGTCATTAAAAACAAAATAGAATAATCAAAACAATATACTTATTTTAAAAGTTGCATTAATGGTCCATCTTCCTTCCCTCCCTCTCTTACTCCCTCCAGTATCTTATCATGCTGTTTTTATCCTTCTTGTGTGAAATGATACAATGGCTACATGATAAGATGAAGTCACATAGTGACATAGTGCCTGGTCACCATGTAAGGGTAATTTTAACACAATGCCATGACAGTATTCTCCTAACTGGAATAGCTGCTAAGGGACTAACAGGAAGGTAGCATATACAGCATCGATACAGTGGATAAACAGATGATTCACATGCTGGGCTGGATGGAAGAAGATAGGGCATGGGAGTGTAAGATTTCACCATGTTTCTCAGAATGGTACCCAGTTTATAACTCATGAATTGTTTATTTCTTGAATTTTCTATTTCTTATTTTTGGGCCAGAGTTGATCATGGATAGTGAACTATAGAAAATTAAACCATGAATGGTGGTTGTGGTGCGGTGTTACTATCCGCTACAAAATGGCAGCTACATCCTGCTGTTTGCCAGACCTCCTCAGTGAATCCACTCTTTGTATCCCAACTTCTAATGAACTCTTAGAAAGAGAGTTCTGGGGGCTATCTTCATTCTACTCCAGGGGACCAGCAAAGAGCCCTCAGAGGGAAAACAATGGACAGGAGTGAAACCCACTTCTAAAATGCCCCTACCTGCTTTGAAAAGGTAGCAGGTCAAAGTATAAGACTTCCTAAGACAAGTTACACACACCACATTACTGTTATGAGCACCTCACATTTTCATGCAATTTTATAGATTCCAAGCATTTTCTCGGGTACAGTTCCCATCTATATTGTGTGGTTTTGCTTTAGGCTTTATACAACACTAAAATAAGTGGAGTACATGATATTCTCTCTTATTTTACAGGCATTTAGGGCCATAGACATTGAATCACTTGCTGATAGTCACACGATTAGCATGTAGGAGGCAGTGCAGATCTGACTGCACACCTGTGCTCACGGCACTGCTGCGGACAGCCTGGGGTGAGACAGCCTGCTCAGTGTCCAGAGCATTACCTCTGCTGACAGCACTTTCAATTACCGCTGAGTCCTCTAACGCACAAGGAGATGACCTAAGGAGGCGGTGTCTGAGTCATGGCCCAGGCTGCCCTGTCATTGATAATCTTGACAATTTGGAGATCACACAGTTCCTGTGTTATGCTCACAGGCATTTCCTTATGGAAGGAAACCCACTTGGTTGCAAGACTTACGAGGACAGGAATCTCTATCTGTGTTCTTCACTGTTCTGTCCATTGTGTTTAGAGTAAGACCTGTCACATGGCCAGTTTTCAATACACATTTTTATGTAAGCATTAATATTTAATGAAGTGAAAGTGTGATAGTTAATTGTGCTGTCAACTTGAACGAGATATGCCTGGTGGATTCGTTCAGCACAGTTCTGGATGTGTGTGGATGACTGACTTACTACAAAGGGAGGACTCACCCTTTGAGTGGCACCAACCAATAGGCTTATAGCTTAGATGGAAAAAAGAGAGAAAAGAACAGGAAGCCTCACTTTGGCTTCTTCAGAAGACCTCAGTCTTAACCATCACCTTTGGGCATCCTTCTCTAGACTTCAGGTACAGAGTCTTGGGCTTTCCAGTGAAGACTCTTTGGTTTTCCTACACAGACTCATGTGGGACTCTGCAGCGTGCACCATGTCCTTGACTGGATCCTCTGCACTCCACCATGCAGACAGCCCTCTTGCAATTTTCCAGCCCCTACCTCTGCAGGCAGCCATTGGAAGCCTGCTTCCTAAATCCTTTATATATCATACAGGTTTAATAAATCTGTTCCTCTGAGAAACTCTAACCGGTACACTATGAGTCTTGAGTCAGTGAGAAATGTTCAGCGACCACTGACTTTTAAAGGTAAGATCATCTGGCCTGTAAACCTTCTGGTTTAGTTAACAGCACTAACGTGGCACTTCCTGATTTAAATGCTGTATGCTGGTGTGCTAGGAACCACATCCTCAAATCTTCAGAGCCGTTTCCTAGAGTAACCCAGGTGGAGACAGAGCTTAGGAAACACTGTCCCTCTAAGGCAAAGACTCTTGATATCAGCTCCATGTTCTAATACTGCATTGGATAATAGTTATTCTGGGATATGTTGTTGTTACGAACCATGCAACCATTAGAAAAAATATTTTGTTTTGTTCCCAAATAAATAAATACCATAGACAAAGTGAGACTTCCGTTTCTTTTCGAGGCAACACAAAGCCTTGTGATTAATTAACCTGCACTAAATAGAGTTGCTCCCTTTATCCAGTAAGCACTTCTTGTTTTGAATGTGTAGTTTCTGGCCCTAATTTTCTGTGCTGGTTTTGTTCTTTGACTGGGTTTAGATGTTACTCGTAATGAAGGCCACAATCCCTGGGATGGGCAATAGAGTGTAGGTCTAATAGGACCTGTTCCAGAGTTGTCATGCCTGAGATTGTCACTTATTTTCACCAGTTATTAGTTGACAGAGCTTACAATTCCTGTGTCTTGGTTTCTTCTGATGAAATGAGCCCATGGGATTGGAATAAGAACTAAAATGAGTTAATTATGTAGAGCATATGACAATTCTGGCATAGAACAAGTTCTCAATAGAGTAGTTAGTGTCCTTTATGGTGTAAGAGGACATCATCTTCAGGAAAGAGCTAAATTTGGACCTCTTTCAGAAGCGTGGGCTTGAATCTTGTGAAAGTCTCTGGGATGGAGCAGGAAGGCCCTGGGCACTGTGGTGCTAATCCTCCAAGGACATTCAGGTTCCTGACAAGGACAAATAGGGCAGAGCCCTCCCGCAGCCCCCGGCTGTAGCATGTTCCAACATGGAAATCGAGCATGTCCAATTCTCAGAGGAAGCCTGGCTAATACCTCCCAGGGGATTCCTCACATTCAGAATTCAGACAAATTGCTGCTTTTTAATTAACAGAGCCCCAACAACTCTGTTAGCTGTCTTCTCATGAATCTATTTTCTCTCTAATCCCTTCTCGTTTTCCCACCCTGTCTACTTGTGAGCTGTAATCTTTCAAGCTGCTCCCTGAGGAGTGGGCTTGGGAGGGAAGGGGCAGAGCGCGGAGGACAGGCGGAGAGAGGCGCTGGAGTGATGGATGGCCGCAGTCCAGAGCCCGCAGGTGCCCGGCTCTGTTTATAGCCGTGAGCGCCTCGCCAGCTACCTCAGCAGGAGCAGGTGTGGACCCCTGTGTCCTTCTGACAGCGCGATATTAAAGACCTGGCAGAATTCCCCTGACTTAAGCAATGGAAGAAGCATTTGGGGATGGATCCCAAATACTTTATTAATTTACCTTTAATAGGACAGTTATTGAATAATAAATAACTACCAAATCAAGAAAACATATTTATCGAGGATTTGTGCCCAGATGATACAGTTGTGACTTTGCACACGGAAAAGCGGCATCTCCACTGTGTTGACAGCCATGTCCCTGTGGAGCTGTTTGGGGCTGGGAGAGCACTGCTGACTTTGTCCTGCTGACCCTGCAGGGTTTCCCTGAAAGAGGCATGTTCCGCTCAGCAAGAGAAACTCCAAGTGCAGGCAGTGATGTGCGCTTCACACTGGGCTGCGTGAAGCTGTGACTGAGTTTGTTCTCTGGCACCCTCCGCCCCGGGGCCTGCGTCAAGAACACGTGCGATATGATCACCTTGTTTCATTCGCTGGTCCCCATCTGACCCACAGTGCTGTTGGAAACATTTCTGGTTTCCAGAAAACAGCTTCTTTCCAGCTCGACTCCCAGCGGGGCACTTTAAAATGGCTTCAGAAAAAAAAAATTCTGGAGTTAAAAATATCTCCTTCCACTCTCCTGTTCCTAACTTATTAGAACAATGCCTAAGGCAGCAGGAGTGTCATTGGCAGTTCTCTTCATGATGGGTCTGAGAGAGTCGATATGTTTATGAATATTTACATCTCTAGGCGGAGACTGCTGCTAACTAGAGTTATAAGTATATGTATATATGTATATGTATTTCTGTAAAATTTCTCCTGTGTCATTAAGGTATTATGGGTCATAAAATAGAGGGAAGAAAGCAAAGAGATGGAACAGTAGACCACTGTGTGGGTACCACAAAGCCTACGCTACATAGAACCCCAAAAGCCAAGGTGAGACAGAATGGTGTGGGTGTGACATGTCAGCTAATAGATGCCCGGAGTGTATTGTAGTCACTGGTCTCTGTTTACATGATGCATGTGACATTTTCTGGTGTTACATAAAAATGTCCTGACACTAACATCTATTAAGAGAGGACAGAGGTTAAGAGGACAGAGGGAGAGAAGCATGGCTCATTCATGCCAGAGCAGAGTGTAAAAAATTGGGAGAAGTCTGTGGTCTGAGTGTCAGGCAGAAAGGGCTTTAGAGTACGCTATTCTTTGCTGGACCAGCTCCTTTGCAAAATTGGTCATCAACATTTTTTAGGCTGTCAGACATGAACTACTGTTTCTGACTTGTCTCCACATATATAATGCCTCATTCCAAGGAACTTAATTAAACATTTAGCTTTGGAAAAAATTCACAAGTATTACTAATCAGATATAAAGCAGGTGTGATGTTCTCTTCTTAGTTTTCCCAGGGAGTCTAAATATGTCCCTTGTGAATGCCGATCAAGTCAAGCACCAAAGGGCTGGCTGATTCTCGTAGGTGTCTTCAGGCCATGCCTTGGGCTGGTGTCTCCACAGCAAGACAGAAGCGGAGACCGCCTCTCAGTCCTGTCCAGTGGGAGTGGAGAGCGACTCCATCTTCCCTTTGCATAATGCCCTTTGCAAAGCTCATCACCGAGAGCTTTGTGCGTTGGAGGAGGAGCTCCTACTGACAAGGATTGGCTACCTCTTGTTTGGCCACGGGGAGCCATTTGAAGCAGGTGACTATTAAGCCATTAGTGCATCCCAATTTGCAAGTTCCTTGAAAAAGAAGCCTTCCCTTGGCAGGCTGTCTAACCGTTATGAAGTTGTCTGTCTGTAGGCAGGGTTGTGAGCATCTCTCAGCTAATTTAAAAGCTTTAGAAAAGCTCAGGATAAATGTCCTGGACACTGGAGAGGATATAGATGTCACCAGATATACATAATTCTGTAAATGCGATGCTGATTAGAGATGATGCTCCAGACTGGGTCAAAGAAGGAGAGGAGGAATCCACCTCACAAGGAAAGTTCTCTAGCAGAGAGGTCTTCTCCTGCCTACACCAGGCGTGTGACCCTGGCTCTGGTTTCAAGAGGGGACTGTGCTGCTTCATCAAGCAGCTGCTGCTCTGTTTCAGAGATCCAAATCAGAAGCCACTAGCTTATTCACAAAAATGAGATGGAGTCGTCTGTGACTGGTCTCAGGTGCATGGGCCCTTTGTTCCCTTAGTAGACACACATTAAGTGCCCGCCGTGGCCAAGCTTTATGCAAAGCTGTAGAAACAAGAAAAGCTCGAAAAAAGTGGCTCTTGAGGGATCAACCGTCTCCTGAAGAAATCAGATGTGGTATGAGCTGGACTCAGTCTGCCTGCAGTGTAGGCGAAGAGAGCACAGAACTGGAAGAGCAAAGCATGAGAACCCGAGCCTCAGAGCCAAGGGGCTGTGCTGGAGGTTCAGCTCAGATCCAGTGGGCAGTAACTCACTTGTTCTCTTAGGAAAATTTTTGTGGATTCTGGAAGATTTAATCTTTTGCTTAAAACTACAGGCAATAAAGCTCTTAAGAGAGAAGGAGCTCCTTTTCAAATCAGTTCGCGAGGTGCAGGGCTGGGCTTCACTTTCCTCGCTTTGAGATGAGAGAGTCTGTCTCGGTTCCATGTTTCACCGGTGCTTTATTGATTCTGTTACTGCCCTATTCCTTCTACCCATGAAGTCTCATTCTCTACTCTCCTTATGAATGGACCTCAAAGAACAGAGGCTCTAGATCAGCCCACCAAGGTCGCTTGGGGAACTTATTGAACCTCTCTGTGCCTCAGTTTCCTATAAAATAAGGATAACAAAATATCTACATCCTAGAATTGCACATTGATTAAAAGAAGTGACAGGTGAGTTGCTTACTGGAGATATTCTATACACAGGAATTATTTCTCTCTGGCTACTCACTCTCGGTTCTTCTATGGTCTTCTCTGATGAGCTTCTAATGGGTTGGGGGCCTCAGTTCTGTGACTTGGGGCAACCCTTCTCCTCCTCCCTCCTTTACATCCTAAACTCTGCCTGGTGATCTTGTGCACTCCCAGATGCTCGCTTGCTGTTCCCCAGGCTAAGGAGACATAGCATAGAAAGTATTGCACGATGTGGCCTTGTGCACCTCATGTCTGTTCATCTTCCTAGAGATGCTTTGTCTCTCACCTCTGCCCCTTTGCTACTGTTTCTGTGTCCTGCAGGAGGAGCCACATGGTGTGCACCTCTGTGTACGATCCATATCCACACGTGCGCATGCACAGACCCACCACACATGGCCTCCTACTGCTCTCTGACCTCATCCCACCTGCGTCCCTTGAGGGAAATACCTCTTATCCTCCTGTCCTGACAGCAGAGGCCTTGGATGTCTCCATCATGGCTTTCAACACATCAGATACTAACTGCCTGGCCATGTCTCTGTGTCCCCTTGGGGCAACAGTCTTGATATCAGGAAACAGCCATTGCTGTAACTGCCTTGACCTAGCACAACACCTGGCACTTGGAAGCTGACTGAGACACATTTGGTTAACAGCTGAATGCATGCATGAATGAATGAAGCTACCAACAGATGCATTTACCCTTCCATACACTAATTTTATGCACAGTGCATCCTGGATTTCAGGGTTTTTTAGCTCTGTCCACAATGAATGATTTGTCTATCTTCTCCTCATTACCGTTTTTGTCCTTTGTTCCTGTCTCTGTTGTAATATGCATAAAACCAGCCACACATAATCACTCCCAATTTGGAGCACAAGTATGTAGAGAAGAAAATGTGAAGAAAGAGGCTCGGCATGAGTGAGGGCAGATTCTGCTGGTCAGACAGAGTGCATATCAGCAGTTCCCACACACATCATTGCAGCAGGCTGTGGTGTGGAGCCTCCTAAAGTAATATCACAATGAAGCCAGAAATCTATTTTCCTGGGTGTGCACAGCTGTCACCTAACACTTCAGAGAACAGCAGGTGGTTTATGAAGAAGCAGAACTGGAAGGGTGGTTAATTTAGGAGCTGAGGAGTGGAGGGGGCCAGCGAGAGGGAGGTCTTGGGTCAACTTGGCTCCCGCCAAGGAGGAGGTAATGAACAGAATGGCTCCTTTGGACTGGCATGGTGGGGTTTCATATGTGCTCCCGCACGATCAATTCTGGGGGAAATTTAGGCCAGTTTCAAGTCAAAATAGGATTTTTCTAACAGCTAGCACAGAAGCCTGCACCTGGACCCATAGTCCCAGTGGGCACTCTTGGCCTCTTGCATCCTCTCTGGTAGTAAAGATTCTCAAACAAGAAGAGGACAGATGATGGGGAGATGGAAGGGAATTCACCCACTGGGCTTTGTGGCGCCCTCTGGTCCAGGTGAGGGGGAGAGTGTATGCACACAGCTGCAAAGGTGGCAAGGAGAGTGCACAGCAGCAGACAGGCAGGGCTGGCGTCTCTGACGTTTCACAGGAAGCCTTTGCTAGTGGAAACACCGGGGAGGAAGGCAGGAGACTCTTTTTCCCTCTGATCCTCATCCCCTAATTTTCTCCCTCGATAATTAAATTACAGTAGCAGGTTCACGCCAAAAATAGAGGGGGCGGCTCAAATGTCTTCAGAATTCATCCAGTGACAGAAATATGACTTGCGAACACTGGGGCTTTCTGCTTCAGCACACTGCTGAGAGTTCCCTGTTAACCTCTGCAGTAAAAGGCTCCCTCCGTACTTTTGGGGCCTCACCAAGGTCTAACCCTTTGGTCCCCCTAAAGAACAGCACTGCAGAGCAAACCAGAGGCAAAACACAGGAGGAACAGGGCAACAGTGACCTCAGAGAGGAGTCAGCTCACTAATTATGTGTTATTTTGAGCTCCGTGAAGCCAGTGTAGGCGCATCCTGAGGACACACATTCCAGAAGAGGGACACTAAGCACCATCCTGTCACTTTGGCTCCTTTCTGAAGTTCTCTTGCTCCATATGTGAATTGATGGCCTTGACGTATCCACCCGGAAAACTCATAGACAAGAACAAGAATGCGGGTGTCAGAGGGCACATAAACAGCCCAGTGCTCATGCAGGAAGGCTACACATTTGCTTACTTTTTCTCTACTTTGGATGCATGGGACCATTCCTGCACATTTGTTTCCCAAGACCTTTGCTAGTGAACCCTGGGAAAGAAAGGTTCCTGTGTACAGAGGGAGGGCAGCTGAGTGGGTGAGGCCATGGGCGTGCCTCTGCCCACCTATGCCCATGCCTCAGGAGCCTGCCTTGGTCACACAGAAGTGAAGCAGGTGTCTCCATGTTTCTTTGTCACATGTGACTGTGGTCCTAATGGTGGCGATTAGTCAGTGTCCATTGCAGGAGCCAGTGGGCTCCCTCCTCGCTCCTCCACACAGCAGCTGAGTGATGCATTCAATGAGGGCGATGGAAAGGTCATTAGCCAACAGGACTGGATATTGATCCTTGGGCTGAGGTCCTGGGATTTGGAGGAGAGTCAGGGCTCCTTCTTGAGGAACACGAGTGGCTCTGGCTCTTGGGGAACCCAGAGCACACAGAAGGCCAGGAAGACTGTAGCCCGTTGGGATTGAAGGCACCACAGGGAAACTCTTCCCCAAACCCAAGTCAGCCTCTGGTTGGTGTAGAGTGATGCCGAGAATACCAAGGCTTTGAGAGTGCTTAGTCTTTTAAATGTGTTCCTCTGTCCTTTCTTACTCTTTATCTGTAACCCTGTATCCCCAGTGGACAACCCCCTACAGGTACTTTGAAACAGAAAATCTGGTCTTTTGAACAATCTCAGGGGTGCAGAACATTTCCTGAGAATGACACAATATGCCATCCCTGAGTTAAGAGCAGAGCATCCGTTGACCTCTGCATGCTGCTGAGGCCAGGGTTGGGCACTTTCAGACACAGGGCCTGGTGTCTTGCTCCTTTTCTGGAGGTTACTCGTCATGTGCTCCATGACTCAGTAGTTTAAAGGCAAGTGACAGGTCAGCGGGAGGCTGCAGAGGATGGAAGGGTGCTGGGAGTCAAAGAGACCATGGCAAATCTAGAGAGGAGAGAAGCTGACACTCTGAGGGGCAGAGGAAAACCATAAGGTGTCGCTTCTGTTTGAAATGAGATTCAATCAATATTAATAACATGATGCTATCCCTGAAGATTTATTGATATATTGAGCACTTTCCTGGTGCCAAAAATCTCTGTCAAGTACTTTATAAGCACTATCTAATTTTATCATACAACAACCCAGAAGGGTGTGTACCATAGGCTTTCCCATCACATGCGTTAGGCATGAAATACACACAAGTGAAAAAGTAGCTCAGATGGAAAAAGTCCAAGTGACTTTCCAAGGTTACAGCTGAAAACCACCTGGGGGCTCTGTAAGAAACCAGGATTTGACCCGGAGCTGTCCAAGCAGTTAATCCTATCATCGGGTTTTTTCCGGCTAACTTACAGAGCTTCTCAGCCTTTTATGATCCAAGCCCCCATAAAGCGCCCTGATTCCTTTCCTGCTGCTCTCCATTAGGTAGGAAGACATTCTGTGTGGTTTTGCATTTGGTCTTTTGTGTTATGAAATCTATGAGTACAGTTATTATTAAACCACACAAACCACTTCCCAGAGTGTTTGATATGCCCCCCTGCACTCCACCCACTTTCCTTCTTGGCTCCCGGTGGAATTCATTCGTGTATTGTGGGATCATGCATTGAGTTCCTGTAGGGAGAGACAATCTAGTGAGTGCAGCTGTGAAGGACTCACTTCCCCCCCAACCAAGCTGGAGGCCCTTCCCCACAGCGCGTGCATTGCTGCCTGGATTGCGCCTGGCTTCCTGCACGTCCTCCAAAGCCGGGTCCTGTGTGATACCCTCTGCAGAGGGTATCACATCCTTCTCCTGCCACATGCACAAGTAGGAATTTAAATCAAACATTCCTCTGAGGAAGTGCAGACCATCCATTTGAACAGACAGGAAGGGTCCATTTGGGGAGGGCTTTGACTGACAGACTGATGAATTTAACCCTAAGCCCAAGGCCCTAGGGAATGACTGAAGGTGTTTGAGGAAGAGCCTAGCAGTTTAGGGAGATGAGTTTAGGCTCCAGATTTTGGAGCAGGTGAGGCAAGGACTAGGAATGATTTGAGGAAGAACCAGAATAAACCAGGAGATGCAATGTGAGGAGGAGGAGGAGGCTGTGACTAAGGCATTGTTAGAGGGGAGGGTGTTTGTATTTAAGGTCAGATAGCATCACCTTCACCTGGCTTTCGGGATTGAAGAGCTGACTTGAGGGCACCAGTAGTTCTGAGTATTTTCCACTTGACTGGTGGAGGAGGTAAGGAAATGAAGGGTCTCCTCTCCCAGGCCCTCACATGATTGACAGGTCTTCCTTCTGGGCTGTGACTTCTGCTGGATGATTGACAGTTCAGACATAGACGTGACTTTCCAGGATGACAGGAAGGTCAGTGTGGTTGATGTCACTGGGCCGGCTTCAGTGCATGAGAAGCTTCTAGTTATGTCCAGCCCAGATGTGCCAGGTTTCTCTATGCACTGCACACAAGCACCATTCATTTCTGGTGAGTGCTGGAAGGCTCTGGAAATTGCAAGAAGACAAGGGAAGTCTCATATGTCTTTCCCTAGACATACTGCAGCTCCCCTGAGCACAGTGGTCCCCAGCAGGAGGTGATGCAAGCCCATGAGACTGGCACCCAGTGTGTGGTGTGGGTGTCCTTGCTGTGCCAGCCCTCACCATTGGGGGTGAAGATACTGCCATGACACCATAGCTCCTCTTTTCCCACTCCCTGACGTTTCCCCTGCACTCTGCACATGTGCAGTGCACTTGAATGCACTGGGAAGCAACAAGCTCTAAGGTCTCCAACTGCAGAGTGGGCAGCAGAGCCCTGAGCAAGGCAAGTGGGGATAGGGCCTTTGCCACTTCACTGCTAGCTGCCTTGAGAGGCACAAGACAGGTGTGGGGCCCGCTGATTCCTGAAACAGTCACAGATGAAAAGCAGCAGGAAACAGCAGGACTCTGTGTGCTCTTAGTCTGGCACCCTCTCCAAGATCACAGAGACTTAGGGAGGAGCTGTTGCAACCAAAAGCAGCAGCGGGGTTCCTTTGGCAACTTTGAGGTAAAGAGTGAGTCAGAAGAATAAGAAATAGATCAACTTTGACTATTTTAAACCATTTGCAGTTCTGAAAGTCTTGGCCTGTACCCACCACAGAGAGCAGGGTTATGACTTTCCAGCCCAGGGTGGCAGCATCGTCATTCCTAGTGAGAGGTGACAAAAGTACTTCTCCTGCAGGGAACGTTAAGAAGTTAGTTAGACGTTACCTAATACTTTGAGCCTAGTATCCAGGAGCACAGTAACTCAATTTTAGTTGCTATTATTTAGAAAAAAATATTTTAAAATAATGTTTTCACAAGGGTCACCTTGTATGTACTGATGACGGTGGCCTACTGGCAATAACAAGTAAATGATCTTTTCCTCACATTTACAGATGAAGACACTGAAACCTAAAGACACCCTACGGGGCTATGAGAGGAGGCACAGAGGAAGGCTGGGGCTCAGCATCCCAGCTGAGCCATAGCAGTGCCTGAGGGGTTGATTCCCACTGCAGATGCAGTTCCTGCAAGGCATTGGCTTTGTGAAGAGACCTCCTAACTCTGTCCAAGTGCTTCCCATGCACGTGGCCCCCTGCAGACCAGTCCTGCAGCAGCAGAGCTGGGAGCATGACCACCACTCTGTTGGCAGGAGACATGCCCAATAGTGAAGGCAGCTCTAAAGTCCTCCTGCCGAAACATGGGGTTTACTTTAGGGAAGTGTCCAACCTCAACCCCCACCCCAGAGCCAAGCCTGCACCTGTTGCTCAGGCTACCTGCATACTGAGTTTGAGGGGGGCTGTCTGCAAGGACATGGCCCCAAGCAGCTGGGAGGGGCCTGACAGATGCTCAGACTCACCCTTCAATGCCAAGGGTTACCCTCATTCACACATTTCAGTGTCTGGCCGCCCTTTCTGCCCAATAGCAGTCTACCCAGCACTGCTCAGAGGATGTTTGCTTTCCCTTCCTTTTCTTTTCTTTGAGGTAAGTGCTAATTGCAAGGTGACAGTGACCCTGGCAATACAGAGGGTGATGAGTTGAAGATAGCTAGGATCCCTTATTTTTCTTCAAGATCAGAGTTTCCTAAAATTGACATTTCAGCTAAGTATAAATTTTACTTGCTTCCTGAAAAGGTGGCAAAATGAGGCAATATATGAGAGCTTGCACTTTCTACTCCAGCCTATCACCAAATAAACTGTAGTCCAGCCAGGTTAGAGAATCTTAAACTCAGAAGCAGCATTAGAAGCCCACACCTTCCTACTTTCCAGGGAAAGGATCCTCTTTGAAAGACCATACAGCTGACCTTGTAGCTTCAGCTTCCAATGATGGAGAGCTCAGTACCCAGGAAATTAATCAAATGCAGTCTTGAACTTTCTTTCTTACTTTGAATCTCACTTTTGGCTTCCTGTAACTCTTACCTGTTGGTGTTGCTTCTCAGGATGAATATACTCCTGACTTCACTGTAGTGTCCTGAGTTATTATGAAGTTAGCTCTGTTGACCCAAATAAGTTATATCTTTTCACTGCTATTCATTAGTGATTGCTAATAGCTTCCAGTCATTCACTACATCCAACGCTGTCTTCTAGGACCACGAGTAGACCTCTCGTGAGCATTTCCCATGAGGCCACTGCTGAGTGGTTGGGTGTAACTCTGTCATCTCAGCCAAGATGACTGGGAGAAATTGAACACTACAGGGAGAGAGGTCCAAGCTTACAGCCATGAAGCTGACATAGAACATCTCCGAGGAACCAGCAAAGAGATGGAAGGGCAATGCATGAGTCATGAGGGAAAGACAGAGAGAGGAGGAGGAGGACACAGGGGACAACGAAAGGTCCAGGCCAGCCCCTAGCCTCCATTCTAACACAGACCCTGCTGCAGGACATAATTCTGAATCAGTTTCACCTTTTAATCCTGGATCAGTTTTCCCTGAGGATCAAGATCTCTCTGAGTCTGGACTCTCTGGGTGTTCTGTTTCTCTCAGCTTCATATGGTTCTTAGAGAGCAGTAGGATGCATTCCACATCCTGTCTCAGGGCCTGGGTTCAGTTACATTGCATCAGGACAAGGTCAGGTGCAGAGCCCAGAAACATACCCTGGGTCGGGCATGTATCGGGCATGCTTAAGTAGATCTATTGCAATGCTTGCTGATTGAGCATAAGTTAAGGAGAAGATAACAAAACATAAAAAGGATATATCAGATCACCTAATTACAGCATGTAAACAAGTGCTAACAACAAATTTTAACATTTTCCCCATAGACCGTAGAGAATATTTTATTGATCTCTGCAACCTTGGCAGCAAGGCACTGCCTGGCACGTAATAAGACTGCTTCACATTTGCTTTCTATAAATGAACCTATACACTTTCCCGTCATCATGGGAAAGACTTGGCTTCAGCACTGAGGCAGGGGCCCTGCAAAGCAACCATCAGTTATTGTCCTCCACCCTTTCATTGCAAGGCATTGATCTCTCCTCCTTTCCATGCAATTTGTGGGTAGATTTTGAGTTTTTAGTTTATCCAAGTATAAAGTCCTAAAAACCTGGTTTCCATGGGAAGCATTAGTGCTGAGGCTACCACAGCAAAATTCCACTGTCTGGATGACTTGAGCAACAGATACTGATTCTTTCATAGTGCTGCAGGTTGGAAGTCTAAAATGAAGGTGCTGGAAGGGCAGATTTGTCTCCTTGGCTTGCTGGTAGTTACCACGTTTTACCTGTGTCCTCTTTGTGCCTGAACTTTTCTGGTTTCTCTTCATATGGCCCAGATTCCTCTTCTTATAAGGACTCCAGTCATCCTGAGACCCATTTAGTTTTAACTTAACCCAGTTAAACTAGACCCAGTCTAGTTTTAACTTAATTACCTCTTTAAAGTCCTTAGCTTCGAATAAGGTCACATTGAAAGTTACTGGGATTTAACACTGCAACCAAAGAGTTTCATGGGGTGTAATTCTTCCACAAAGTAGAGAATGAGCGAGAAATGTCATGTGTGGTCTTTGAGGCCCAAGGTTACACTCATCTGTGTGAGAGAGACACTAAAGGAGCTGCCTGACAGTCTAGGGTGGACCTGCTGTTTCCATCTCCTGATTACTGGTATTCATTAGCCACTGACCTGCTCTGTCCAAGGGCTCAGGCATCTGTTTCCCTTCCATCTGAATGATGTGGGATGAGCTTCCTGGCTCTGCAGGTCTTGTTTCCTCTTTTCTCTGCACCCTTGATCCAAGGGTGAACCAGGAAGCAGGCATGCATATGGCTGAGCTCACCTCTCCACATAATCCCCAAGTGCACAATGTGAACTGAAAGACACTCCCCTGGCACGTCTCTTCAGCCTACCTGGCACATTGCATCTGGTGGTGAAGATGGCATCCACCTACCTGAGGGGGTGGGTTTGCAGGAAAGGATACAGGGGCAGTGATTACTGCACTGAGTTATGCCCCTGTGGGACCTGCTCCAGCTGAACACGGATCAGAGCACAAATAGCGTAAGACTCACCCTCTTAGTGTCTCAGTGATAGACACTTTGTTTCTCAGTGTCTTAGTGTCTTAGTGCCTTAATGATAGTATGAGTGAAGAAAAAGGTAGGCAAGCAAGAAGGAAGAAAAATCAGGGAGGGAGGGGAGGAGAAGGAAAGTAAAAAGGGAAAGAGGGAGGGAAGGAGAGGAGAGAGGGAAGGGGGAAAAGGAGAGAGGAGGAAGGAAGAAGGCAGAAGAAAGAACAACTAACATTAAAACAATAATCTTATGTTAGTGACAGTTCTAAATGTTCTTTTCATCTCACTTAATCCACACAGCCACTTTCCATATGTGGCAGCATTCTCTGGAGGATACCATCAAGACACAAGAGAGTTAGGAAATGTGACCACAGTCACAGAATTAGCAGATAAAGCTGTTACTCCAAATCTACAACCTAACTCCAACCCTGTTTCTTAGAATACTGCAGAGAGAGAGAGAGAGAGAGAGAGAGAGAGAGAGAAAGCGAGCGAGAGCTCCCTTAATTAAAGTACTGCTGCTGACCTTGAGCTGCTTGTAATGTACTGTTCCAAAAAGAACTCCAGACTCAAGGCTGAAGAGGGCCAAGCTAGGCATCCGACCAGAGCAACCTCACTCCAGGAAGAGCAGCTATCCTCTCCCTTTCTCAAAATAGCCCTGCTGCAATCAGTGCTGGCAGGCAAGCTCTTTCACACTATGCTTAAATTAATTTCTAAGTTTTCAATCACAGCTAAGCTAAGTTGTAGTTTGCATCAAGAAGGTAATGCAGAATGACAGCTAGGACTGGTTCAAGGGACAAACAAATTTGGTCATTCTGCATCTGGCATGATCATCAGTGACTTTGGAAAATTACTTAGTTTTCAGAACTACTTTCCTTATCTTCCCAGTGGAGCTATCATATCCTCTTCAGTGTGGCCATAAGACTAATTCAGTGACCACACAGCAAAATAAGTCTCAGAGATGGTGTTTAAATGCATGTGTTTGATCCCATATATCTATGCACTAGGTGAATATGTGCTTTTTAAATTTATGTAGCATCAGTGTTCACAGTTACAGGATGGGTGCATTCTTACCTCATCAATTTGTTATGATAACCAAATGATAGATTAAAAAATCAGAGCAGCTGCAATAGAGCAGCTATTATGCAAAGATCAAGAAACTAAAGTTACACAAACTGTAAAAAAGATGCTTCCATGACAAAGAGGAACTAGGAGAATTTGTGAACTCCAGTCCAACCCTAAAAAAAATTCTGAAGGACATTCTAGGGAGAGAGAACAAGAATATGAGCATTTCAGGAACAGTGGCAGAGAGGCTTCAGTGAACGGGGCAGATAGTGGAGTGGAAGAGAAAAATAGACTATTAATGGCAGAAAAATAGAATAGCAGAAATGAGGCAGAGAAGATTGGCTATAATCTCTAGTACAGAGGGCCTTGAAATACTAACAGAGAGAAACACAGGCAGAGTAGATCAGGAGATAGGGTCCATTGAGCTGCTCTATATAGGGAGGAAGTGGGACCCAAAACAAGCAGTGCACCCCATGGGAGTGAAAGGGGAGGAATTGTCTAAAAAAGGGAGGCAGATGATATTGATAATGGGGTAACAAGATTTAAAATTTACATTATTCTCACCACTCTGATTGGATGGATTACGTGCTGTTCCAGTTTGTCTACTTACGCTAGACTTGAGGACATGGTCAGCTATCCCAAAAATAAGAGGACATATTATGGTAAACATCCCTAATTTTCCTATCAACTTAATCTGAAGCCCTTTATAACTTATACTGTCTTATTATGATTGATCTTATTTGAATCTGGTTTGTTAGTTTGCTACTTTGTATTGACTGATTTTATTTAAATCTGTTGTGATGGATAGCATCAAGTCTAAGAGTATAGGCAACTACACTGAGGATGACAAGATTCACTAAGATACCCACTCTGGTTTGATTATTACTTGCTTTTGAAGTCTTATAATGTCTCTAATGCTTCGTTTTTATTAATGTTGTTATATACTGCTGAGACACCATGGTAACCATTGTAGATCACCTTGTATTACGGTTTTATGTGACTTTTCTGCCTCATGCTTTTCTAGGAATTGTTTTGTTTTATCTTGCTTTGTTTTGTTTTTCCTGCTAATACAGAAATGAAAGATATACATGTAGAGACTCATGCATGTGTAGAGCTTATAAACAGTTTACGAGAACCAACTATATAACACATGTTGAAATGAACAACTACTTTGAAGAAAAAGAGACACTACAATACCCAGTGCTGA